>KQ479113.1:0-343297 GCA_000331835.2 Trichoderma hamatum GD12
TGTTACGACCTGGTTCCCCGTAACAGATAGATCCCTTATAAGCAGCTGGTTCCGTTACAGTAATTGCTACAATAGCGATTATTGGCCTAATCTTTTGCCCTGTTTGGCTCAACGGTATAACGGATCGTTACACAAACAGACTCTAGACTTTATAAGAAACTTAAAATATTAAAAGACTAGCTAGGGCATATATAATAAGCAAGTAATATATCTTAAGCAAAAGCAATATTATAAAACTTAGGCGGAATTTGGTATATTCATTATCTTTTCTAGTTTATTTTATATATTTACAGGGGATAATAAAACGCAAATGTTATTAAAATATATATTCCAGCTATAAAAAACACACCCTATAATTTCCATTTTCTGAATTTATACTAGCAGCACCGCCTAATTTCGCTAAGTATTCGCCTCTATTATATAAGAGTACTAGTATAATATCCCTGGCTACTGTTAGGCATGGTAAAGCCTAACCTTGGTATGTACCAATGTGTACAGTATGTGATACAGTGTGCTATAGTATGAACACTGTATTTCTATAGCTTCTTGAGAACATCGAGCTGGTTTTTCGTCGTTGAGTTTGTATAAGTGTGAGCCAGTTCAGAGGTGCGTTCCCTACTTGTCGATAAAATATATATAACCTACTATAAGCTATAATATTAGCTAAAATTAGAGGGGTAGAAATATTAGTGCTGTTTTTAATATTGAATTTATGTAATATTAAAATTTACACTGTCATAAGCCATAATCTTTCATAGTTCGTGCAGGGAAATTCACTTAAGATTCGAGAACTGTGATATCTTCTATAGTAATTACTGTATTATTATATGTATAATATTATATAACCCCCAATTTGCAAAATTATTAAAAAAAGAGAGAAAGACCTGTGCCTATTAATAAAAGCATGTTATACATAGAGATTATAATAAGGGATATGGCCCTGAACCGGACATCCTAATTACCACCACTCTTCCTGAATAACAACCCAGAGCCATAACTACATCCGTTGGTGGCGCTTGTGGCGACGCTTGTGGCGATATAGAAGGTGATGCATAATGCCATGCGGCCGACACACGAGGCTGGTATTCGGGCGGAAGCCACAATATATTATCTCCATCCCAGGTGATCCAACATTTATCGGTGCTTAAGCCGTAGCGACTATATTTTGCTTTCTTAGCATTATTTCCAATTAGATAGCATTGAAACTGATCCTGAGCTGGATCCGGATCCGGAGAAAGTACTTGAGCTTGGGCTTTAATTTAATGCTTTATACCTAGTTTTCGAGGGCCCTCTTCGGTATGCAGGTATAAGGTCGTATCGTCGAAGGATATAGTATGTATTATGTTATTAACCTTAAAGGTTTGTTTCTCATCGCCTGTTATAGTATCCCAGATTTTTATAGTTTTATCATCTGACCATGAAGCAAGGTAATATCCATCTGCTGAGAAGGCCATTAAGCAGACTAAATTGTCATGGCCTTTAAAGGTTTATTGCCTTTTACCTGTTATAATATCCCAGATTTTTATAGTCTTATCTGTTAACCCTGAGGCAAGGTAATGTTTATTTGCTGAGAAAGCCACTGAGCAGACTGAATTATAATAGCCCTCAAAGGTTTGTTGCCTTTTACCTGTTATTGTATCCCAGATCTTTATAATTTCATCATCTGACCCTGAGGCAAGGTAGCGTCCATCTGCTGAGAAAGCCACTAAGCAGACTGATTCACTATGGCTCTCAAAGGTTTATTTCTTATCACCTGTTATAGTATCCCAGATTTTTATAGTTTTATCATCTGACCCTGAGGCAAGGTAGCGTCCATCTGCTAAGAAAGCCACTGAGCAGACTGAATTACTATGGCCTAACAGGGTTTATTACTTTTTACCTTCCATAATATCCCAGATTTTTATAGTTTCATCTGCTAACCCTGAGGCAAGGTAATGTCCATCTGCTAAGAAAGCCACCGAGTAAACTATATCGCTATGGCCTAACAGGGTTTGTTGCTTTTTACCTGTTATAATATCCCAGATCTTTATAGTATAATCTGCTGACCCTGAGGCAAGGTAACATCCATCTGCTGAGAAAGCCACTGAGCAGACTGAATTGCTATGGCCTAACAGGGTTTATTGCTCTTTACCTGTTATAATATCCCAGATTTTTATAGTTTCATCATCTAACCCTGAGGCAAGGTAACAGTTATCTGCTGAGAAAGCCACTGAGCAAACTAAATTATAATGACCTTTAAGAGTTTGTTGTTCTTTACCTGTTATAATATCCCAGATCTTTATAGTATCATCTGCTGACCCTGATGCAAGGTAGCGGTTATTTGTTAAAAAAGCCACTGACCAAACCCAGTAGCTATGGCCTTTAAGAGTCTGTTGCTCTTTACCTGTTATAATATCCCAGATTTTTATAGTGTAATCTGCTGACCCTGAGGCGAGATAGCATTTATCTGCTGAAAAAGCCACTAAGCAAATTAAACTGCTATAGCCTTTAAGAGTTTGTTACTCTTTACCTGTTGTAGCATCCCAGATCTTTATAGTGTCATCTGCAGACCCTGAGGCGAGGTCGCGGCCATCTGCTGAGAAGGCTACTGAGCGGACTGAATTGCTATGGCCTTTAAGGGTTTGTAAATAAGGCCTCCAATTGTCTTCAACTATAGGTTTAACTTTCAACCATTGAAGTTCTTCCCCTTCAAATCTTTGCCGTATTAAGCTATTCAATGGGCAGAATATAAGCGCTGATGTATATACTTGAAGTGGACTATCCGCAATAAATGAACTGTTCTGCCGAATAAACCGCCATGAGTCTTGTGCAAGTTCTGGTAATTGGCAGTCCAGTAGTTTTCCCTTTATTAATCAGCTTTATTTTACTTATTATAGCGCAAATGGCTTACTCTTAGTAGACTCTCTAGCCTTGCTATTGAAAGGACCCCATCTTCTATATGCCCCATAAGGCCCAAAGCCTCCAACCAGTATAGGAAATACTGTTGAAGGAATAAAAAGACTGTCCGGCACTTATGATTAACCTGGTCATAAGGCTGCATATTATTTTTATATATAAAATAGAAATGGTCGACCCAATAGACGCAGGAGTACCGCACAGCGGCTAGCGGATCTGGATCTGGAGCCTTAATTGCATTAATCGAGGCTCCAGGGGGGTGTATGTCGTAGATATTGTGATGTAATGTAGCAGACATAGCTTGTAATGACCGCGTGAAGATAATATCATGGATATTGGCGTAGTTAGAGGGGAAAATAATAGATGCTGCTTCATCACTTAAGTAGTCCTTAGCTGACTGGTGGATAATATAAACTCGGCTTTCTCTTATAGTGAGAAATGAGCCACAGAATCCTATTCCCTTATTAATTAACTTGGCATTTGCAGGATTATTATCTGGGGACTTAATAAGGGTGCCAAGCTCAGCCATTGTAACAGGCCAATATACAAGTAACACAGTCGCAAGGATCTGATAGTAAAAGGTAGTATCATCAGCATCCTCTAAATCATGTATCTGCTCCAGTATCCTTTTGTATAAAGAGTCAAGTCCAGGTGGAAACTTGTTCAACGTTTGTAGAGGACCCTGAAATGAGATGATCCTCTCTAGGTTCTGACAGACTAAGGCTACCCAGAGGAAGGTATTATTAGAATTAAAAGACAAGTGGTGGTGAACAGCGCTTTTTGTTTTAGCATTGTATTTCTTCTTCCGGGCAAGCAACTCCACTTGGTGATTGATATATGCCTTGACGGCTGTGGAGATAGACTTTTTATTAAGCTCTAGACATAGTCTCACTTGTTGAGTGGCAGAATCAAGATGCTCCTTAATATCTGGCCAGTTATAACTAGACACTATCCATTTAACACGGGAAAAGAGGGTAGACTTTGTACTAATAAAGTCAAGCAGCTTTGGTAGGTTGGTTATGCATTTGTCAAGTGCATCAATGATTATGTATGTCCGCTTTAGGCTTGCATCCTCTAAGATGTTTAAGAAGATTTCTGATAACGCTGTCCATGCATTCACGTTTTTAAAAATCGCTTCCCCTCCATGCTTATATTTTTTTTATATGTGAGAGACAAGCAACAGCTGCTGCTCCATAACCAGGTAAATGAGGCCTCGTAACATAGCTGTGGCGCTGTTAATGCGCTCGTCAGCGGCCTGACAGAAGAAGTAGGATAGCAGGGTGTTGGCTTCCTGGTCCTTTAGTCTTGTTCGGGGGGTTAACTCATTTACAATACCGCAGAGCAACATTGTCTTGCCCTTACCGGGATCGCCCTTAATCTAAAGCAAGCGGCTGCATTCGTCGTTGCGCCACTGTTGGAAATCGCGATGCTCGAGGATCCAGCGGTATGAATCTTTTAATAGGCCGCCCTTTGTAGCCTCAATGCGAGTTTTATCGTCGCGAGGGTCCGTTGTACGTAAGTCCGCGAGGCATTTTATATCGTTGGGCGAGTGATAATGAACATCACCCTGGTAGAATGTGTTATTATTGCCAAAGTTGTTGCCGGTAATCTCAGGCGAGTGTAGATCCATTGCAATCAAAATGTTCCAAGAGGCTAAACCTGTTGACGCAAAACAAGATCTTCGAATGCAGTAAAAGACAATGGCCGTGTGGCGAACCACAAGCGGTATCAGAGATAATTGAAGGGAAGCAACTGCACAAAATGTCCTATTACACCATGTATGGGATGTTTGAAACGAAAGACCAGGAGGGGGAGTATCTAGCCCGATTGTTGGGCAGCTTTAGATTTGTATGGCTTTTATACCATTCTGCCTGATGATACCCCTCATTTGCTACGTGCATAAACGCATACGAGAATATCGTAGCGGCATGTATGCAACATATCAGCTTGTCGCGCGAATGCATCGCCGCAACGAGATGCTCTTTCACAGAATCATAGCGACAGGGCAAAATACTGTAAAATACATATTTCGTTGTCTCTATGCCAATGGTCCTCTGCCTGAAACCGTTATCTAAGGCGCTTCCTCTTTGGCAACTATCATGAGAGGTGAGGAAAGAAGAAAAGGTAATGGCAAGACGGACGTTCGTCCAATAATACCTGTCTGCCAATACGGGCTGCCGATTGGATACTCGAGGTACAAGTCCACAAATAGCCGTCACCTTGTTGCTAAATTAACCACCTAGGTAAGAAAACCCGCGACACCCATTTCGAACTCTACGGTATTGACTATGCAATATCTTATATGGTATAACAATGCTTTATATGATGAGTGGATGCTATAAACACGTTTCCTTAAGTTGATAGCTGCATCCCACAAGCAGCTAGTTTATTAGTTGAACAACTACTGCATAGAACCTACTATACAACATATCATGTAAAATACATTATATATTACATTACAGCAGTGTTATTAATATGTTCATTACCTGATTTAGCTAATGAAAGACTACAAACTCAAAATGAACAAAATAGGTACCTATGCAATATGTATATATATGCTTCCATTACAAAGAGATTTCTAAATTAAAAAAGTGCCTGCCTACTAGATGTGTAATAATATCGACTAACTACATGTATATGAAACCGCCAGGGCCGTCCAACAGGGCCTTTTCACAGGAAAGAACATGAAAATGAAGAGAATAAAAAACAGGATTAGCAAAAAAATTACATGTTTGTCTCGGGGAAAAGAAATAAAGAGAAGGGAAACAGTATTTTGGTTTACAATAAAATAGAATAAGACAAAATGAAAAAGAAGAAGAAAAAGTCCATCCCTTCACTACTCCCCCCTTTTCTGTTTCCCGCCAACACGCACGAAAACATCCCGCCCAACATTTCATTCACGCCAAAAGTCAAGCCCAGTCAATATATCGTAGACGTCGCTTTTCTTCTAGGAAAAAAGAACTTCATCAGGAAAACAGGGAAAAAAAAATTCGCCTTGTATTCCGCTTTCGCTTTCATGTCTCCAAAAACCGACTTCAAAAACCATTTTTCTCTCGTAGAAGTAATGCGAAGAAAAAGAAAAGGGAGGACTGAAAAAATGACGAATATCAGGAAATCATCAATGCATCTCATCTTCGCGCTGCTTCTTGACAATGTAATACGTTATCAGGCTCTTAGGGTCCTCCTTAATTCCAGCCATGGCCTCCCAGAAAGCCGCCTCCCCAACACGAGTGTGCAGTGCAACGCAGAATTTGACAGCGTCCATGCGAACACCCGAATCGGCTGACTCAAGACACCGGCCCGCCAGGTTGGTGAGCTGCAAGAGCTCCTTATGAGTAGGGATATACTCGCGTCGCTTGGCCAGCATCTCCTTAAGGACGTGAAGGCCCATGCTAAGAGTACGGCAACCTTCAGTAGTGGCGTCGCTGCAGGACTGTAGGCGCTTTGTGAGCACGACGACAGTCTCGGAGCCATCGCTGAGGGTAACAAGCTCATCTGCTAGAAGCTCTAGGCCGCTAACCACATGAGCTCGGGTATCGTAGCAGCCGCGAGTCTGGAGGAGGGACTCAAGACCCCGCGAAACATGGGGCTGGAAGTTCCTTCGCTCCTTTTTCAGCAAGAGCTTGATTGTAGTGAGGATTTGAGCCTTCACATCCTGAGATTTGCCTGCTGGGAGATCTGCTAGAGGATCCTCCAAGTATTGGAACAAGCCAATAAGAAGGGCTTCGAATCTCTGATCAGTGAAGACAGTCTTACTATCTCGGATCAGAGATTGCAGCTTTCGGAACCCATGGACCTCCAGGGTCTTGGCTCTGATCTTGTTTATGCCACTATCCAGGAGACGGGCGTTCTGTCCGTTCTTCTCCTGAAATTCTACCTCATCCGATAGAGGCGGCAGTGACTGCCTCTGAATGTTGGCAGCATCTTCGTTGATTGCCCTCTCCTCCAGAACAGGAGCAGCAGGAAGAGACTGTCCCGGAGTTGGCTCGTCGTCGGTAAAAGGGTCTTCGTATACCCTCAATGTCCGGGAAGGTAGCTCAGTACGAGGAGATAGTGGGATTTCGGCGGGGAGGACAGGGGTTGGTGAGGCACGGGCGAATAAGGGCTGTGGCGGCGACTCTAACCTAGCTGAAGCCGACTGCATGCTAGAAAGTGTGGGCACTACCAAGGTGAGATCGTCAGTTGCTCTGGTCGGGCTCAGTGTATGAATTGTGGTTTGAGATTGCCTGAGTCTAGCTGGGCTAGCGCGGGGCGATGGTATCCCAGTCGGTCTAATGGTGGTTGGGGATGTAATACTCGACTCGCTTGCATGAGACGCATGATGGGCCCGCGATGATGGCCTTTGGGGCGTAGTCTCTCTGAGCCTCTCGGGCCTTGTCGATGATGTTGATGACGATGAGGACGCGAATTTGGACTTGGGCCCCTCTGGGCTGTGGGACTCCACAGACGACGGCTGGTCTCGAACAGAGTAAGGACCAGCAGTTGCAGGGCGAGCCACGTCTGGTCGCCTCTTGGCTGGCCGCATAGGGGCCACGGACATGCCGCCTGCGTTGACTGAAATTGTACCAGGCTCGGCTCGGTGCCGTTTCGTCGTCGTCGTGGCAAATTGGCTACTTGAGTTATTAGAAGAGGCGGCCGAATATGTGGACATAGCAGAGCCAGGCCGGCTTGGTATGCTCCTTGCGCTCAACGCGGCCTTCTTTTGAGCCATCATAGTTTCCCGCAGACTTGGCTTGCTGCTGGCCGCATTGACGCTCCTCGAGAATCCTGATCCCAACCTGGATGTAGGAGCCGGCGCCTCCACCTTCTTTCCAGAGTTTGGGTTATTTGGATCCCTAAGGAGCAGCTTTTGGGCGGTCGGTTCCAAGTCTGCCATAAATCTATTGCGTGTTAGAATGAACTTCTTGAAGCCGGAATAAGGGAAAACAATACTTACGCATCTGCTCTCCCTGGCCATATGCCCCAGTATGCCCAATAGGTCGCTCTCATTTTTTCTCTGACGCCAGGGTTAGCATCACCTAAACACTTCTTGATACACTTTTCTATCAAGTCGACACCGCCAGAATGTTCAAAATGGCCTTTGTGACTAGCTTCCTTCTTTATTATTGTCATTAACCATCCGGCGGCGTATGTTCGAGGCTGCACATTCTTGTCTTGGACTGCTCCCCAAATGTGCTGCATGAGACGAGGAGTGTATGTGGCGTTGCTTAAGATGGCGCCTATAACAGCATTGGCCATCTGAGAGGTAATCTTCTTGGTATTCGCAGACAGTTTCATAAACGCTTGCATGAGAAGTTCGACCAGAGGGTCCATAGCAGGCCCGAACGTGTTGGCAATTTCCTGCACTAAACTGCAGGCTTCTTTTGACAAGCTTGTACGCAGTGAGCTGGCAGCCTTTATGATGCCGTCCAGCAATACCTTCAATCCAACGGCGAATGTGTCCAAAAACTCAGCCGGGGCATTACCAGCCACCAGCCTCCGTAATGTCACAGTACTCTGCTCTCTCTTCATCCAATTCTGCTCAGACTCCTTTCCTTCAAAATAAGGAGCCATATCCCGAAAGAGGTCGTCCAGTTCGCGATGGGTATTAACGTATTGCGGTTCAACAGACTCGGCCAGAGGGTCGATCATGGGCGTAGTGGGTCGCTCACTCGCTGCAAAGGATGAAGGAGCTGATAGAGCAGGTCGAGCCGCAACTTCTGGTTCTGAGCGGGCACCAGTGGGTGCAAGAGCTTTCACGATGGACTGCTCGATGGCAGGTCGAACCTTGAAATTCTTCAGCTGTTTTTTTAAATCGGTTTTCGCAGCTCCAGGAGCATTCCTAGACACCTGGATTAGCACAATTCATGTACAGGGGGGTAGGAGATGGAGGAGAGGCCTAGAAATTACTTGAAGAGTTCGATAACGGTGCTTTTAGCAGTATCTCGGACCATTCCGTCCGCATCTTCCAGAAGATCCATCAGTATGGGGACATATCCTCGAAACGGCAATCCGTGTTGCTGGTGAGTCTGGAGAGCAGTCAGTCCACCAATTCAGCCATAAAAAAAGTCCCAGCACCTGAGCCTACCTCCAAAAGCCATTGCATAGACGCCTCCTTAGCTCTCGGATTCTTGCCCACCATGGCTGTGTTTCGAATCGAGCGCTCAACGTCGGCGGGGGCAACGTTGTACAGCGTGTTGAGACTCAGCATCGCTAATGCGCGAGGCTTGTCCTTTGAATCTCCCAGCTTCTCCACGACAAGAGGGAGCGTTCGCGCCGCCTCCTTAACCAGATGTTTGGGCTCCTGGCGCGACATGCGCGTAAAGAGGTGATTGAGTGCTGTGAAGCCGGCGGTAGCCAGCGCGACATGCTGTGAGGCGGAGGCGCTCCGGAGGCCTTCGAAAAGCTGGGGGATACAAGTCTCGGGGACATTGTGCTGCTTGATACCGGACTTGATGGTGTTGACATACTGGACTTTGGTGTCGAGGTGGATGTTGTCGCTTCGCAAGATGGTCGTCAGGTTGGCGACCTGGTCGTCGGTAAGCTTTTCGGCCATGGTGCTCGGTGGGAGAGCGAATCTCCTGCTATACGAGGCGCACTTGTGTTAGAACTCTTCTGTGGCGCAAAGTGTGGAAGCTTGTCGTGAGAGCTGCGTGCAAAAGAAGCGCTCATAGCAAATCAGCGTCACGCGATCCAGCCATTGACTTGTCGCAAAGCAGCGCACCAGGCATGCGCAAATATGGAGTAGAGAATTCTATCACTCACAGCAATGGTGGTTAATTATAGACTTCCGTCCGATATTATATTCTCTGCCTTCTTTTTCTTTTTATGTCGCTGCGCTTCTTATCTTCTTCTCTCTCGCTCCGTAAATATCAAGGTCTCAGACAGTGCATGCGCGGGTTTGCTTAGAATCAATATCGCATTTGGAGGGGCAGCAAAATGAATTAATAATTCGCTTTTTTTCTCTTCTTTCTTCCCCTTTTCTTCTTCCCCTTCCTCTTTCTTCTTTCTTCTATCGACTTCTGCTCTTATCGTCGTCTATTTGCGGGCGAGGCGCGTGTGTTGATGTTGTCGTCGGTGCGAGGGGGGGAAAGATAGTGCGTGTGGAGTTTGTGTTGTGTTTTCATTTCCAGCCCAAAACAAAAGAAAGGAAAATAATTAGGAGTGGATGTTTATTGCGGCGTGACGTGACCAATGCCTGTTGCCCCGGTCGCAAGTGCGCCACGTGTGGCTTAAATCTGTTGGGAGCTTGGATCCTTAGGTGGTCCGTGCGGCGAAATTGGGTATTGCACATGGATTTTTAGTGGACTTACTAGGAAGTTACAGTGGATGCAGTAGCGCTATGCCCCTGAGAAGAGCAAAGTTGTCGATACGGAGAAGGCTGTTGCGCCGTGGCTTAGCACCCTAAGACCCCTAGGACTAGGGTCCCCTACCCCGCCATCATCGTTGAAGCGGCCTCTGAGTGCTGCCTGCCCCGCGAGGTCGACTCCCAGGATTAACTTGACCGTGATAAAGGGAGGATAAGCTGAGCCGGTGCACGATATTGCTGCTTATTTCATGTTATAGAAAACATCCGATTGGATGCTGGAAACACTGCACTGCTATTTTTTTTTCGTCGACATTTGTAACTTTACCCGCATTTAGCCAGTCCTTCGTTCAGCTCTTCTGTCACCGTTGATTGATATCGATACGTCTCCTCAATAATTCATACACTATTAGCAGTCATATCAGACCAGACTTGGACGACAAATAATACACCATGGTTCGACTGCCAGAGCCCACTCCCCTTCCTCCCAACGTGCATACACACGGCACAGACAACCATCCAGAGGAAGACCAGGATGCCAGCAGAGAGAGATTCACAGTACCAGCCCTCCAGCTCCAAATCCGGGACCTCAAACATCCTGGAGCAACACGTTTCCTCAAAGCCGTCAACGCAACCGACAGCTTGACCAATGGCACCCTGAATCTCCTCAAGCTCTTATATCACAAGCCCTCCGACCCGGAGACGGCGGTCCCACCGACTAGCTCAGTGACGCTCATACTCGAGAACATCCCTGGCGTGGCCTACACCGTAGGTTCCGGCGCAGACAACAACATAAAGGAGATTCACTTTTCGCTGCCATATATTGCCCAAATCAACCCCTCGCGCATAGCCGAAGAAATAGACGGTGTGATAACTCACGAGCTCGTCCACTGCTTCCAGTACAATGGTCACGGCGCCGCACCAGGCGGTCTGATTGAGGGCATCGCAGATTGGGTGCGCCTCCACTGCAATCTTTCTCCTCCACATTGGAAGCAAGAGATTACAGAGAACTGGGATGCCGGATATCAGCACACGGCTTACTTCTTGGAGTATCTGGAACTGCGCTTTGGTCACGGTACTGTTCGCCGGATTAACGAGAAGCTGAGAGGAAGCAAGTATCACGAGCAGGATTTCTGGATGGAGCTTTTTGGTCAAGAGGTTGAAGCATTGTTTGCAGAGTACACTCAATCACTACAATAGTGTTGTAGCCAGATGTTGGAGGGCTATCTAGAGAAAGACAGGTGCATCATCATGTAGATACTAAATTTACGAGAAGCATACAAAGGCGAGATGAAGAGGAACTAATAGACTCGGTTTTACTTTGAATTGTCTGACAACGAAATGGTATTTTCTTGTATAAAGAGCGCAAAAGGACACCAAAACCTCTGCATATATATGTATATATGGGCTATTAAGTGCCAGCAGGTAAATATTGCCTAAAATACAAAAGCAGCAAAGGGATGACTGTATGGAGTACACACCCGTAAAACGATAGAGGGGCTACCTGCAGTAGTGTCACATCTTGTTAATCATCTTGCCTGAGCGCCAAAAAATCTCAACGCCATTCCATGTATACCCAAAAAAAAAAAAAAAATCATAAACATCAAGGAAAGTAAAAGCTCCAAGGTTGGGCTCCTCTATATGTAGGCAAGTCCCAACAATGCATTGGCCAAATTATACTTTACGCTTATGCGTGAATTGGGCCGTCGTTCTCGCTGATGACGCTACCCACCTCGGACCAGCTGGCTGGAGTGGCCATGCCCTCGCTCTCACTCATCACGTCCATGTACCGCCCGCTTCCATCGTGGTCAGAAAAGTGTGCATCATTGGCAATATCCTCACCAGATCCTGCAAGGGAGATGGAGTCGGTAGGAGTAAGCTCTCCCTCGGAGATGATATCCGGCTCGGACATTGGTGCTACAGGGGTCACGGGAAGGGGAGAGTAAAAGTCACGGCTCGATTCCTGGGCCCAGGCCTGAATGGAGGCATGAACATCGTGACGATCTTCCTGGCCGGCGGACATGAACTCATTTTCTGCAAGCTCTCGCTCGAGGGTAGGAGGCAGTGATGACTGTGATGGGGCGGGCAGCTGAGCAATATCAATCAACGGCGCGGGTGAGACGGCTTCCAATGTGACGGAACGAGGCTCTTCATGGTCATCACGAGTAGTTGCGCTGTAAATGTCTGACATGATCTCGCTTGGTTCCGGAGCAAGCTGGAGGGCTAATTGGGCCTCTTGGATCTCATCGGAGTCAATGTGATGCTCATCGGCGAAGGGATTGGAGTAGGCTGGCGACATGAAGCCTCGGGCGCCCTCTCCACGACGACGAAGCCCGCCAAAGTCTCTAAGATCAGCACCGGAATTGAAAACGTAGGCCCCTTGCTCGGCAGTCGCGTCAGGCTTGAGGAAGTCGTCAAAGGTAGATCCACGATGAAGTTTACTTGGCCGGGGCGGCGGGTCAGACGAATTTTGCTGCGGATTCTCTTTATCGCTTTCCTGTTGCTGTAGCCGCATCGAGTTCCAGTAGAGAAGCTCTTCTCTTTGCCTGCGGCGAGTTTCGTCGTCAGCATCGACGCCAGGCTCAGCTCCTTGGCCGCGCCGGGACTCGAAGAATCCCTCGGCGTCCTCGGGTCTGTTGAAGCGGGGCTGCCTGGCTGGGGGAGTGATGCCGTCGCCCATCGAGTAGAAGGCCATGGCGATGCGGCGTCGAACGTCGTCTGCGTACTGGCGCAGCTCGGGCGACTCGTAAATCGCGATAAAGGTAGCCACGGCCACTGACACTGCGACAACAGCGCCTGAGGCGAGGACCATATGGTGCGCCACGGGCATGGCGGCGGTTGCAGGGCGGGTTTTTATGTATGTAAGAGGCAGGTTTGGAATGCCAGTAAGGCGAGAGGGGCAGCTCAGCAAACGGGCGGCTAAGGCTCAGGCAACAGAAACAGAGCCTGAAGGGAGCTGCTGACTTGGGACTGAAATGCCGGTCAACCAGCCAGCCGCTGCAACTCTATAGATTCGCTGCAGGTGGTCGCAAGGGAGGCAAATGAGCGACAGGTTTCTTTTTCTATCCCTCTGAATTCTCTGCAAAGAGAAAACAAAGGTTGAGGAAGAGGGAAGAGAGGAGAGAGTGACGAAAGGATAGCAGAGCCACAGGGAGGCCTTCATAGCCCAGCCTCAGGTTTCAACGCCACACCGGCGATTGCGTAGTCCTGGCTGGAAGCTTTGCCACCATTCCTCGATATTGGCAAGGCGTATTCGTAACGCTATGCGCGGCCTGCTCGGCGCCTAAGTGCATGTACTCGATACCTTTGCCGGCGTCACATGACCTCTGGCCTGTTGTGACAACGCATCAGTTCATCGCTGGATGCAAGTACCTTGCCCGATTCCACACCAAGCCCAACAATGCGCGAAGTATATACGCGACGTGTTGAGCCCGATGTCATCCGTGATGTGTCAAGCGGAAACAGATGCCATCTGGCAGCATTATGCAAGGCCGACATAGCTAGTGCCAGCAGGGCCGCACTAACAGCCGTCGGCGTCATGTACGATGATGGGGCGTCTTGTCTCGAAGAGGAGATGCCATCTCACCGTGGCACTTGATACACGAAAGCGAAAGACCTTGGCTATTGCCAAGCGTAAGCATAACAGCATGCTGTAGCGGGCCTTGCAAAGACAACGACGAGGGCGCTCATTCTATGAGACTTTTTTGTGCAGACGCTACATGTACCCGACTGGATATCGCCTAATGAAGCTATACCATGCTCATTACATGGGTTTCCTACGTCTACAATTTCAGATGGCGGCAGCTAACCGATTATCGGCTTCTTGCATGATGTGACGGCAGGGCCCCTCAGCTCTGTAAATGCGATGTAACAGCATTTATGTTCTCACATTAACGTCCCTGTATTCGGCAAGCTGACAAGGGCCATTATTGGTCACTCTAGACTCGGTCAATGAGAAAAAAATTGAAAGTCATTGGAATTCCGGCCATACGGCGTTTACGGCGCTACTCGAGCACGCGACACCGAGCATTTACGGACCAATGAGCTGAGGCAGGGGTAGCGAATATCAATATTTTACACCATGCCACGCGTATTGCGGAGTACTTATTCCACCTTGGCGGATTAGTGACCCGAATGGGACACCGAACAATTGAAGAGCCAGGAGTCTACCAGATATTAAAATATGCAGAATATCGCGCACAGAGTTCGAGTATGACGCCGAGAAGAAGCTGGCGATACTTGTCAAGTCACGAGAGCCTCCAAAAGTACAAGTCAGGTAACAGTGTAAGCCAGATGGGCTGATATAAATGAATTTGTAACAACAGCTTAGGGCGCCAAAGTCGACCCCAATTCTAAGATAAGCTATTTCCAATCGCTAAAGTATTCCCGCTTATATAACTCCTACCACCCCAAAAAAGGTGGTCAAAAATAAAACCAAAGCTCCACGGTATTTTATCTGCGCTGTGTAAGATACCAATTTGGAGTAAGTTGATCGACTCGGGTACGGGAGTGTTTTCTAAACGCCACGATGCACCCGCTTCGTATTCCAACGCAGAAAAGAGTGGCTCTGGTGCAAAAAGAGATCCTTTTATTTCTCGCCACATATGCATCTTCTTTTTTGTTCCGTCTTACTTTGACTCGGTGGTAGAAGAGCTGCTAGAATCGGTGGAATCGGTAGAATCGCTGCGCAGAGCCTTCATGCGCTCGCTGTGTCCCGTGTTAGCAATCCTCATTCATAAAGAGCAGCACATCAAGTTTAAGCATACTATTGAGAGCGATCCTGAAGAGTGCATTCCCAACGGGCACCGCCTGTCTTGATCTGGAACTTGATGCCCTTGTTGTCGCCCAGGCCGGCAGGAGTAGTAGAGGAGGCCGCGGCGGCAGGGGGTGCAGAGTCTGAAGGCATTTTTAGGAGGGGCAATTGGTCAATGTGGTGAAGCGTTTTTGGGTTGCTTTGTAGCTGAGGAATTTGAATAGACTGCGGCAATGAGAATGAGGTATTGGAGAGGCGAGAAAGAAAGAAGGGAAGCAAAGGACCATGCGTGGGCGGACAGGGGAAGCTTTATAGATCCCCATTTTATATAAGAGAAAATGCGGGAACCGAGATCCATCGATCAGCTCGGCCCGGCCAGAGTTGCAACGGCGCCACCACAGAATCCTTCAGCTCGTCACAAACACATGGCAATACTCTTTTTCACTGCTTCTTTTGTTCGCATAACCCAATATGAGAAAATGTTGATATAATTCCATACTATTCATAGACCTATCTAGTATGGCAGTCAATATGAGACCCCTCCAGCATTCAAGGCAAAAAAACAAAGGATACAATAGCCAGGAAAGAATAGGAGACTACAGATTAACCACAAGATTGGTTTCCAAATAAAGCCACGGCCCGCAATCTAAGATCCAGAAATTTTGGGGGTTCCCCAGGGCTCTGGATACGGGAGGTGAGCTATTTAATTTCATGTGTATCCTTACTGGGGAATGGCTGGAGCTTCTGTATGGAGCTATGTAAGTGTCTGTGTGAGCCGCGCTGATAATGGGGGCGGCTCCGTAATAAGAATTACACATTGTCTCATGCTTGGTTCTAATCTTGAATAATAGAAATGAAATTTTGAGAGAGCAAACTCTATGCATAATCTCACTCTCTTCTGTTCAAATGAAAGCCAAGGCATGTGATATTGTTACTCTGGCCATTGTCTTTGTTACAGAGCAACCCCACGGCATCACAGACACAGCTAGTACGCAGTAGAATCATCAGGTGCGTCTCTCGTCTGGTATATCGTTTCACAGCTCTTCATTTATTAGTGCCGCATAAAGCATGACCATATGCGGAGCTTCACCGAGTTCTGGAAAAGACAGGGCCAAAGCATTTTTTCGGTCGGCAAAAGCGGGCAGTGGAGTTGGGCCGGCAATCCTTTACCGCCGGAAAATTGACAGATGATCCAATGATCAATTGACATCCAAAAAACAGATGGTATGGTGGATTCGGCAGATCAATGCAATACCAATGGCCTGCCTGGAGCCAGTGTGAATTCTGAAGATGCGGCCTTTTGTTGATCACGGACAAGAGATGGAAGAAGAAGAGGCCGTAGTCAATCAGCATGAGCAGGGCTACGTACGCTCTTCTTGGCGTATGCGCAGCGAAGTCTTCTAGAAGCCGCCAAGCCTGCACGTAAACATTTCAATTAAAAAAGTCCCTCCTTCTTGGCCACATTCGCAAATCCACTAGCCTTGGCGGTTACATTTTGCGATGGGGAACAGTCCTTCCATCGATTCTCTGCATTAGTGAGTCTTGTCTAGTTCGTTCTATTTCTTTTCCTCTTTTTCTTTCTGCTTTTTCAATTGGCCCCCAAAGTGCCAACAGAGCAGGCATCTGAATCAAACCACCGCCACCCCAACATTAGAAGACGAGGACCATAAACCGGTGTGTCCATCTCCAGAGGATCAGTCTACGGCTTCCCCACCAAAGACGACATTATTATCATCTAGGTGACCAGCCAGGTGACGAGGCGCTGGATAATTTGGCTCGGCTACTGCATGAAGCTGCAAACTCTTCCAACTGATTAATCGTCCAACCAATGGTTCGTCAGAGTCAATACATTGGAGCGATACTTTCCCTCTCAGCAGCGTCAAATATTTTGTTTCAGGTAACACGAATGGCGTTATAGGAAATATATCACTACTAGTTCGAATTCAACAAATTCTCGGCCTCTGCAAGACCGTTTTTCAAGTCTCGTCCATCCCACCTCCGCCATCTCATCTTCGTTTTCTGCCCCCACGCTGAGGACCCCGCGATGACGAAGAGGATTTTGACCAGAGAGAAAAACTAATGCGCTCAATTGTTTACTAGAATTGCCTGGATGGCTGGAACAGCTAATCGGCATGCCTTTACAGTTTACCGCTGCAAATTCTATTCAGTCCCAAGGCAATTTGGAGTTTTCTCCTCGGAGCATATTGCTCGTTTGCGCTGAAGAGGAGATAATGTCCCATCATGTTCTGCCTGCCTCAGCCAAGACAAGCTAGCCGTCTCAGAAAGCGCGGTTTTTGTGCAATGGTTTGCTTGTCAGTGCCGTCTTGTGCAGGCAGACATCGCAAGAGGCTAGTGAAAGATACAACTCTCCCAGCAGCGCACGGCCTAAGCGTTCCAGGTCGAGACCCGGTCTAGTCCACTCGTGATATCACTCAAACCTGCCTTCGGTCAATGGACAGACGCCTCGTGGGGTCCGGAAAAGAATCCCACGTGGTATTGGTGCTGCCTTGTTATGACGGTATTCGTGTAACCGGACGATGAAATAGTAGATTGTGAAATCTAGAGACCATTTAGCTGCAAGAATCTTTCCATGCTGCATCTTGCTTGCTTTTAGCCTGGCTGGTCTAGATTCGTTAAAGTTTCATCGAAGCAGATGAATCCCCGGATTCAAGTAGCACCTCCAATTAAGCGGAGGCATCCATTTCAATTCCTCGTATGAGCATGTCCCGGAACTTTGCGAAAAGGTTGCTTGTCGCCTCATCGACTGTCCATCATTCGCATAACTTCATCTTCCTCATCCACGGCTGCCTTGGCGCCGCCATCGACACGTAGCCCTCTCTTCTTTAATTCGTCTTCAATCATGCTTCTCTTTAACATCTTGCTCCCAAAGCCCGGAATTTCATCCTTGAGCTTCTGCATCCACCCTTCCACGCTACGCATGGCAACCACCAAAAATCCCAGCTCTTCGCGGTCGACGTCGAAAACTTCCCACCACTCGTGCTCCGGCATCTTAGCTCCCAAGTCACGAGCCGCGTTGTATATAGCTGCCGTGGCCAAAGCATGCGGCTGGTGAGTGACATACAGCATCTGCGGCGATAGCAGAGATGTATTGAGGTATTGAAGTACGCGTAGAGAGACTGTTGTCCGTGGCTGTGATAGGAAGTCGAGGGTCTGGAGGTAGGTGATGGCCAGCGGGTGCGGAAGAGCGACGTGAGTATCAAACGACAATGACTGAAGAATGCGAGCTTCCAAGCTCAACATGCGCTGCTGGAATGCATAATAATCTGCTTCTGATTGGTAGTATGTCCGCGGATCGTTCTTTGGTGGCTCCTCTGGAGAAAAAAGTGACGAGTTGGCAGATGTTAGATACGCGTAGACGTTGGAGACATCCCGTGGGGAACGAGGAATCGGCCCCAGCTTTGATACGAGGTATATCGTAGCAGCAGATACGTCCTAATTCGCCTCACGGTTAGCAAGAACGGCTCGAGCTGTCGCCTAACCAATGGAAATGGAACCTACGCTGAACTCATGGGCCATGGGCGAGTCCACCACCCAATACCGCGCCAATAGGACATTGGCTTGCGCCGTCACCGACTGGGGCAGCTGCAATAGTCTGCCGGCCGCTTGGGTCAGGCATTGTGTCGTAATGAAGATGGCCTCATTGAGGTCTGGCGGCAGTGACGAGGCAGATGCGCGCTGATAGAGCTGCGAGGGCGTCGCCAGCGGATTCGCGAGATGGCTCATTGTTGCCAAGGCTGTGGCGATCTTCTCGCCGTTAATCCCGTTGTACGACCGAAGTGGGAGAGCCGTCTGACGCGACAAGAACGCGAGCTGGTGGAAGGATTAGATTATTGAAATCGGTGAGGCACGAAACTTTTAGATGAAGTCCGGCGACCCACCAGAGCTGCTCCGGATTTAGTGCGATCATACCATCTTCTACATAGGTACGTGTATTCGGGATCCATCACGAATGCCGGTGGTCCCCGATCTTTACCTTGGCGCCTTGAAGGAGATAAAGGTTGGCATTAGTGCTATTACAAGGACTTTTGGATTGCAGTTTTGTCATGAATTCAAAAAAGAACAACCCTGTGCTGGTAGAAGTTCGTATAAGAGCTTGCACGCAGCTTACACGCTTGGCAGGGCCCCTACGTATAGAGGCCTAATTATTCCTATTCCAATACCAGCGCAAACCATTCTACGAGTTAAAGGTTTAGAGATAGGCCTATTAGAGATAGACTGAGATGAGACAATGGTTAGTAATCTATAATTCTGTACAGAGTATTCACTGCAGAAGTATTAGCTCTTCACCACATTGTCACGACGGCTTAAGCCAGCTTGTGGCAACCGATGAGTAATCTGAGCAGGTTTCGGCAGCGTAGCTGACGGGCGTGCAACGAGTCTTGCCATCGCATTCCTAAAATATTACTTTGCCCAGTAGTGATGCATGTCCATTCAGATACTATTGAATTTATAGCGTGGTAGCTGAGATATCGCCAATCTCTCTTCTTTTTCTTCTTATAGCCCAACCGTCGGGTTTACAGCATCCCCGAAAATCAGCCACAGGTCGACCCTAAGGCGGAAAACCTTGACTAAGAAAGCCCCAAGTTTTTGGCGAGGGCTGAATGGTGTGGAACATTTCTCATTGGATGCTGGCCTCCAAAGCAAAAGAACCGAAACAAATAGCGGCACCTAAGCACTAGGCGATTAGCCCGAAGCTTGACAACGTTGTCTGCGTTTGCTCCGAGCCTTCACCTGCTGCTAGTTCAAGGGAAAGGGCGCAGCCGTTCAGCCTTATAAGGCCGGAAGACACTTGGTGACAGCTGGTGACAGCATGGCTCAGCTACTACCAAGGTGGTGGTAGCAGTACATTTATAGCACGTTGTAGATAGTATGTAATGTAGCTACCCGATGCTCCTCTAATCCTTACTGAAGCGTATTACGCTGGGCACTCACTATTCGGTAGCACCACCACATGATACATGACAGAAAGATAGTTTCTCGAATCGACGACTATACGGTGTAGTTGCTGACTACATGGCCAATGCACCACTAGTAACCTTACTGCAGGCGCATTCGCCTATGCGACGCCAATGGAGAAGGCAAGGAAAGCTGCTTGAATATGGATCTGGATTTGCCCCAAATTTTACATGCTATTTCGGTAGAGGATAGACATCCCTTGGGCCGGATGCACGGTCCTTCATTGAGGGCCCTCATAATGAGGAGCTACGGAAATAAGGATTAAAAAATCAAGATTAAAAACGCAAATACTAGTGGCCATTTTGTTCCATCATATGGCGGCTCGAGTCAGGACTGAGCTGCTTCTGGGAACCAGATCTGGGGCTGTATCAGTGGGTTTCCAGATACGCGGATCCGAAACCAGACGGCCAGATTATGTGCTCCATGCGCCGTACGCCGTACGGAGTAGAGCTGTTTTTACTCGCGTATCATCATCTGCTTACTTGTAACAAGAGCACTGTAGGTAGTAGTAGGTGCTGGGCACAGTAACGGCACCACTCGCCTTGCGGCTCGGCTACGTTACCCGGACTTTAAAGCGCTCATTGCAAGATTACAACTTCAAGACGAGATAGCGAGTTAAGCCCATCCACGGAAATCCGGACCTGAATAATGCTTCTATCCCCAGCCAGGCTGATCAGCGTGTTTTTTTCCCTTTTTTATCTTCGCGCCATTGCCCAAGGCACCAACCCACTTTCTGGCTCTTGAGGCGTCCCGGAAACTCGGTTTTGGAGAGATACGTCTACTTGCGGCATAAGTACATCCATCGGCTTTTTTGTAGGTACCACTAGCTCCTGCGAGTAGGCAGACGATACCTGGTGCGGGGGTACTGCGCAGCAATTCGCAAGTATAGCTCCCAAGTAGAGGCCAGTAGGTATGGAGTACAAGTCCGGTATTCCTCCGTACCGGGACAAGCCGCAGTAGAGGAGGCGCTGCAGCACCGAAGCAAGTACCAGTACTCGGTGGAATAGTCCTACTTCTACCTTAGGTACTTCTCATTTTGCTTTTGCTTTTTCCTCTTCATGTGCCAAGCTTCTCTCCCTTCTCCACACTCCGGCTTCCATATCGCCCAAAACGCCGTCAATCGCCCAACCGTCATAGCCACCCCTGGGTGCGAACCCCCTTACCGGCATTCTCGCAGCGAGGACACCGACGTAGCGTGGTGACAGGAGTAGTAATCACGCTGGCTAATCACATGGATCCAAGGCCAGTAGTGCCAATGCCTTCGTGCTAGAGCGCTACGGCGTCAGATCAGACCAAGGCCTGCAGGGGATCACGGCAGAACGAGCCGCTGGCATCGTGCCAGAGCTGCCGGGGCCGAACTGCTGGCCCATTTGTGCCTGTGAGTCTGTACTCGTACATCCACGCGTGCTGCTCCAAGTTCAAGCTAATGTCTAGCTGCCAGAAAGCTCAGCCCAGCGACAGCCGATGGGATGGGCCACAATCCACCAACTACCAAGTGCCTAGGCTAAGACCCAGGCTTAGCAACCTAAGCACCCTCCTCTCCATGTGTTCGATAACCTAGTTGTTGCTACTAGTACGGCCCCCAGCAGCGCTACTGAGCATTAGCCAGAATGGCCAAAGCCTCAAGAGATCGCACGACCCCAATCCTCTTATTCGCTCTGGGCCTGCTGGAGTGGCAACCTGCCTCCGTAACGAGCCGGAGCTGAGCAGCCGCAGACGAGAAGAATCAAGTTTTCTGATTGTGAGAACCCAGCATCTTGGGCACTCGCTCTGCGTCTCTTGGCCCGTCTCATCCAGCTTCTTTTTGCTCTTTAGTGTGGCCAGGCGGCTCCGCATTCCGGTCCCGGGCCATCATCTCTCCCTTGGTAACTTGGGACTTGAACGCGAGACGAAGAGCGACCCGGGCAGGAGTGGGCTCTTGAAGGCCGTCGACAGCCCACTTCAATTATATCTGCTGTCAGCATTTAATATTTTGCTTGACCTGACAGTTTTCCTGTAATCCCCCACCAATCTGATCTGGCGACAAATACCCGCTGCCTGCGCAGGGCGTCTCATGCGAAAGGGGAAATACCAAGTAGACACTGTACGACTCTGGATTTCGACCTCGAGTGTTTTGCTTTGGCCAAGGCTTCAGTCAATCTTGCTGTCGCAGCGCCGGAACTTGCTGCTTTTCTGCCTTATTCTTGTCAATTTATTCCGACGCATCCCCTTTACCCTGCGTCGGCGTTCGCGCTGATGCCGGCGACTTTTTTTCTTTCATTTCCCTTCACTTTTCCTCAATTTTGCTGCTGCGTAACAACCGAGTCCGAGCTGCACCACGTCGAGTATTCCTAGCCAATGTATTTATCATGGCGCCCCCAAAATCCTCCTCTCCCATTCCTTCTGGCGTTGTCCCTCCTATAACGCCGCCGTACGAGGCCGAAGGACCTCCAGCCAAGGAAAAACGAAGGCGGGCCGGAAAGCCCAAGGTTCGGACGGGCTGTGTGACTTGGTACGTTGTGTAACCTTAGCTCGCTTCATCTCACTCAGAGGCCCCATGTGCCTCATGTTTCTCCATGTTGACTCGCAACTCTCTTGGCTGACAACAGTAAACAGCAAGTAAGCTAGCGATCTGCCCTCCACCGAAGGAGAAAATGAGAAGAATCTCCTGCCAACTACTTGTTCACTCTCCCTTTGCGGTTACTGACCCAAGTCTGCTGCTACAGAATCCGAAGAATTAAATGCGACGAACAGAAGCCGGCGTGCCAGCGATGCATTTCGACAGGGCGAACATGCGACGGCTACAAGCCTCTTACCAAACCAAAAGCGACCAGGAAGCCGGGATTTTCTCAACAGCTTTCATCATCCTCATCAGTCAACTCATCTTCATCGTCATTAACACTGTTACGGCCTCTGGTGACCAACTTCAGCGGCGACATAGTAGAGAGCCAGTACATCCAGCAGTTTCTGCCTCTGGCCGAGGATCTGGTGGGAATCACACATATTCACAATACTTTCTTCTGGGGACATGTCGTACCGGAATACTGCTTCACATCGAAAGCAGTAAGGCATGCCATCGTCGCGCTCTCTTCTGCATATCACGATTTTAGGCTTGCTGGATCCAACATTACCATTTTTGGCCCACCATCTAGTACCGAGCGCTACATTATCAGACATTACAACCTCTCACTTAACCGAATGGCCGAAGAATTGAATGGGCTGCCGATGAGGAAACGGTATGGAATCATCATGATATGCTGCGTTTCATTCTTCTACATTGAGATTTTGCGAAAGAACTGGCCAACTGCCATAATGCATCTCGCGAACGGCATTCGCTTGATGTCAAATCTACCCGACGCAGTTCAGGACGTCTTTCGACATCCGGAGATATTCAGCCACGACCGTGACAATTCTCACGCTAGAGCAACCTATATGACCAAGCTGCTTCGCCGGTGGGAAGGCTCCGCAGCCTTTATGAGGACGAATTCACCACCATCGCTATCCCTCCAAGCTTACGAGACCAGGAAAAGCAGCGTAGGGAGTGTCAAGGAGTTTACATCGTTGGAGAAGCTGAAAGAGCACGTTGATGATTTATTCCAGGATATCAATGCTTTCAGCTGGATGTGCAGACAGTACAATGGGGACGATGGGACTTGGGATCACGATGCTGCCCGGTTTCAGTTCGACATCCTACACCAGAGATGCTACCACATCCGAGAACTTCTAAAAAAGGCAAACAAATTGTATGGAGACATGGAGGATGTCTCGAATCCACGCGACTTTTTGAAATTCACGGGCTGCTTGCTTCGCCACCGCGGTGCGTCGATTGCCCTTGATTTTACGCCATTGCCTCACGGTATGGCGTATACGCCCCCCGACGAAGATGACGATAAGTTTCTGGAAGTCGCCAGTATCGCAGAGACAATCAATCGGGCGCTACGAGCATCTCTAGCGTCAGAAGCGTCTGGATCCTCGCCATGGTTCAACGTGGACTTTGGGGTTGTTACAACGCTTTATATTGCGGCATCGAATTGCTATACCGTCTCCATGAGTGAAAAGCTGTTTGAAATGATGATAAACTGGCCATGGCGAGAAGACTTGTGGGACGGTCCAGAACTGAGACGGCAGCTATATGACCTTAGGAAACCCATTGTCGAAGTCCCAACGGCGATGACGCCTGACTCGGAAACACCAGTTCCGACAACGCCGCATCTCATGAAACTGGCGCATCGGCCACCATCTCGAGCAACAGTGTCAACAACGCCACCGTCCGACGATTAAACAATACACCTCTTGTACCTTTTATTCTCTCTCTATTTTGATTGACTTTTTTTTTTTTTTTTGCCTTTGGCTACAACAGAAACGGACACTTCGAAATCAAAAGTTGGCATTACGGCGCAATCAGCCAACGACTTGAAAGCAAAAACTCTTATCGCTGCGAACGAGTTTGGTGCTATGAATTTTTAGACATGAGCAGCGATTCCCTCCCTATTCCTATATTTCCCTCTCACTTCTCTCCCTCTCACTTCTCTCCCTCTATCTCTATTTACTGAGAATTGGAATTTGTTCAAAGTTGGCTGCTGCAGACATTGATGGGGAGATTTTATGTACATACACTTGGAAGACATGGGAGAAGTTGATACCAGATGACCTATATCACAATGACGGATACCAATGCCCTTGGTTTGGGCACTTAACTTTACGCAGTCTCCTCTTCACTTTTCTGTGTGCTGAGAGATGGTCTAAACAGTAGCAGGGTAAATCACTCTGCGATTCATACTCTATATATACACTTTTGACGAATATATACCTACATACTAGTTAATCTTGGCAAAACCATGTCTTGACTGATGCCTCTACATGGCCTGGGTACAAAAATAAAAACACAAAAATTCAAGGTCTCGGAGGGAGTCGAACCCTCGCTGGCGGAATCAGAATCCGCAGTCATAACCGTTAGACCACGAAACCGGTGGACTCGTATTTGTTGAGATTTCGGGGGACGAATTGAAGATTTTGAATTCTTGGTGGACAAGGTGCGCTACTAGGCTTACTCGCAGTGGGTCCTTGAGGTACGTACCGTTACACACTAGAGCCCCGCCAAGTGACCTCAAGCTTCGATCGGGTCCAGCTCTGGACTGGATGGGCTGAGGCTCAATCAAACTTTCCAATTGCATCCGGGTTCACATGCCATCCATGCCCATTGCTTCAGCAATTTTGTAACCACCAATTCCACAATCCAAAAAAATAAATAATAATAATAATAGTGGGGAAAAATCTTACTCAATCTCTCAGAGCAGTACATACAACGCAAAGACAATTCAGCAGTTTACACTTGTGTATCTTTTTTTGTTTTGTTACTTGGGCTTCACCCTCCAAACGAACATGACAACCTCCATCCCGCAATCCCCCACCGACGACGACAACAAGTCCTTTGACCTGAACCTCCAGCACGGGCACAAGGACCTGGTGCAGGCGATTGCGTTCAACGCGTACGGCGATCGATGCGCGACGGGGTCGGTGGATGGCAAGATTCGGGTCTTTAACCGGCACAAGGATGCGACGTGGAGGTTGTGCGATACGTGGAGCGCGCACGGAGGAGAAGTTATCGAGGTTTGTTGATTTTTTTTTTTCTTCTTCTTCTTCTTCTTCTTCTTTTTGCTTGATATTCGGGGTCGATTTGCTGCCAAGAAAAGAAATTGGAGTGCTGATTGTGAGCGTCTTCATATATATAGCTGCAATGGCTGCCGTCTACGATATACCCCAACCTCATAGCTTCCCTCGGCATCGAGGGCTGGTTCCGCCTCTGGGCTGAGAACCCCTCTGCTGCGCCAGGACGGCGTTTCTGCGCTGCGCGGTCCGTTAACGGCCGACCAGCGTTTGACACTCGGTCGCAGCGATCACCATATCGGTCCTTTTCGATGAAGCACAACGAGGAGACCAGGCAGACATATCTAGCTCTACTAGCAACCGACGGGCGGCTGACGGTGTACGAGAATGACCAACCCGAGAACCTGGCCGAGTACACGTCCATTGACGAGTTTACGATATGTCCCAAGCCGAGCCGCGGCGAAGAGGTATCCTTCAAGGTGCGCTTCGACCCGAACCCGGAGCCGTGCTACACGGCGCTGAGGGCGGGCGTGCCCTCCGACGCGCTGGGGCTGGTGGTGGCAGGCATGAACTCGGTCAAGGTGTACCGCACGAGGGAGATGGCGTCGGCGAGCTTTGGCGCCAACACGGTGCAGAAGGAGTTTTATCTGGCCGTCGAGATATTGGGCCATAGGGGGCTGGTCAGGGACGTGGCGTGGGCGCCGGGCAATATCAGGGGCTACGACATGATTGCCACGGCGTGTCAGGATGGGTATGCCAGAGTTTTCCGCATCGATACGCCGTACTCGGATAATGATGGGCAGTCGTGGTCTGCATCGCATCTGCTCAAGCCAGATGGTCGTGCTCATAAGGAGCCGTCGCCTACTACTACGAAGGAGGAGAAGGAGAGTAACACGCCGGGATCCAGCTCAAATCCCAATCATCACAACAACAACAATAACAATAACAACAGCAACAACGCGCCTCATCACCATCACCAGCCCTCATCGACTCTTAGCGCGAGCCTCGCCAAGTCGAGCAACGTTGGCGAGCGCCTATGGACAGGCCAGCCGGGGCAGATCCCGCACGTGGCACAGGAAGTCTCGCGGCTGGACAGCCACCGAACGCCGGTGTGGCGCGTGGGCTTTGACGACGACGGGCAGATTCTGGGCAGCACGGGGGATGATGGGCGGTTGCTGTGTTATCGGCAGACGCCGGATGGGCTGTGGGCGAAGAGCAGTGAGTTGGTGATGATGAAGACGAGGATGGCGACGCCTTGAGGTGGGATGAGATGAGATGAAGGGAATGGGCTTTTTTTTTTGCTTGCGTTTTGATAATGATTGGGGGGTTTTTTTTTTTTTTGTTTCTTCGGGGAGGGGTTGGAGTTTTGGCGAATGGGGTATAGATTATTATTCAATACCTATTACGAGCTTTTTATGAAGTCAAGATGGATTCAGATGGTCTGTCGTTTTTATCAATTATGTATATATGCTTTTATTGGTTTGAGAACTATGGGCTGCGTTTTGTCAATGATGGTTCTTTTCTTGTGTATACCAACTATGACAAATTCAGATGGCTATTTTTTTTTTTTTTTTAATCAAGATACAATAGCATGCATATGACTCGGACCCGCGCTTCGCGTATTGATACATGACTTTTTTACTGTTGGAGAGGAGTCGAGTTTACTAAATGGAAATGGATAGCGAAAATTTATTCAATTACGGGTGTCTTCACAAAGTCAAAATGGTCCATAGTTTGTATCAAAATATGCAACATATTCATGATTTGAGAGTAGTCTCTTTTCCACTTCTGCAGTGTTTCTGTTTAAATAAAAACGCCCCCAATTGTCCGGCCTCTTTGTCTACCGGACCCCTTAAAATATTGATTTCCCTTTCAAACGCCATTTCATGATAATTTTTTTTCTAGAGTTGGTAATGGCCGTTGTCGAAAAAAAAAAAATCTCATCTGCAGCATATGCAGGGGTAGGACAGGAAAAGGAAAACCTAGCAGGGTTTTTTCTCTACCCCACACACCGCTTCACAACTTCAGATGGACTTTTTCAAACCCCAGTCCTCTATAACTCTATTTCACATCCCAGCGATGCTCTTCATACAATCGACAATGGGCCGACTGATTTAAGCAGCATCAGCGCTGGCCACGGGCTGGATAACCTTGGTGACCTGGGAACCAGCACGAACGATGCGCTGGCCAGCAGAGTCGTTGACATAGGTGACGTCCTTGTTCTCGAACTGAGCACGCTTCCAGATCTCGACCTCGCAGCCGCCACGGAGGACGCCAACACGCATGGTGGAGAGCAGGTTGTGGGCGGCGTTTGAGTGGAGGTAGACACCGCCGTTGAAGATGGCAGTGGCGTCCTTGCCAATGGCGGAAGAGATGAGGGCCTTGCCACCGGGGTGGTCCTTGATGAAGTCGGTAACGTCGTGGATAACACCGGCGATGGCAACGAGAGCCTTGCCGTTCTTGGACTGAGAGACAAAGTCGTCCCAGTCAATGACGGGGAGCTGCTCAAGGGGAGTACCCCAGTCGAGGGTGGCACGCTTCTGGTCGAGCTTCTTCTGGAGCTGCTGGACACGGCCCTTTTCAATCTCGTTGGAGCGGAACTGCTTCAGGTCGTAGGCGAGGCCGGTGAACTTCCACAGGGCAATCATCCACTTGGTGGGGTCGTACTGCCACCACTCGATGGCGTTTCGGTAGTCGGAGGGGAACTCGTGGTGGAAGTTGTGGTAACCCTCACCGAGAGTGACGAGGGCAGTGATGACGTGATCACGGGGTGAGTTGCGGTCATCAAAGGGCTGGTCTCCGAGCCAGTGGGCGAGGGAGTTGACGCAGAAGGTGGCCTGCTGGACGAAGCAGATACGCAGGATACCGGCGTAGACAAAGCCACCGAGGAAGTCGTTGAACATGAGGCCGCAGAAGAGGGTGGGGAAGACGAGGCCCATGAAGATGACGCACTTGAGGTAGTTGCGGTGCTGCCAGACAACGATGCTGTCCTCGTTGAGATCGGTAATGTCAGTGCGGCCAATTCGCTTGGGGTTCTGCTTCATGACCATCCAGCCGATGTGAGAGTACAGGAGACCCTTGCGGACGGAGTAAGGGTCCTTTTCGGTGTCGGTGTATCGGTGGTGGGAGCGGTGGCCTCTTGACCACCAGCGGATGGAGCCTTCGACGGCGCCAGCACCGACAGCGGCAAGGTAGATTCTGAGGGGGAGAGTGGCCTTGTATGAGGAGTGAGCCCAGAGACGGTGGTATCCTGTTTATTCAGTGAGTAAAATGAATTGATTTTGATATCCATTTGAGGAGCCTTGACTCACCAGCTGTGATTCCTAGACCGGTGTTGAAGTAGTAGATGACGGAGAAGATGGCAGTGGCCAGCTTGAGGGGCACCCAGTAGGCGGAGATAAAGCCAAGGATGGGGATGAAGATGATGAAGGTGGTGTTGAGCCAGTTGACGTGCTTGTACCAGTTGCCCCAGGTCATGGGGGTCTCTGAGATGTGAACCTTCTTGAGGTCGTATTTGCCGCCGGCGCGGAGAGGCACATAGTCGGTTGTGCCATCAGGGAAGGCTGACGCCTGGGCCTTTGAGGCCGCGGCGGATGGTTCTGACATGTTGGTTGTTGCTTTGATATTGAAGAATCCTCTATCAAGGCTGGACACGGAAGAAGGAGAGAAAAGAGCTGTCCAGAGGGAGAGCGAAAAAGGTGTTATAAAAGAACCAAGTCCCGGGGGCAAGGGAGGGGACCAGGGGGAGGGGGAGATGGAGGGGTGAGGGAAGTGAAAGAGTGAGGAGCTCTTGTTTTTTTTGTGTTGTGGAGGGTGTGTGTGATAGACAAGCAGGTCTTCTTTATATCAAGATGCCGAGGAGGGGGGGCGTTTGATCAACAGGGCCAGCCAAAGCTGAGATCAGGCCAGGCTCGGGATTCGACGCTTGATTTTCCCGAAGAGGCGGGCCAGCGGAGAGGAAGGCGAAAAAAGGTGAAAAAACAATTGGAACGAGAAGATACTCCCGTCAGGCTGGTGGCTTCGGTCATGGCCGTTGTCACTGGCGTGTGGAGATGCGACTGCAAACAGCAAAACGACGAGATGGGCTGGGAAACGCATCCCGCGGATCCGCCAGGGATGTCGCATGGCGGTAGCTGAGCGGTGGGGTGGTACTCGATGGGCGCACGCACATGGCGCATGGATCAGGGTACCAGGCGCGGCGGGAGTACCTGGGGCTGTACTTTTGGGGCTGGTTTTGTTGGATCGCTGGGGCAGGCGGCGAGACGTCAGGGCGTGTAAGTGATGCGGCGACGATTCGAGGCGATAACAGTTGGGAAGTGCAAATCAGCTGATGGCCGGCGATGCTGCGATTCTGTTCTTGCAGCTGCCCCCAACATTGAGAGATTGGCCTCTTGCGCAGCTGCCAACATCAGCAGATGCGGCAATCAATCGCCTGACAGCGTCCATCCACGAGTCCATCTCATCTCATCTCATCTCTCTGTTTCCCATCCATCCTCATCGGAATGCCACACGCCCCTCCCAGCGCAGTACCTGAAAGCTGGGCTGCCGTAAGTGGCTAATCGCGGTACCCTTTTTTTTTCGCACTCTAGCGCAATCGCTGGTGCCGGGTTGAGCCAATCACGCTCCAGCGGCATAGGCGCTCAACCTTTTTTTTCTCCGTCCTCTCCCCAACAACTTTTTTTTTTTTTTTCTTCGCTTCTCTTTACAAGGTCCCCGCAACCGAGGCAGCCCCCCGCAGTGAAACAGGCCCTGTTAGTGGCTGCAGGGTTGCTCAAATGGGCGAATGGGAGGCAGGGGATTGAAACGACATGCTACAACTTCGTTTTTATTGCCGTACAGTAGGTATACGGGGAAGGGCATGATGGGCCAACGGCTACAGTATTACTGCTGTCCTTGTCGCCAATTACGCGTGGCTTGTTCAATCATGGCACGGAGTACATGCCTCGGGTCGCTTCAGGCGCAGTGGCAGCATCAAACGCCTGTGAAACTCATGTGAATGGACGGGTATACATTTTACCTGAATCCATGTACCGGTATGGCCCATTCCATGTCTGCGATGATTGATGACGACAGATTGCGAGCTATGCTTGGATTGCTAGAGCCCCATCTATCCGATAAGGATGGTGTTCTGTTGTGCATGTGAATAGATATAAAATCTGGAGGTGGATACGCCGTGTATATGCACCTGGTTCGACAACTGCGCGCAGTGATGACGCGGTATACGAGACAATCAGGCGTTTTTTAACTTTCTCGTGCCTTGAACAACAATTGATGGAGGCTGAAGAGGGCCTTTGCGCACCCTGATTGTATTAACGGGGCCTTTAGTCTCCAGTAATCGATACTTAATATTAACATTGGTCCGTGAGATACAGTCAGTTCCACGATGTAACCGTGCAGTAATTAAAGTACTCTTTATATACTGTAGGTACTGGTCGACAAGATAAGCCGAGGCTTCCGTATTATTGACCTAATAATAGACAAAAGCAACTACTTTGTAATCATCTAGAAAGTAAGCAAATAGTAAAAGAATCTCCAGCCTGCCCAACGTGAGAGCATAAACATGCACATGCACATGCACATGCACATACACTCAACCCTGGACCAAATCCATTTCCTCTCCAACCATGTGCTCGGTTCGTATTTGCCGCAACGGGACAGGCCGAATCACCAGCTTCGAAGGCTTCAAATGGTAGATTGCGTCGCCGTGAGACTTGATCGCCGATCAACATCCACCAGCTCCTTGTCAATAATGTATGCATTGCCATGATTCATATATGTGACATTCCCAAGCTTGGAGTACAAGAGGCGTCAGGACAAAGTCCCATGTTCCTCTCCAGGTTATGACAGTACATCTAGGCTTTTTACACAAAGGCTCCGGCATATACTTTGGTGTCTGATAGGTATCTAAAGAGCCCCGCCAGCCCAGCCCGTCCATTCCAAATCTCCACAAGTTCAAGGTTTGGCATCTCCCTGGCTGCCGCTGCTGCGTCGAAGAGCATATCGTTGGCCTCACCCGAGGTTTCATAGGGCACGAGCAGCTCTAAAGTTAGAATGAGCGTCGTCAAGCTGTGCCACTTCCAGGAGGGTTGGCGGGCCTGGAAGAAATGGCTAGCATCTATTATAAACGACGCCGAGTCTATGCCAATAAATGACAACATGTTAGTTGTCAACAGTCACCAGTATCGCAGTACGCTTGGATATCACAATGAACAAACGAGGACATGCAACGACACCTACCGAGATCCGTCGCCCTCTGCTTAAGAAGATTCCTCGTAAGTTTTGAATGGTCCTTGTCCCATGATTTTATCAGAAACTTTACGGATAGGGTGATTGGTGAAAGGAATCTCGCCATCAGTCCCACGGTGCTGGTCAACGTTGGCCGTAGCTGGCATAGACTCTGGGAGCTGGCCACAGTCACATTTGGTACAAGGAACATCAGGCTCAAAGGCAAGATACTTGAGCCAATGCGCCGAATCGCTGGGTGAGTGGATGCTGATATCGAGCACCAAGTTGGCCCTTGCATCCCACGTGCTTAAGAGTTTCTGACAGGTCTTCGAACGCGGTCTTGATAACGGTGCTATCTGTATTGCTCATCCCTTGCTGCGTATGTTCTAGAGGAGCACTCTCAGCGCATCTGTATTCTTGGAGCTCCAAGCAAACCCATATGTAACGCACGTGAATTTGATTCCGACGAGTCATCGAATCAAACTCGCCGAGGCGTGGTATCGTCAGTTTGATCCGGGAGAAGTTGTGCCGCTCCATGACTTCCCGCCATTCTCGGTATACTGTGGCACAACTGGCCAAGCTACAGTCAGTCTGTAGTAAGGCCTCTAGGATCACCAGCCGGATCTCGACTGGTAAGATGTGCCACGATGTCTCATCAGCTGTCATTCTTGGTACCAAAACCATGTTCATAAACAACGGTAGGAGACGGGTTTTTGGTGGTAGTGGGATACAAGCTATGAAAGAACAGCAAGAGAGAGGGGGGAAATAAACAGCTCGTCTTTAATAGCCATGGCTATCTATGGTATAATATCCCCAACGGTACATACCTATATATGATGCTGTCGTGTGCCTTCCCACTCTACACACTACTGAAATTTCCTGTAATATACACTTTATTTCTATGCTATGTGGGCAATTCAATCTGTTTCCTCAAAGCAAATTTAGCTGTGAATATCGTTTGAGAAGAAAAAAAAATCCATAGACTTGTATGTGGCACCTGTAACCGCAAGTATCCATGTATCCCTACTGGAATAGACGGATTTTTTTTTTTTTTTGTGATGCTCCTTACTCATTGGGTACATGTACTGAAGATCATGGGATACGCTTCCCTCTTTCAATGTAATCAGCCTCAGCAACTGGGAAGGCTCGTCTTGTTTACAAGTATGCTGATATAAAGCACAGCATTCTCTCTCTCTCTCTCTCTCTCTCTCTCTCTCTCTCTCTCTCTTCGGAGACCCAGTCTGGAGGACCGTATAGTTCTAGGCTTGCAGCAGAGAGGTGGATAGGTGCATGGTTTCTCGCTGGGTTTACTTGATGCGTGCGACAGTTTGGCTACAATGTCTAAGCACATGAATTTCATAGCAAATCATTTACTGGCCAGAAACGGTCTCAATTCTACTGCCACTACTGCCTCTACTGCTCTTGTCGCTTGGACAAATTGACCAGCCTCTATTTTAGTATTCTTACCTCCAGCCCTATCAGCATTTTCGCTTTGCAGTTCCTATTTCTGTTCCACCCCTTGCTAAGCGAGGCACCCTCATAGCCTATCTCTGATCCACTATGGCATTATTGCGGCGTGCTATACTACCAGCCATGCGGAGTATAAGCTTTTTCTTATCATCCGGGTGTTCTGGATGTTGTTGTTGCTGCTATCTAGAAAGAAATGGAGCAAGCGTGACGCCATCTCTCGGCGTTCAATCAGAGTTTTTATATAGGTAGCCAATGCTCTGTCTTTATGTTATCTACGTCCGTTTCAGTGTTAATGTGTCGTATCGCTCTTTATTCATGCACCTTGATGTCTTGTCGATGTCATTCTGTTGTAATGCTAACAAGTACGAGCGAAATCAAAGACTCAGTCTAATAATTTCACTCTCGGTGGTATAAAATGATGCAAGATTGCATGCGAGTTGGCAAGATGTAGTAATGCTACCTAGATAGGTATAATAGCATCGTTACATCACATGTCTTTTATCGTCCGCTTATTTCATTCCCAATTTGATGAGCCATCCAAAGATTCATTCCATCTATCCGACTCCTCTCGCCGCTGTCCATCTTCACATGTTTCCACGCACTCCTACTTCTCTCCACCAAGAACGCCTTCACCTTCAACTAGGTACATATAGACAAAACAGCCACGTCCTACCATGTGAGATGCCCATTTCGTCATCTCGCCTATCCGAATCTGCCACTTGATAGGCTATCCATTCCCCCCCCCATATTCATCGATGGCTCCAAGCCCAACTAATGCCAGTGAGATCCCGGCTCATCTATCCGCCTGCCCAACCCACCACCCCCAACTCCCCAAAAGAAATAGTACCAAAACACCGCCAATGGATTTCCTTATTTTCTCCGGTGCCTCGGTTCACATGCTCATATTTCGTCTTCTTCACCATCTTGTGAAGATTGTTGTCTTAATGCCATTACTCATATCCCATCATTCCTCACAATCAGCGTAAGCTGCTGCGTATGTTCTGTTCACCATTTTCACTGCTTTACTAGGCACACGCCCCTCCAAATTCCCCCAACAGAAAATGAAGATAGACAAAACGGCCTGGTTTCGAGTGACACAGCGCTAGCCACTTGCAAGACGCCACACAAGCAGCCTCACCTTATCCGCTGCTTCTAGTGCCGTTCTGGAAGATTCCCATGACAGTGAATATATGGGTCAATTAGTAGGACACGACATTGGAAAAGACAAAGAGCATCCAGTAGCAGCATTCAAAGTCTCCTTGGTTTGAACAACATCTTCATATTCAACTGTTTGCTTAGATTCCAACTACTCATATCTCATACTCGTTAGTCCGGCGCTATGCTATCTCGCCGGCCCATGTCATTCCAATGTCGTGATATCCATAATACTCATAATCCAAATTCGTAAAAAGGGAAGCCAGGTCAGTTGCCTGCGCAGCTATATCTACTTTACACAAGGAGAATCGCAAAAAAGCAAATATCGAGGACACTTAATGAAAAAAAAAAGAGGGGCAATGATTGGAAGATGCGAAAAAAAAAAGTAAAGCAGTAAAGCAGTAAAGACAAAAAGAGCAGGCTATCGCTTGTATGCCAATGAAATCTGTGTGTATATATATGTCTGGGTGTTTATGTCTGCCCGTCTGTCGTAATCATGAGCGGCGGTGCCGCTTCGGGTCGTGTCATTAATTGGAACTCATCATCGATGAGCCCCTTCTCCCGCAACAATTCTCCTTCAAGCTCCAGGTGGGCTGCTCCAATCCCCGTGAGTGACACGGGAATCGTTCCGTGCCTTGGATACGCGAATCCGCTGGTTGGTTCAGTTTGGCCCAAAGTCTCCTCGCTTGGAGGGATCCAGCGTTCACTCGTGCTTCCTCTGTTGAGAAGCTGCCCGGCCCTCTGCGCACCACTGGCGTTGTAGCTTTGCCGGGGATCAGGCGATTTGAAGCCCGGTGAACGTGAGGCGATATAGTCAGGCTCCGACTCGGTTTCCGGCGTCGTTACCCGAAGTGCTGCCCCATCATCCACCCTGGAGCTCGCGGTTGCGTCTGTTGAAATGGGTGTATCAGCTGCATCCATCCGCTGGCGGCTTGCGTGAGACGAGGGTGACCTAGGTGGAGCTTTCCTGAGCCGCTTAACCTTGATGTTGGCAGTGTTTTTCGAAAGCTTAAGTCTTGGACTCAGCCGAGGCGCTTCAATATCGACATCCGGGATAATGGTGGCCTCCTGAGCTTCAAATTCTATATCAACAGCAGAGTCTTGCCTGTCGGCGTCTTCTTCACCGTTAATTTTTCTCTCAGGCATCTCCTCCTGAGACTCATAGCCCCTTGGCTGGTCTACTACACCGACAGGTGACTCGGTTACAATGACAGCGGGGATCGTATGTGCAACATCAATCTCTTCATCCGCGTCCCTTGGCTCTAGCGTAGCGTCTGCATCTGCGTCTTCAAATACGTCATTAGCAGCTGACCCTCCCCAGCTGGATTCAGGCGCCATGGGAACGGATAGTCCATGCTCGGCCCTCTCAGCTGGATCATCACCAGCTGTAAAGTACTCTGTGCTTGCATAGGTACTGAGCTGGGTCAGGGGCCGTGAACGTCGATCGCTAATGTTGAGGAATCTCTCTGCCGAAGGTGTCGGAGTTGGCTGCCGCCGCACGTCGTATTCGCTGTCTGGGATCACAAAACTATCTCCGCTGTCGCTGTAAGAGGGAGCTATGTTCCTGTTTGCAGCCCAGGCGGACTTGTATGCCACCTCATTGCCACCCATATCGCTAGGCAGTGGGCTTGGTGGTGACCTGCCCCGACTCGTGTAGTACTGGTCATAAGGAAGCGGCCCGCTATGCAGATATGTTGAGCTTGGGTAGGCCATTTCTTCGTCAAGGTCTGCCGTCCTCATTGCAGAGTGAGACTCAACATCGTAGCCATCCGAAAGGTATTCGTTGGTCACGGCGCCAGTGTCCACGCGCACAGGATCGTGATCCGAGCGCAGTGCATCGCTGTGCACATCGTCCGGGATAGCTCGCGGAAACATTCGCAGCAGTGATGAGGCCTGCAATCTCATCCGTGGGTCATCGCTAAGGCAAATTTCCGTCATTTGTCGATACCAATCTGGTACATTAATCTCAGGCCCCAAGATAAGCGGTCGGCCCTGAGTTTCAGGCTCATCCTCAAGCATCGCAAGCCCCCAGAGCACCATACCAAGCTGATACAAATCTGACTTGACCCCAATGTACATTGATAATCGTTGGTTGGACTCGATCAGCGCCGTCGCTTCGGGAGGCTCCCATCCTACGGGGCAGCCTCGCCGATTGATGTCGATGATCTTGGCATCGCCAGCATCATCAATGACAATGTTGGATAGGGTAAAATCTCCCTGGACAAATCCTGATTCGTGGACATCAGCCAGCCCCTGGACGATCTGTCTTGCCCACTTCTCCCTTGTATTCCAGGGGAGACCAATGTTGTTTTCTTTGCAGTTCTCAAAGATGATGTCGATCAAGGCGCCCTGGCCAGCAAAGCTGATGAGGAGACCTTTGACCTGCTCATCATCGTCGTCGACAACCACGCCGTAAAAGTCAATTACGTGTTTTGAAAAGCGCAGGCCGCTCAGCGCATTGACCTCGTAGAGGAATTCTTCCACAGTGTCGGGGCTTGGAATCTCCTTCTTGATCAACATCTTTCCCATCACGCTGACTTTGTAAACAAAGCCAGACATGTGGGAATCAAAGACAATGTCTCGCTCTTTGACTCTTCTACACCCTAGGTGCCGAATCTGGCTGACGGTTGGATAGTGAATAATTTCCTTGGAGGTGAAGTGTTATTAGTCTGCCAACGAAAAGGGGGATGCGTCCCTATAAATGTGACGCGGGGGCAGTCACTTACATTACCATCCTCGACTACATGAACATGTAATCTTCCGTCAGTAGTCTCGAGCTTCAAGTTTGTCACTGTGTCGTAAAACTGGATATCCTGTAAACTATCACGAATAGCCTCGTATATCTTGGTGCTCTTATCCCTTTGATATTTGGTGCGGCTAAGATCCCACTCTAGAGAATTTTCTGGCGCATCTCGATAATCAAGAGAGATGGTGACGCGGCGCCAGATGTGTTCTTCCTCGCGATATGTCACAAAGAACTTTTCTCTTTTTGAACGGTCTCTGAAGTGCATACTCAGATTGAGAATCCACTCCCTCTCCAACTTATCGAGAATCATCGCTTCGTACTGTGACGTGGTCATGGAGCAAGTATCAGCGACAGACGCCGCGTCTTGTGTGGCGTACTCATCGTCGGCATCGTCAGCTTCGTTGCCATCTATATCTGAATCATCCGAATCGGCGTGCGGAATGTCGGACGATGCATCCGCTGGCTCAAATTCAGCGAGGTCGATGGGAAGTGACTGTGCATAGGAAGTAGTTTCGTGGAGAGGCTCGCCAAAGAAGCTCGGCGCACTGGAGTGGGGATCGATATGATTTCTCGAGACTCGCCCGCTGGGTTTGCGTGGATAGTGAGCCCGTCTGTCGACCGATGCCGCCCTCCGCTCCTCTGCTGAAGGCTCTACAGGAGCCAGGTGTTTTCTATCTTCTGACAGCTGGCGCTTGAATGTCTGAGCTCGAGGCAGGCCAGGCACGACTCTTTTTGACATGCGCTTTATCAGGCCTGGGCTGGAGACGGGTTCGGGAGCAAGTCGTTGATCGGCGGAAACAGACGAGGCTGATGACTTTGTGCTTCTGGTGCTTGCGGAGCGGGCCAAGAGCTTGCGCAAAAAGCCCTGTTTTACGGGTAACGGCGACTGCGGCTGTGACTGAGGTTGCAGAAGCGACGGCGACGTACATGGACGGCCATCTGGTAGAGACATGCTGAGCAACAGGCTCGATGTGTATATAAGGTACTTGTCGATATGCGGTGTGCGGCTGCGCACGTCAGGTACCCACTATGTGTAGGTCGCACCCAGCAAATGATGCGCAAAAGTATATATATAGCAGATGGTCTGATTTTGTCGCTCTTCTAATATTGTATTTTTAACCAGTGAGATATCAGAAAATGGCTTTATTATCGAGCGATGACAGCCAGTCGTGAGGCTGAAGCAGGGAACAAGGAGGGGTGCTTGAGCTTTTATGGAAGCTAAGCAGGCAGGCCGTTGCTATATATGCCGATTCACCGAACAAGCAGCTTCGCTGGGATCAGCAGGGCAGCGAGCTGCTGGAGAAGAAGCCTGTAATAAGTCCTCGAATAGATCACGGGGAGCAACCAGGGTTTCTGACTACGTATGAGTCAAGAGCAAGAGCGGATTGTCTATGATCGACGCGGAGGACGCACGCAGGGAGACGTGAAGGCGGCTGGTGAATGGATGGCGAACCAGGCAGAAAAAGAGATGAGACCAGGTCTTGTTAGTGGCTGACCAGCCTTGTTGTCCAGTAAGAACGGCAGCTTGGCGGACGGAGCGAGGTGAGAAGCAGGTGAGGCGAGGCGAGGCCAGGACGAGGGGCAAGGCGGGATGGATGGCTGGATGGCTGGATGGCTGGATGGAGTTTTTTCCAGTGTAAAAGAGCCGCTTCGAGGCGCGAGGCAAAATGTGGGCGGCGAGGCACAAATAAAAGCTCGGCTCCCCCACGATGGAGAAGGGGGAAATGGACGATGGCAGAAAAAGGAGGCAAATCTCGCGGCAAGGGGAGGTAGAAGAAGGTGGAGCGGCCTGAGAGACACGGAGGAGGCTGGCGAGAGAGACGAAGAGCGAAAAGAGTCGATGCCGGGTTGATCTAGAGATGAAGAACGAGGCATGGACGAGACGAGATATCCGGCGTAGGCAGTACCAGCAGGTACATCCAGCACCGCACATCAATTAGCAAATTGAACCCTGGAAAATGGGACGCGGGCTATTTCTGGGGTCGTGACCAGCCTTGTGCTGCCGCCACATCTTGGGTACCCGTCCAAGGCCGTCGTTCCCAGCAGGAGGAGCAGTACCCAGTCGTACCTGGTACCCAGGCTCTTGGCTCTGGCCCCAATAGCTCCCGGTCTGTTCCAAAAGGCGTACCAGGAGCTTGTCTGTACGCGGGATCAAGCCCCAGCAGCACCAGACAGACACCTCCGCCTGTAGCTGTAGCTGTAGCTGTAGCTGTAGCTGTATCCGTACCTGTATCTGATACTTCTCGATCCCAAGCATCCTGCCAGTGCAGTTACGCAGCCTTCAGGGCCTAGGCCTGATCGATACATGCTCCTGCAGCAGCAGCATCACACTTTGTAAGCCCAAGGCGGCGGAATTATTCAGATGGAGGGACTCGATGGAATAGCGCCGCAGCTGCTTAGCGGCTAGGCTTGCCGCTGGAGTCGTGCCCGAAAGCCCGCCAAAATCGCCTGCCGCTAGCGGGTGCGGTTGCGGTTGCTGCCCCATAGCACGACAGGCTAGCCCGGCTTAGGGTCGCAGGGAAGCCTAGCAGGCCTAGCAGCTGTTTAGAGCTGTCAACTTTGGGGCCGGGCTGCGGGTTGGGCGCCGCTGGACCCCTCCTTTTTTCCAACATCGCCCGCTGGCAGAATCAGGGTGCGCTGGTGCTCGCAGTGGAGGACCTCGGGCTGCCAATCGTCCCTAAAATGGGCGGCCACAGCGCTGGATGGCACCCTCCCGGTGCTCCAAACGGGCAATCGGCGGTGGCATGACGCGCCAACAGCAGGGCCGTAGCCACTGTCACAGCGGGGCCTGCGCCTGTGATGGGCTGTTTTCGCGTTCCTCGCATGTGGCTTCTGCCACCTTAAGTCTTTTAGGTCATTGACCGTCATTCATGCCGGGTTGCGATACCTGAGGTACTCTACCTGCTCAACCGCAGTCGCTAAACGCAACTCTCTCTCTCTTCCAACCCACTCTACCTCCAATCCTGCCAGCAATCTGTACCCAACCCGCGGATCTCACAGCTCCTAGACCACCAAACCAGACAGACCTGCGTCGTCCTGCTTTTGCCGGTCACAGCTCTCCATCCATTCGCCTATCCGGGCCAGGGCCGCCAGTCAATCTGGACCATAAACAAAGCCGTTGCCCCATCGACCGCGCAGCTCATCTGCTCGCCTTCGTGACCGCCAATTCGACGACGCCTGGCCTGCTCCGCCCGCTTACCCTTTTTGTCGGAGCCCTACTGGCGGCGAGAAAGGCCGTGATGGGAAGCGACCGAAGCTGCTGCGATTGCCATGGCAACGGCGCCTCGCTGGTGGTAGGTCTCATACCGAGCACCAATGCCATACCACCATACGAGTCGAGCGCTCGCTAGCAGCCGGGCATGCGATCAACAATGCCTACCTAGTTCCATCATGGGCACCTTGCTTGCCTGCCAGGTTGCCCGTTTTTCTGGCGTCGTCGCACCGACAGCTTGGACGTCGGGTCAGCCACGAACCGGGTGGTGGTAATTGGGCAGCGAACTAGCACTCAGAGAACCTGACGAGAATACGAGTCTAGCAGCGTTGTGGTGCTAGGTTCGCTGTCGCTGTACAGGCAAGTAATGGATGCTAGTGATGGTAGTTCTGACACAGGCTCCAGTACGCAGGGTCTTTGCCAACGAGCTAGATCGGACTATGCCGCATCGTACATGGACGCTTAATCAATCGCTTCGGTACTCGGACGGCCAATCTGCCAGGGCAACTGGTACATGCTGGTACATGTGCTGCCATTGAGCAGTGTCATACCTTCAGGCCGTGACTATTTAGCATCTTACTGACCTGGTCACATATCACTGTTTTGGGAGCCATTGACCTAGCAACTGCCCGCGCCACTTCTTGCCTGGACTCGGCCTTTCCGGAAGCCTCGAGGAAGTAATTTAAGGCAATTAGACTTGGGCAATCACAAGGTCAGGTCAGAATTCAATTCAGGTATCCATCATAACAATCGCTACCACAAAATTGGCACGACGAGTCCATTCGCGAATCTAGTGGGTTGATAGCCAGAGCCCAGCCCAACAGGCCAAGCAAACAGCGACATCACCAACATGGTACTCCTGAATGCCATACTATCTTGATAAAGAGTAGATGTGAGATATTGCTCCCGCTACTATTACGACTGCAACTGGCCTAGTACAAAGCACGAAAAGACCCCGATCGCCCAACGGGAAAATTGCAAATTGCTGCCCCTATCTCTCATCCCTACTGGTCTTACACGGAATGCATCCGCAGACTCATATGTCAGCCCCCCAGGACCGGGCCCCCGTTCCGAGATGATCTAGCCTGCGTACGCACGTCATGCTGGCAGCAGCTCTTTGTTGAGACCGGGTCATATTACGGAGAACTCGTGGGAGACAGGTTACCCAATACGATGGGCCATTAAGACGACACAGTTCAGCAGCGTTCCTTGATTTTCCTGTTTTCCAGTAGCCGCAAATCTCATCATCGTCTCCCCTACTGGCCATACTCGCCTGTACGCGCAGATAAAGGCGCATGCTCTGGACTTGCAATTGACCACTAGTGTGGGGTCAGGCATGACTGCATTGCTAGCCGGGCCAACGAGACAGCAGATGAGGCTGCAATCGCCAGGACGAGACGGGCCTTACATGCGCTCATCATGATACCGCCAGTAATACAAGCAGCTCCCGCAACAATCGCCTCCCGAGTGTGCCCTCCCGCATGCAGCTCGCGATATGCACATGCCTCTTCCATCTGCTCGCCTTTCTCGCATCAACTTAGTCGCCCCTGTGTGGTGTCTGGTAGCTTGGGCACAACCGCGGGGTTGTTGGGCCGAGCATCAGATCAGCAGTCGAGAGCCTATCACGCCCGAGTGATGCATCACTTTACGCACGTTCCCCTTGCATGCTCAAACCACTTTCTCCTGAGGAGACTCTAGCCGTAAACAAGACCGAGCAGTTCAAGCCGTGATACTGCTATGTATTATACCAGGTCCTACTCGTGGAGATAAACTGCTGGCCATCAGTCAGTAGTCACGAGTGTCCGAAGCTCGACTTGATAGGCTCTTTTCTCTCTTCTGCTTCCAGATGTCCAAGTCTAGCTAGGCCCGTCCCGCACCACCGTCCCGCACGCCAGATCGGAGCGTCAACCCCACGCGCCGTTTCAGATGGAACAGCATTAAGATGACCGCCTACAATGGCCTAACTCGGATGCTGTGTAGCGTTGCTCGCGAACCGTGCGGCCTATGCAGAGACAAAGACAGGTTTTTGCATAGGGCAAAGCTGGTGCAACTGAGTGCAGCCTAGTCTCTTCCGCAAAGGCAGCCACGTCAACTCGCCTTGAGCGATCCATTTCTTAGACATCATATAGGAGGCTCACGACGAAAGTGACATTCTGTTCCGCCACGTTATGGACGACCAACAGCTGTCTTTCTCCAAACTTGTAAACTAGATACTAGTTATATCTCCCATATTCCCAAGTGATGTCAGCTTACCACCAAGGTCCTAGCGGAGCAAACAAAATGATCAACTCCCCACCACAAAGTCACGTCATATCACATGGGATGTACAACCAGGATAACTCGGCTTAGAACCAGATAAAAAATCCGTTTGTTCATTGTGCTATGCGTAATATATAGGTACCTTACTTCCTTCCTGCCCTGCTCTATGAATTGGAGATTTGCCGCTTCTAAGCGCCCGAATATTCTACATTCCTCTGCCTGCCTGCCTGCTCGCCGACTGGACTGAGTTTGATCTAATATACATGCCATTTCCCCCATCTTTTCTTTTTTCTTGTTTTCCTCCCCCTTGAGTAAAAAGAAACAGACAAGAGTAACAAAAGAATAAAAGAAAAAAAAAAAAAGAAAAAAATCATGGCCAATTAATTTTTGTGTGGTTTTACAAGATGAGTAGGAGTAATTCTGTCCGCCAAATCGTTTTTCTCAAGTCCAAGCTCTGCTGCCCGAAAACCAGACAACGCCCAGCTTATGCTCCTCCCATGTTATCATATGACGCTGTGTTGGAGTGCAGAGAATGGGGGATGGTGAGAATATCCAGTTCTATTTCCACAAGGGGCACGGGAAAATGGTACCGTTCACTCCCCTGCGAAAAGTGAGAAGCTTCCCCCCATTTCTCTTTCTCCTACCTCGCATTGCTGTATGCCTTTCCAAGATATGGTATCCCAACTTGTCGCATGTCCAGTGTTTAGTCATCATCTTCCTTGGATTCAGAGTCGTCCTTCTTCTCCTGCTCTGCCTTCCACTCGCAGATCTTGCAAGAGTTGGCCTTTTGGCGGTCCAGGTTGGGGAAAACAAGGTCAAAGACTTCAGAGTACCAGCTTACGGCGTGGCCTTCAATGCCTTCCTTGATGGTCTGTATAGCAGTGAAAAATCATTGTTAGCACAAGTTCAAAAGCGTATATAAAGTAGTTAAATAAGGGAGAGTTGTGTAAAAGAAAAGAAAAAAAAAAAAAAAAATACCTGAGGAAGTTCCAGCCAGTCTGACATGTTATCCTTGGGGAAGATGATAGTCTTGCATCCTGCTCTCCTGGCTGCCACAGTCTTCTCCCGCAGTCCACCAATGCGGAGGACCTTGCCGGTCAGCGTGATCTCACCAGTCATTGCCACGGTGGGGTTGACTGGCTCGTCCAGCGCCAGAGACAGCAGCGAAGTGGTCATGGTGATACCAGCAGAGGGACCATCCTTGGAAACAGCACCGTCGGGAACGTGGAGGTGCATCTTGGCCCTGTCGAAGAAGTGGTTTTCGGGGAACTGGTTGACCACGAATGACTTGGCATATGAGTAGGCGATTGTGGTTGACTCCTTCATGACATTCTTAAGGTTACCCGTGATTTCCAGGCCGGGCCGTGAGCTAGGTCGGAGGGGTGCTTGAAGGATGGACTCGATGTACATGGCAGCACCACCCATCTGTGTCCAGGCCAGGCCCATAGAGACACCAGGCGGGCTCACATCGTACAAGCGGTCGGATGTGAAAATTGGGGGTCCAATGTAGTCGGTCAGGTTATCCTTTCCGATGCTGACATGAACACTATCTGGTACTTGTAACGCTTTTCGAGGCTTCTCTGCTGTCTCACCCTCGCTAGCCTCGGTGGCGGCCTTCTTTTCACTGCCTTCCTCGGCCTCTGCAGCGGACTCTTTAGCCTTCTCCGCAGCGGCCTTGCCCTCCTCTGTCAGAGCCTCTTCTTCGGGGAGGACTTCCTCTCCAAGCTCCTGGACGATTTTCAGCGCTGATTTTCGGTAGACCTTTTCAATCTGCTTCTTCAGGTTTCGGACACCTGATTCTCGGCAGTAGGACTTGATGAGCTCCTCGATGGCCTCGTCGGTAAGTTGGACATCTGCATCTTTCAGACCGGCGGCTTCCTTGGCAGCAGGCGCGAGATATCTGTTGGCAATGGCCTTCTTCTCATCCGCGACATAGCCAGACAGGGTAATGAGCTCCATACGGTCCAGAAGAGGTCTGGGGATGGTGTCAGTCATGTTGGCTGTGCAAACGAACAGAACCTTTGACAGATCAACAGGGACATCCATGTAGTGGTCCAAGAAAGAGCTGTTCTGTTCAGGATCCAGCAGCTCCAGCAGAGCTGATGAAGGATCTCCCTGGTAGCCCCGGCCAATCTTGTCAATCTCATCAATCAGGATGAGAGGGTTCTCAGTCTGGCACTTCTTCAAAGCCTGGATGATACGACCGGGGAGAGCACCGACATATGTCCTTCGGTGACCCTTGATTTCTGCAACATCGGTAAGACCTCCAACGCTGAATCGGTAGTATTCTCGGTTAAGAGCTCTGGCAATGGACTTTCCGATACTCGTCTTTCCGACACCGGGAGGACCGACGAAGCAAAGGATTTTACCCTCGACAGAGCCACGCAGCTTACCCACAGCGATAAACTCTAGGATTCGATCCTTGACGTCTTGTAAACCGTAGTGGTCCTCATCGAGGACCTTAACAGCGTTCGGGATACCAAAGTTCTCTGGGCTTCTCTGACCCCAGGGAATCTGGGTGAGCCAGTCCAGGTAGTTCCTGGTAACATTGAATTCTGAGGCAGCCGTCTCCAGGTGGGCCAGCTTGTTAATCTCCTCGTCAAAAACCTTGCGAACAGGATCAGGCATGGCAAGCTTGGCGGCCTTTTCCTTAAACTTCTCCACCAGCTTATCCTTGCCGTCCGATTCCAAACCGAGCTCACGACGGATACCCTTCATCTGCTCCATGAGCCAGTATTCCCGCTGGCGCTTGCTGATCTTACTCTCAACATCCTTGGTGATCTTGGACTGTAGCTGAGCGTTCATGAGCTCCTTCTTGAGCACGATCAATGCCTTTTGCATTCTCTCTTCAATGTTCATGCAGCCCAAGACTTCTTGCAACTCATTCTGCTCTCCAGATGAGACGGCAGCGGCAAAGTCAGCCAATTTGGCTGGTTCTGAGGTAACGTTTCCGGTAGACTGGCTCATTGAAAAGGTGGAGATCTGGTCGCGGAAGAGATTGTTCATGGTGGCGACCTCTTTGAAGACATTGACGATTTCGTTGGTCACGGCGCGAATCACAGGGCTCTTGGGGTCGTAGGGCTCGTCTACCAGGTTCTCCACGTTGACCAGGCTGACGGGGTATCTCTTAAGGAATGAGGTAGGCTCGTACTTCTCGGTCACCTGTTCTGGTTTCTTCTCCACGGCGCTCTCCTCGAAGCTTGTTACCACGTCGCCCTTCTTCTCTTGGGTCTCCTCCTCTGTCTTTTGCGGTATCGGCTCGGGCTCCGTCTCGGATTTAGAATCGGCCTTGTCCGCATCTTGACTTCCAGGTGGAACAAGACTGGACAGCTTGATTCTTCGGTGTGGATAAAGGATCGCCGTCAGGGCACCCTCCTGGCCGTGAATTGGGAAGGCACTGGTGATTTGGGCAAAGACACCAACGTCATGCACATCATTCACGTTCCGAATGATGTCCTCATCCTCGTTCTCATCTCTGAAGAGGAAGGCTCCAACGTAGGGCTGGCCACGCTTAATGGACTCGGTAATTGCAGTCGCGACATTAGGATCCTTGATCGTAATGGCTTTGTAGAAGCCTGGGAAGAGCGGCCGCCGGGCAATTGGAATGGCCAGGACTTGCGGGTACACCTCTGGAATGACTGGCTTTGACAGCGCTCTCTCAGCAGCTCTACGACCTCGCTTTCCGCCCTCGCCACCCTCACCACCAGAACCCTCGTTGCCCGCGCCAGATCCAGCACCGGCAGCACTGCCAGCCGCATCGCTAGGCTTTCCATCTTGTGATGATCCGCCCTCGTTCTTCGAGGCTGATGCTGTCGAATCGGGGTCGGCGGTGGTGGCCTTGGAGTCCTCCTTGGCATTGTTCTCAAGCTTGGCTTTGGCATCTTCTGATTCTTTTGCAGGCTCAGCGGCAGAGTTGAAGAAGTTGTCCTTGTCCTTGTCCTTGTTGTCCTTCTCTTTGCCCAGTCTCGTGGATGTGGAGAAGGATGCTCCCGTAAGCCGGGGTCGCAGGCCGGGATAGCGACGGCCGGCGATCTGAGTGGCCCGGAGAGCCGAGCTGAAGGTCCATGCTCTGGGTATAGAATCGGAGAGTGCCCGGGTTGACTGTGAGGCTGCCGAGCGCTCGAGTATCAGGCGCCCAGAGGCTCGGGATCGGGGCAGCATGGTGGAGGGGATTCGAGCTGTCGGCTGGCCGGGGTTCGGAGCTTGCGATTAGAAATACAAGACGACAAGAGAGGGAGACAAAGAGAAGAATTACTCGGTACTTCTTCTTCTTCGTCCTTTTTTCAGTAGCAATTCATGCGCATTGCCCGAGTATCCTTTGGCAGAGGGTGTGTGACTGAGTAATCCAGAATCGAAGGCCCGGGTCGAAAGGTGGTCGAGCTTGGACTACCGCATTTAATAATACAAGAGAGCTCTAGGCGGCATCCTGGCTACGACATGGCCGAAAATTCGAGGGCCTAGTACCTTCCATCGGCTGAACTGCGGGGACCTGGGAGTTGCTGCTTCAGTGCAAGGTGCAAGTACCGTAGATAAGGTAGACAGCGCGGAATCCGGAGTAATCGGTCGGAATTGGCGGGGTAGCTGTAGCTGTGATGGGACATGGATGGGAAATGTCAAGTTTGAGGGCATCAATTGGGCATGGGAATCATGATATTATTTACACGTCTGTTGCTATTTGACTACTGCATAAGAGAAAGTTTGGTGTTGAGTTGACATTCATGCCACTTTGTTGCCGGAGAGTTTTCACCTCGATAACAGCACCTTTTACTAGCTGCGGGGCAAACGAGTCCACCATTGTTAGCACCAGCATCGACTTAATAATCCATATAAATCCGCACTTTGACATTAATAATCTCAATTGTTGGCCGAAAGTCGACTACCCCGGTATAACTGGATGCCTCATGTCCCTATGGTAGTTACTCTGGTTACTCGACTAGGCCCAAGTACTCTGTTCTGGATTATCCCTCATGGGGAGTCTTGATAGTGATGTCCGAGTACCGGGTAACCAACTCTTCTACCACAGTAACACCAAGAAAATAGATACACTATCGTCATCAATAGAAATAGTAAAAAGCCTGGAAATGCTCACACGAGCACTATTAATCTGTAGGCATTCTACTTTCACAAGCTGATTCTACAGATACATTCCATTTCTATATATACTCGTTATTTCATGCGTGTAATATTTTGCTACTATTCATACATATACATCTCATACCCGTCTCTATTTTACAGCCCGAAGAAAGAATGTTCTATGCCAAGTTTATCAATCCAACATGGTGATAATATATATCCCATATATCTGGTTGCTCCCGCTACCCACCAAGTAGTGCAGAGATATCCGAGCCGCTACTGGCCTATGCCTTTCCCTTATTCGTCTTTTTCGCCGCCGTCGTCCTTTGCAGACGACCGAAGAGGCGTCCTCTCCGCTCTACCCGCGTGCTTCCGCACTCCCCGGACTCGCCTCTTCAGCTCGCTCGATACTGTCCGCAGCGGGCTCCTCATTCGTCGTCTCAGTCGATTACTCTGTTGCAATCGAAGCTGTCTCTCCAGCGCCTTCTTCATGCCCTTCAGCTCTATATGCGAGAACGGTCTCAACATGTCCATAGCCTTCTTCTTTAGACTTGCCTTTCGGTTACCGTCTAATGCTCCCGAGACATGTTCAAAATCAGTATTCGTAAAGGCGTAGTGTAGACGGGGATATTGTCTCTCAATCTCCCTCAGCTTGGCAGAGACGCTAGCCGACCAGGCGGCCAGTTTGCGCAGCTTCAGCCATTGCTGCTGTAAGCTGAGGACGGCCGCATTAGACGCTTGGAGCACGCGCGTGTTTCTCGTATGGCGGCGTTCCTGGAGGCTTCTCTTCCCGGGACTCCATCCACGCCAGCGCGGCATGAGCATGGTCTCACACCAGCGCATGGCAGGCTCCCATTGACCCATCTCGGCCAGATACCGAATCAAAAGATTCCAATTGCTCCGAGTCAACTTGAATCCAGCTGATGTAACCTGCTGAACGACTTCAAGTAGTTCCTTTCCGTTGTTCTCTTCTCTAAGCGTCTTGGCCAAGATCGTTATAGGTCTGGAGACATCGTATTCATGGACGGGGTAAATGCCTGTTGCTTGGCGGTGTCGCGCTCGAGCGAGGACTCTCTTCCAGGTCTGGTTCCACATATTATGTACTTGGCTGAATTTCCTGTCTTTAAAGTAGCCCAGCATGAGTGCGGAAATCACTTCCGGGGGGAACGGCTCGCTTCCTCTATATTTGGGGAACATGCCGCTGTATAAGCTGATGACCTCTTCGGCTGTCGTAAAGTCTCGTAGCTCAACCAAAAGCTTGATAGCACGGCCAATGCTCTTGGTTTGTTTCTTCAAGTGTCTAATATCACTCGGAAGCGTTGAGACTGCGTGAACATCTCTGCCCTTTGCACTGTAGATAAGGAGAGAGCGCAAGTGACCGACAAATTCTTTACCAAGCTGCCGCGTTCGGCTAGAAGATGGCTTCTTCTTGAAAGAAGCTTCGGCGAGCGCTACTTTGGCATTGAAATTCATTGACTGACCTGCCTTGAGCAGATGCGAAGCCAGAATCTCGACCAGTCCAAGGTCGCCAATACGAACAGCGCCAGCCATGACAACGGCAAAATGTTCTGGACCAACTGGAAATAGCTTCTCCTTGTAGGCAGTTCGCAAGAGGCGATAGGCAGGCTGCACTTGATCTACTCTAACAAGAGCTTGAAGGAGAAATTCATGAGTTTGATGGTCCCATGCGAGGTCAAACGACTTCATGGCTTGAAGCAGCTCGTAGCACTTGCTGAGCCTACCTTGCATGCCGTTGAAATGAATAAGCTGGTTCCAGATGGCTGTACTTGTTGCGTTTCGTTCCGCCAGTTCCATGCATATCCTTTCCGCCTCCATCAGTCGATCGTTGCGACAGTACGCCATGACGAGGGCCATTGCCATCTCCTTCGATACGGGAACTCGACCTTTCTGAGATTGGTTGAAGAAGCCAAGAGTGGCTTCTAGGTCACCCTTCTTGGCAGACATGGCCATGATATGAGCATACGTAAAAGAGTCGGGTCGATACATCTTGCAGATCTCGCTGAAGCAGGCCACCGCTCGATTGTAATCTTGCGCTCTCATATAGCACTTCAGCAAGGTATTCCAAATATCAAGGTCAGGCTTGACTCCGTGGTGATCTGTCATGAGTCGAAGCTCCGCTTCTGCTTTGGTGACATCGCCAACCTGCGCATAAGCGTTCATCGTACTCCTAAAGGCCCTGGGTTTCTTCAGCACGCGAGGATACTTGCTCACATACCGCCCCCACAGTTGTTGAACGGCTTGGACATCGCCCACCCCAGCGTAAAATTTGAGAAACTTTTCATACCCCCATTGGTCCAAGTCTCCCCAGGCACGATGCCAATCTTTGTAAATCTCCTCCAGTAGAGCGGCTCCGGCCGGATAATGCAATTCAAACATATGCTGGAGCAAAGCGATGGGTGGATGAGCGCCTGGAAGCTTGCGGTATGTTCTATATAGCTCGGATAACCAGGTGAGGTTGGATTTCAACTCGGATTTGCCATGCCAAGTCTTTAGCACGCGAAGCAAATAATCCTCGTATAATTGGTGGTCATTGAAGATGTTCAGAATAGCAGTCGCTTGCCTCGGTTGACAGGGTTGCGCCAGTGCTAGCTCTGCCATCTTTCGCCTCAGAGCATTAAGTCCCAGCCTTGTCGTCTCATAGATGTTGATCGGGCGAACAGCCTTTGCACCGTCAGACGAGAGATAGTTCTCAAAGGAGAAGAACAGCTTGTCGAGGCCAGGCACGTGTTCGAGTCGTTCTAAGCGAATGGCATCAGGCCGGCCGGCTGGTTCAAACTTGAGGCGAGATGCGTAGAATTCTAGCCATACACTTATAAGCATAGACCATTTTTCATTGGCAATGGTATCAGCCAGAATGTACTCAAGACCCCCAACTAGACCTTTCAGCTCCAGGCCAACCTTTAGCCTACTAATAGCATGCTCTAGGTCGCCAGATCGCATGAAGGCCAAAACACCAGCAGCCAGAAGGTCGTCATCCCAGTCAGCAATATCAATCTGGCGAAACAGCGAAACAGCTCTCCCGATCTCAACTATTCCGCGCGATTTAGAGAGATATAAAATCATGGCGCGGCGAAAGTCCAATTGATGGTGTTCGTCTAGCCTGCAATACAGATCCCAAACATCGTGATATCGCTCTTCGCTTTGATGCAAAAGCATGTCTTCCAGGAGCGCCGCAGTCGACTCCAGCCGAGATATATGGCTTGTGTCTAAGGAAGTCGACGGCTGCGAAGCTTCACCTAAAGAGGCAGGTTTTGAGTGGGTGCTATATTGATATGAATCTCTCGCCACAGATGATGCTCTATCGTCTCGCTGATATACTCGGCTACCCACCGAAGAAAGAGCTTCCATTCCTGGCGGGGCCGAGGTATCAGTCGAGCCATGCTCAGCAGTGGCCGTAGAGGAGGTGAAATGCCTCCTTCTAGCATTACTACTCGCACGACTTGAATCTTGAGGTCGCGGCAGACCCGGATACAGTCGCCGCAGGAGAGAATATGTAGCGCTCGGATATAGAAAGTCTAGCAGAAAGACTGAGGCAACCAGGCCAGTTTGTAGCGGGCGGTTGGCATTTTCGGCCTGTTCCTGCTCGGTAGTCCGGCCTATCGCAGGCCAGATGCTGGAGAGCTCAATGGCAGATGCCCCATGCTGCCAGAAGCCTGTATGGAGCTGGCGACAGCGTTTCGTCGAGCGGGTCGGCTTCGGAATAATACGCTGGATGTTGCATGATTCCAGACTCGCCGCCGCCGTTCTTTCGAGCATTGGTCCTAGCAGGGAGCCTCGAGTCGCAGACCTCCTGCTAGTATGCAATATAGAGTAAGCAGAGGGTCAAATTGGCATGCCTCGGGCGGCAGCCAGGTCGTGGATGTTGCTTTTCGAGCAATGGAGGAGCTGGATGCGGGCCCGCTGGCGTTGTGGTGGCCAATCGTCTCTGGAATGATGGTAGGTGGGATTGTATTTCTGTCGAAGACATAGCCCGCAATGGCATCCAAAGTGTTGCCTAGAGCTTCCGCAGGCCGAGGCAGAGATGCGTGGGAATGAGGCTGTTGTTAACGCAGAGCCAGCTTCATCTTTGCACTTTTAACCATGGTCTGATCAAAAAAGATACCAAAGGTCCGGGTGGGTCTCCGGAACGGGTAGTACGATATTTTTTTGCGCTGCAGTGCCCGCCATGGTCAGCTGTGACCAGCTGTGCCCGGCTGCAGAGATAGCAGATAAGGGGGCCCACCTAAACTTTTATGATCTGATAGCTGCATTGGCGTTTCGAATAGCGCGAGTACTTGGAACCACGAGCTTGGCATTTGCTGCCTACTAAATTCTCGTACTAGGTACAAAGCTGGCCTAGCAAGTCTCAGGATGTTAAAATAGCCGGTATGGCATGAATTTACTATGTGGAAAAAAGCAGGTGTGAGGATTACCACCGCACAAGAAGCATTCAGGGGTAGCAAAAGATTCACAGGCGGAGAAAACAGGCGAAAAGGTAAATTTTTGAATTGAAGACTATTAATTGCGAAAATCTCGCACAACGAGGCGACTCTCTGCCTCTCGCTGCCGCCAATGGATCGCTTAAAAAGGGCACATAGTAAGCTTCGCCAGCGCCAAAAATATGAAGAAATAATAATAATAAAACAGTATTCGGGACATGCCAGTCTCCGATATCCAGAAAGATCATTCTCGAATAGTATTCCCAATGCGTTACCCTCATTAACACCAATATTAAAGAAAAAAGCATCTTTTCGTATCCCCGTCGTGGTGGTCATCGTACAAATATCGTTGCTTTTCAGATTGTACGCAGCAGCAGCATGACAGTCGCTCGCCACATCCGAATCCAGTGGTAGTAGCAATTTCTTCCCATGTCAACAAGCCTTGTTGTGATCAGTCTCCTCGTCGGACAGGAACACTTCGTTTCGAAGACTGGATCGATGATCGACAGGTCTATGGAGTTCTTGCTCCACACGAGGTCCGCGGCTTCTGCTTCTCATCCGCTGTTGCGACTGGAAGACATCTTGGCTGGCGGGTGAGGCGATTCTGGAAGGGCAGTGCTCGCGGCGCTTCTCCCGTAGGCGATTGTGAAGGATAAGTCGGTTTGCGGAGGACTTGACCGAGGGAGACGAGGTTCGAGAGGTCAGGCTGAAGGGAGAGATGGAGCGTCGACGAGATCGCCCTCGCAGCGTGCTCGATTCATCTGGGCGCAAGTTCTTGGAGCTGGGCATGTTGCGGTCACGTGTCCGCCCCCGGAAGCCGTCATGGTCGGAGGGAGGGACGACAGTCATTTTGATATCGCGGAATGAGTCGGTAGGAGGTGCCATTTGGAAGCTCAGAAAGTGGTGATGGCGAATTTGGACCACGGAAGGTTCGGGAGAAAATAGAACGTCTTTGGAAGAAGTGATGGAACTCGAGTCAACCAGGGGGTGCGGAGTTTCAGCTAGGCCCCAAGCGTCTGTCGTTTGCTACTCGTATTGCGCTGGGAGTACGGAGTAGTAATAATATGGAGTACTTGTATCGTACTGGCACGGAGCACCTTGTGTGGAGAAATGGTAAATGGGCTGCGAAGTGCAGATGCAGAGTTGAGTAGGAGGAGGAGGAAGACGAGGAGCAGCACTCGTGGGCAATATATAAGTGCGAGTATGGAGAATGGTGTGGTTCTTCTAGAAGAACCGGGGCGGTGGCATGAACAAAGGCGGAACTACCGACAAAGATGTTTCAGACAGAAAGAAAGCTGCTGATGGATTTGGTATAGTGAAGGAAAAGAGGCAGCGTCGAGAAGATGAAAAGAAGCCAGGGGTTGGAGGCAGTATTAGTACTAGTCGTATGGCGGTACGAGTACGCAGAAACAATTTATAGACTTCAATTTAGCTGAGGCCGCTCCATGCTTGTTGGGCCAGGGTCTTTGACAGGGGGTCCGACAGGTGCTGTGCAGCGTGCATCATCCCGGCAAAGCGTCCCCCGGGTCACCTGAGCAGCGCCGGCCAGCAGTAGCCTGGGGGTGGCACATTATAGCGGCCTTGAAGGGGTCTTGGGCGCCAATCAGACCGGCTTGGCGCCCGCCATGACTTGACGCCTCCAGCTATTACTAGCAGCAGCAGCTGTTATTGCCGGTAGCGTTCATTACCTGAGAGCATGGCGGGTAATAGAGCAGCCATCAGTCTGGTAGCGCCCCTGTAACTCTGAGCCAACAACGCCAGAGTTGCTTTTGTGTGGTATTCGATTCAATGCTCTCCGTGGATTGAAACCTTGTTTTCGCTCAATTGGTGTTGACGCACCCAGTGTGATCGGCGTAATGTCTGCAGATTTGGGGGTCTCGCTCAGCGGTTACAGTGCTAACTAACACAATTTTGCCGGACTGCCCAACCGCAGATCGTGACACCATCCACAGACACAGCAGCGTCAGTCTCGGCGCCAGCAACCAACAGCTGCCGTTCGTTCGACCAACGCCACCCGCCCTGTCTGCAGCCATCGGCCTGTTGCCTGTAAATCTCTGTCAGCGTGACGCCGGCGTGCATACGAGCGATGTAGGGAAGATGCAGACGGCCCTGCAAACAATGCGGCAGTGGCTCGCATGCTGCCCAGCCAGAGGCTTTCGCCGAGTCGTGGGGCCAGCAGATTCACCAAAGGCCCTGTACAAGCTTCGTATGAGGCACAGTGGAGAGCCTTGAATTGGCTTTGCTAAAACACGACGGAGTGATGGGTTGGCTGCTTGCTCGCTTGTGATATCGATTCCGTAAGAGAGAGCTTGTCGCCAACCACCATGTACAAGCGCCTATCGTTGGATTGAATACTACTGCTACTGCCGACTACTAGCAATACCACCCAGACGACAAGTTTGTGGCCATTTTTAGTTTCTAATACCGACCGAAAAAGGTGGCGAGGCACTATGGCACTACTAGAGGCACATTTCCATGTCTTGGTCATCTTTTACATCTTGACTTCGATGGCAGCACGCACCAGCCAGCAAAACGGCGGCAAACATCCCGACTACGCGCTTCTAACTGGAAATCTTGACGCCTCCCAGTCTATCTGATCTTTTAAAATAGCTACTCCTACTGTGACAAGTTGCCAAGCAATACAGGTTGACGGGAATCAGCCGCGTCTTCTCCACTTGGATCAAACCTTGAAGCCTCTTATGCTGCTTCATCGTGCCGAAACAGCTGAGCATAGCAGAGCTTGCTTGATAAGCTGATAAGAGGAGCAGTGACATACCTCTCTAAATGTTTACTCTTCGGTGGCAATACTTCCCCTTAAGGCGACTACATGTGATACCCTCCCGGCACTAAACACGCCTGGATATCCGGAGGGGACGGCTTCAACTCCAATTGTGATTGAATCAACGGCAATATGGACGTTTAGAAAGCTCCGGTACACACCATCAACAGTCAATCCCTCCCTCCAAAACTATGTAAAGGAATCCCTTCAACCATGGGATCGAGATGGCCTGCGTTCCAAGACGTCAATGGGCAGGGACGATCAAACCGCATCGCCAGGGATAACCATGATAGCCTATTTAGACTAACGTTAGTGCAAACTGGGGTTCAAAGAGACCGGTATCCGTGTGGCCCCTTTGATGATATGAACGCAGGCACCCTCCCCATCCTTTAGATTGGCAGCCTGCGGTTGGATACTAAGAGCGCCACAGAACCATGGTCAAAGTATGACCGTCGCCTTGTTCATGGCAGGGCGATTTCTCAGCACGAAGAGCAAAATGACTAGCTTTGGACTTTTCGCCTCCCCAATCGCCCTGGTTTCATCATGCCGGGACAACGCATCCGGGTGCATCTCCAATTGCTTGATTCATTGTTTGAAGCGGTGATCAGCTCAAAGAAGAAAAAAACGAAGCTGCTCTTTGATGATGGGCCGCGTAATACGGAAGGGCTAGTTGGACCTGGTGACTGAATGACATGGCGGCTCGTCTAGCCATGGCGAGGGTACTGAGGAAACAATCATAGACCATCCATGTTGCCGCGGAGACTTTCATGTGTCGTTGACGGCCTGTATCCGCTTCGTGTGCCCCGTCAACGTGCTATGCTAATGACAGAGTCCCTGGAAGCAGGGGACGGGGTAGGGGCCTCTAGTCTGGAAGCATGGGGTTTGCTTTCCAGAGATTCTTCGCGGCCGCCCCCTTTATTTTCGGATTTCTTTCAATATACGGCATCTGGCAAAGTTGCGAATTCCATTCCAATCAAAAGACTAGCTAGTCATTGATATCCTTGCGCGGCTGAATATGAGGGCTTGAATCCATGTAATTGCAATTGTGAATTAATAATTCATTTGTTAGATGAACTGTATGTCCTTTGCCGACTTACCAGCTGTCATCAGTCACAAGTCGTTGAAAATATGAGGTACCTATAGCATTCCAAAGCATTAGGTAGAGTTGGAATGAAACGCTGGCTGAAGCTATGACCATATTAGACAGATCCACTGATGAGCGTGGACAAGCTTGGCCCAGGCCTCTTTTAGGTGAATTCTCGCTATAAATTTAGATGTCCATCCTTTGTGCTTCTACCCATTCTATTTTAAAAGAAAGAGTTTACGACTATGATAGATTTTATAGGTACCTATAGGTATCATTGAATTAGAGCTCTTGTACTGCTATGCTTGGCTTCTCGTCTAACCGAAATTTATGCATTAGAGAATGCTACATTCGCTTATGCGGTTCTCCAGCGTATTCTACCAATTAACGCGCGCGCCGCCTTTTACACATCCATAGAGAAAGCAGTAGCAAGATCCAACTGCATGTACATCGTCGCATTGGGTAAAGTAGACGTTCGCTGTAATGCATATTCATTATATTCTAGGAGAATATACATGCATCTAGGTATAGCTGGTATGGATTCCATAACGTGCTAGAGCCGAAGTATATGTGGCTCAGGGATCAGATCACCCCGCAGCATTGCTTCCATGATCCAAAATCATTCTTTCGTACCCAATCTACCAATATGGCGGAACAAATATGGCTTGAATCCCCTTCTCTTGCAGATATCGTAGGCTTTTTCAAAAACTATCCACTACATACCAGCTTCACGGCCTTTCTTGAACATCAAGATGCCTTCTCCTTTTTTTGGGGGCTTGTTTCGTTTGCGCTCACGACTGCTGCTCGTGACAATCAACTGACCCCAGATTTCCAATGGGTTGAAGACTTTAAAAAGATTGCAGCATCAGGACAAATAACGACTCCAGAACCAAGAATAGTACTAAAACATTCGGCAACTCAAGTGTCATCAAATACGACGAACAAGAGCCAAGCTGCTGCTTCAGAGGGAGCCACGATCCTAGCGAGCAGCGCATCTTCCGAACAAAGTACAACTCCAGCTCCACATGATGATTTAACGCTGGAGAACGCCAACTCTGCCAGTTCTCTAGCTAATAATTCAACGCAACATCGTACAGACGTTCCAGATACCGCTGCAGATTCGAGAAATGGCTCATTATTAGAGGAATTCGCACAATGGAGCGGCGACCCAAGCTCCTTTTGGGATCAGTCGGCAAAGCCTCTGCAACTGACACAGGCAACCCATGGGGAAAGATTTCGGGCCTTCCTTTTGCAGGCGCTGAAAGAGGGATCCCAACTCCAAATCCAAGTGATTTTGGCACAGCCAGCTAATATTGAATTATTTCGGGGTTTCCGCATGCACACAATGCACACACTGAAAGATACGTCCCAGTTTCAAATGCAGATATATCAGTATAGATTTACCTGCGTCTTGGCGTATCAGTTTTGGATGCGTTTTTCGTCATCAATCTCTGTGTATGATAAAGTTCATAAATTAACGTCGCCTCGAATAAGAGAATTTCTTCAGATCGCCGGCTTGCCACCAGACAATGAGCGCGCATGTTCAGATGTTCTTTCCAGCGGCCGAAGACGCCATGAATTTTGCAGACAACTTCAGCCAAATGGAAAGGATGTTGATTATGGTCCCTTATTCCGGTCGGATATTCCAGATGGAATGTATGCTTTCCTGACCATTGTGCAGACAAGAGATTGTGCTAAAGTCATTTCACAGCTGGGATCGTCCTACCACTTATGCTCGAAAGAAGTTTGAAAAGTATCTAGAGGTTTTGAAATCGAGAAACATTTCAAGATGGTCAGAGGAATCCGGGGCCCAATCGGCAGCAAAAGCCATTCTTGACTTCCGCCATGGACTTGTATGGCCTGATTGGGTCTACTTGTGTTTCGATCAGCCGCAAGATAATGCATTATCCCAGCAAACACAGCTTTCCCCTCTTCTTTCAACAGCAAGAAAACGGCAACGTAGCATCTCACCGACCAATATCACTGCTACTTCGTCTTTGATAGACCCAGAAGTCCAATTCATCCAGCAAAATAGGTCTCAACAACAAACAGAACCTGGGCTATCTTCGACCGCTTGGCAGCATCCACCAAAGCTTGAGGATGTTCAAGGCAGGCAGCCAATCGAAAATCTCAATAACGGCAGCAACAGCAATCCAGAGAACTTGAATATGTACATGGCCAATCTTGATAATCTAATGCAGGCAAAGGCTCAAAGGGGCAGTCTCAGCGTAACTGGCCATGGGACCCCCGGATTCGATACTACGGGTAAGCTAGACTCTCTTATATCTAGTGGAGATGTGAATGATAAAAGCAACGAGTAGCAGCCACGGTCCGCAGCCAAAAATCTTGATACTACAATGCACTGTAGGTGCAATGGATTGAATGTGGGCACTGGGCACTTGAGTGCAGTAAAATATGCGGTAGCGTTGGAGACCGGTAAGGACTTATATTTATGTAGCTGCAATTGTGAATTAGAAACTGATTTATTAAACGAACTGCACGCTCTTTCCGAAATTTATCAGCTGCAGTCAGCCACAAGTTATCAAAAAGTAAGTAGCATTCCAAAGCATCAGGTAGAGTTGGAATGAAACGCTGGCTGAAGCTAGGTATGGCCATGTTAAACAGATTCGGGCTTTTGGAAAAGAATATTTTGCTTATAGTCCGCTACAAAGAAGCACTCGCCAACCAATCAAGCAGCGTATCCTCTGTGGCGCAATTGGCTAGCGCGTCTGACTGTTAATCAGGAGGTTGGAAGTTCGAGCCTTCCCGGAGGAGACACGCCAAGCTGCTTGTATTTTTGCAGAACCGAAACACCGCTAACAACTTGAAGTTGTGTCATTCTTTTTGCCTCTGTATTATATTAGATAGCAGATCGTTAACTCGACTCTTATATACTCTCGAATGGGTAATTCTGACTCGAAGAAGTAACGAACTCTGAGCTATGAGGACCGATGACTCCGTAAAGTGCTTGTAGTTTTCTTTTCTCTTTCTGTTTCTGTTGGGAGAACAAAAACGCCTCTTCTCCCTCCCAGCCAAAGTGTATTTATTATGCATGCGCTCTACCTCTCCATCTTGCCCACCAGGCAGCAACGCCCACCTGCTCCGGGCAAATAAGCCGCAGCTCACCGAAGAAAAGAGTAACTCCAACTTAGCCAGATAAGGCACTCACTGCTAGGCAGCCGCTGCCATCATCCGCCACGCCTCCAAAAGGCTCCCACAGTTGGTACCTGAAAAAAGGCATCCGGCTCTCGGAGTAGGTACATGCTATTCGATATACCTGTGTATACGCCGCGGTACAAGCCAGCCCCTCGGCCGCATCCAGCACCTCTGATCGTCAACTGGCCAGGACTTGTCTTCATCACCCCGCCGTCTCGCATTGCCAGCAGTCACGCGGGGCTGTTTGTAGATTCTTTGTAACCCGTCGTAGCAGCCTGTCTCTGCATCAAGCCGGAACCCATTCGGATGCATGCATGGTTCTGCAGGCAGACGAGGCAACCAGCCACAGCAGCCAAATGGCAGCGGCGAAAAAGCCAAGGTCATATGTGATGTGATGTGTGCTGGCTCGGGGATTCTGCAGTGGTCTTCTATTGGTAGGTGGCCAAGGTAGGTCGCGGTAGTCTACGTGTACACCTACATGCGTCAAATGACTCCCAGCGGCTGTGTAGCTTAGCTTTAGCTATTTCCCTGACCTACCTCACCTGCTGCATTTTACTTTTCCACATCCTTTCGCAACTTGTCGTTTTTTCTTCAGAGCCTCATTTTGCGCATCTTGATTTCCTTGGATAATTCATTGACGTTGCGCTTGCGCCACTCTTTTCATCAACTGAACTGCGGTTGATCTGATCCTCTTTCCTCTTTATCGACTTTGGCTCTTTACAGGATATACATGTGTTGGTCAAGCTGAGCTTCGCCGGCATCGAGGACGAGCTGTTCGGGCTACTGCATTGCATGCAGCTTATCAGTCCATCCCAGATTCTATCAATAGTTTACGCAAATTCATCCTCTCCATGATTAGTTCCCGCATGTGAGTGTCTTCTTTCTTTAAATGGGTTGTATGCGACAAGGCACACTTTACTGCATCAATTGCTTCGTCCGTGCGATCTGCGTATAAGCATTGGGTTCATCGCGCATAGCCTGGGTGTCGGCACTTTTTCACAGCCACCATCCTCCCTCCCGTCTATATTGGACTAATTTTTTTTTTTCTTGGGCTATCAATCACTAATAAGAGAGAAAAGAGCATAATGGACACTTACATGTATGCCAACGAGCCATGGCCAGCTACTTCTAGAAGGGCGTCGATTGTTGTTCCCGTTCCTCAAGTAGTGCAGGATCAGAGCAGTTCAAGTGCCTCACAAGACACCACTCTTTCAACCGGAAATACTCGAGAACCTGCCAGCAATCAAGAAGCTGACGATAATGACGGCTCGTATCTGTCTCTATTGATACAAGAAAACGAAAGACATCAACAACGCGATCCTGGGTATTCGGCGTGCGTCGAATACGACCCTCCCACGCTCAATCAAATGTCACAGTGGGCCAAAGTCATGCAAGGCCTCACGTCCGACGAAGCCATTCTGTCGTCTCGCTTTGTCGAGCTCTGCAGATTGCGCTCTATCGAGTCAGAGCTCGACGAGGGAGACACGCTTGTCTTCATCGACTACCCGGATATCGCACGTCGCCACTTGGAGCAAACCGACTGCTATGGCATAGGCTACTCATCTCAGAAATTTCGTGTCCACTCGAAAAAGCTGCTTGCAACTGGATCTACAAAGTTCGCCGAGATGCTGAATCCGACGTACCAGTTCCGCATCCAGAGACGGAAGAAGCTTACAAAAAGCCTCCCTCTAGGCATCAAGTATGTCCTCGATCTGACACCGCCGTCTGAAGGAGATGATCTTGTATTCCAAATGACTCAGTTGTCGCTCACGCCCGGCATCATCAAATGGTGGGCCGCCAACGACCTTCATAAAGTTACCAGCTGGCTGGTTACCGGACATGATGATGTATGTACATGCGGCCAGCGACCGATTCCAGGATGGGGTGTTCCAAAAGAAGGAAAAGGAAAAGGAAAAGCCCAGGCCCAGCATGTATTCGAAGAGCCAATAATACACGACAATAATAACAATAATACCGAACACAGCAACGGCAATACCAACAGTGAGAAAATCTTTCCGCCCACGTCGCATGATTTGCTTTCCAAAAAGATGCATGGGATCAATCGACCATATGAGACTCCCAACTATCGCAACATCCCCGATTATTGCCCCGTACGCCACCGCAATAACATTATTCGTCTTCTCATGATGATTGAGGGCCACGATGTCATGCTAGATTCAGCAAACCGTGTTTGGACCCTTGTTGGTCTGGCAAAGATATTCGATTGCCCGTCCGTTGTGAGGGATCCTGTCACCCAGTGGATCATGTACAACGAAAATACAAGATTCATCGAAGTTCTGCCGGAAGAGGCATTGCAGATAGGATTTTCTCTAGAGCTCGCACAGGTCACGCAATGCGCTTTTCGAATCCTTGTCAATGAGTTGGCCCTCAAGGAGGCCAGTACCAATTCCAGACACGACCTGAGCCGGGTCACTATCTTTGGAAGAAGGGTTGGGAACTTGGATGACGAGCTGCATAACATCGTTCAGCACGCTGCTCGGGCCCTGGTCGAAAGGGTATCCTTGATTCCCGATGCATTTAAGAGCGAGTTTAGCCTCGACTGCTGGATGATTGAAGAATGGGTCAACCTTCGGAAAATGGAAAGCGTTCTCATGGAGGAAACTTCTGCAAGCAGTGTGGTTGCATTGGAATCTCTCCGTGTTGTGATGACGGGAATCCAGAATAGCATTAAAAACTCGTTTGAGAGGCTTACAGTAGGTGATGAGGCCTCACAAGCTTCATTCATCTCCATGGATGAAGATCGAGCCACCTACGTACTACCCGAAGATTTTGAGTCTCTCCAGGAGATCGAACAAAATATGAACCTGACTCAGAGGCTCCTTTGCCCCTTCATCTATCGGCAACTAGGCGACATTTGGAACATGAATTTTCACGAATCCCAATGGCTGTCTGAAGCAACTTCAGGCTTATCTGGACCACTCATGACTCGAGCACGGAATGCCATTGAACAAGCATTATATGCAAATCCATCCAAGGCAAGTTTCCCAAGCTGGTGGGTGTTCCTAGACCATGTAGGAGAACCTCTTACCATAAAGGATCCGCTGGTCAACCTGACGGCTCTCAACAGGCAGATTCACGCTGCCATTTTGCCGTATAGCAGTTCATGGGTGCGATTCGACATCGAGCCGTCCCTCAACATCACCCGCCACATGCTACTTACTCTTGATAACAACGAGATGAAATTCTTGCCCCTCTGGGCCGGCGGCTGTAATGATGGCACTGGAGGAGTGTTCGAGGCTGAGCTTCCTCCTGCTAGTTGGGGTCCCAATGGCCCTGGGCCTGCATATCACACAGGGAATACAATCCCATCTACGTCGAGCGTCTCCGGCTCGTTGGCCAATGACTTCTCTGCGATAAAATTCAAGGGCAGCACCGTAGTTGGTTCACTAGACGCCCAAGACAGCATATCGACGGTATACGCCCCCGGCCACGTCATTGCCGACGATGAGTCAATTGTGTCTGAATCTTTCGACGCGGATGGACCTGAGAATTACCAAGAAGCCAGATATGTGATCCCAGCAGACCACCAGGATACCGGCCGAGCAGTGGACATGATGGTCGAATCTCTACATTCAGATGCAGATACGGCGTCCGTTGTGACTGATAGAGCGGCTACTGTTAGCAATAACGATAGCAGCGGCGATGAGGATGCAATGAATATTGATGATCCGGTGACGCAGGTGATTGCTCAGAGCGATGAGAGTGACGATAATGAGAGTAATGCTAGCACATTGGAGGCGTGGGAAAGCCTATGATGCCAAGAAGGGAGAGTAAGGGCTAGATTCTAGCAGATTTCTTTTCTTCTCCTGTCTTTGTCTTTTTTTCACTTTTGTTGTGTTGTCAGATGCTCACAATCTTTTCTCAGAATTTGGCTATTTAGTTGGGCCTTTTGTACCTTTTTTTTTATACGACTTGATGACTACAGGAATGATATAAGGATATATATAAGCTAGGAACATCAAGATAGTGCGGCAAACAATTTAGCATATACACATTAGGACAAGTACCTATAAAAAGCCTCGTAGGCATGGTTCTTTGGAAATATTTTTCATCTTATTCTTTATTCTATATTCAACGCTAAATATTATATTACCTTTGTCTATTTTTTATTTATTTTTCGTATTCCATCAAGAAAACTCGCAAAGAGCAATCAACAAATCCGCTCGTCAGTCTCATTAACAAAAATAATCATGTGCATATAATAATCCATTCTGGCAGTATTCAAGAGCCATCTTAAAACTGCTTTCTTGCTTTCTTTCCCCTTTCTCCCTCTATGTCACGCCTCAACCCATATTAAGCGTATTTCCAGATCCTTTCCTGTTATCATCCTTGAAATCATCCCAGTATCTCGCCTTGTACGTCTCCATATCCACCGCCTCCATGTCGTCCTCGTCGACCACTCGCTTTGGAGGTTCCGTGCCGCCGCCCTCAATGATGCCGCCTCGCTTGCGCTCCTCCTCGAGGTACTCGTTTATAGACATGGTGGGCAGATTGTGTCCCGGACGGAAAACCCCCTTGGCGATATCGGCGCGCGAGCCGACAATCGTAAAGGGCTGTAGGGGCTCGCCCTTTGGCCCGAGGATGGGACCGCCGCCGCCGGCGCGCATTCGATTAAGTGGCTGATCGAGGCGGAAGGACATGTCGTTGGGATCGTCGCCCGAAGATTTCGGTGCAGCGGTTGGTGATGGTGCGGATCGAAGCAGCGGCAGCTCCCGGTTGAGCGAGTCGAGGGCCTGGAAAGTGTTGTGGATGGCAAACTCTATGCTGGTGAGGTGCACTTCGCGCACGAGCTCCTCGTCGCCGTGTTCCAAGTAGCGCGGGTTGCGCTTCAGTATCTGGAGCTTCTCCTTGAGCGCCTTTTCAGCCTTAAAGTTGGCAATCTTGCCTTCTCTCTTCGCAGCCATGTCCGAGCCAGCAACGACCGCAAAGGCATCTTCGTCGTCGCGATACCGTTCGAGGAGCTTGCTGTACGATCCCCTAACCAGGCCGTATCCATCCACCACGCTGAGGAACCTTTCGTATGCAGACCTCGATTGGCCGAGGACTTGGAGGCGTTCTTTCGGAGCCAAATGCGGCGTTCGCTGAACCAGCTCGGCGATGTAAAAGTCCACTAGCAGATACGGCAGCGATGTCGTCGCGACGTCCTCAATGCCCTCGTTGGTTGAGAAGAGGGACACTGCGGATATTTGGCTGATAGCTTGTGCGTATAGCTTCAGCGCCGCTGCAAGGTCTTCTGCATATTTGGGAGAGGTGGCAATCGGGGCGTCGTTGACTTCTTCTCGTTTTGACTCGGCAGCTTCGAAAACGGCTCTGAGGGACTGTGGCTCGTCGGACGAGGCCATGGTGGATGAAAGTTGACGAGGCGAAGTGCGCGTATGTACACAGCGATGTAATGAAATTTTATGTATTAGTCTTGCTTTATTCCGACTTCTTCAAGGTACAATGTCGTGGTGCTTGCTACGAGGCTCTGTTGGTAGTATGACGAAAAGAGGTGGGTTGAGAAAAAGAGCTAGAGTGGAGGGGCAGTTATTTTGCCCCTCCAAATGCTGCTTATATATCGATAACAGATGATGAAGCACACCAACCAACTCACGCAATAAAACATATAATAATAGACTTCATTATACACAGAATCTGCCCTCGGAGGCTGATCACTGGTAGGTTGACTAACACATTTTATGTACAATAGACCAAACATATAGCAATATTATCGAGTTAAAGAGCCAATAGAATAGCAGACCTTCATGTACCACCACACTCATCCTGGACCAGCCTGTCTACCACCGACATATCAGATAAACCTATGCACCAAAATAAATTCAACCTCCAAAAAGATGTCATAAACTCTCAACGATATGGGGCAATCAGCCATTGCTTCAATCGTCATCATCATCTACCTGGAATGGGTCGTCGCTCTCTTCGTCTTCTTCCTCCTCCTCGTCCTGCTCGTCAACGCTCATCGATGAATCCTCATCGTCAATGATAACCTTTCTGTTTGCAGCCGCAGCCCGTCCTGGTCTTGCTCGTGCCGCTGGTCTCGGAGCGATTGATTCATTTGCATACGCTTCTTCCATGTCATCGTCTGAATCATTCAGCGCCTTCTTCTTAGCAGCATATCTTTTTGCGGCTGGAGAAAGAGTAGAGGTTGTGGTTGCAGCCTTGAGTGCTATCTTGTGCTTGCTCACTGCTTTGCCCTCTGCCTTGTCCTTTGCTCCTGCTGTCCGGCCGCGTTTCTTGGTTTCAGCTGATGCTGACGCCTTAACTGCAGGCTTGGATTTGGCAGCTTTTGATGGAGCGGCCAAGTCATCCTCGTCATTGTCATCGCCCGGTTCTTGGCTCGTGGCCTTCAGTGGTGACGGCTTAGCCAACATTTCGTAATTAGTCTCATCATCGGTGTCAAAGTCAAATGCCTTGGCGGACTTTATCTTTGGCTTTGAGACTGCGCTTGTATTGCCGTGGCTCGAGTCGGGCCGGCTCATTGCGTGCAGACTAACTCGCGCGCTGGATTCTCCAGTCGGCTTGCTACCAATGCCTTTGACCAGCGCTCCGACATCGCCAAGCATCTTATCGTCGTCCTCCTCACTATCTGAGGACGCATCGAACAAAGTTCTGGCTTTGGAGGCTGCTGCTCGTTTGTTGCGGACGGGGACGGGAACCACCTCTGGCTCTTCAGACAGTGAAATCGATCGCGGCAGTGAAATTGATCGCGACTCCGAAGCCGATCGCGACTGCGATGGTTTGGCTGCAGCTGGCTTGGCCGCAGCTGGCTTGGTTGCAACTGGTTTGGCCGCAGCTGGCTTGGTTGCAATTGGTTTGGCCGCAGCTGGCTTGGCCACAGCTGGCTTAGCTGCTGGTTTGCTTCGGCTAAGGGCAGCAAAGTCATCATCAGAGAAGTTATCGGAGAGTTCAATTGCCTCCGGTTCTTCCTCTTTCTTGACCTTGGGTTTAGCACTGAACATTTCAGCAAACCTTTGTGCTGTCTTGGTCTCTACCTTGGGCGCTGCCTTCTTTCGACCCTTCTTTTCTGGTTCATACTCATCATCATCCTTGGCCTTCCTACCGCGGCCACCACCACCAGCTCCTATCTTCTTGGATACTCGGCGGCCCATGCGGCGAATATTGGTCTGGATCTCTGCATCGAGAGCCAGACGCTTCTCCCACTCAGCCTCAAAAGCAGCCAGATCTTCACACCACAGATCTTTATCGCTCTTGGCATCGAGTTCATCATATTCAGCCTTCTTCTTCCGGATTGCTTCCTTCAGCTTCTCAAGACGTTCTGCAGTCAACGACCAAATTGGCATCTTAAAAAAAAAAAAAAAAATCAGTTAGAAATTACTCTTGCCGCACGATAGGTATTTGGATTGACGGAAGATCAAACTTACCGAAAGAAGATAGTCGTAATCACGAGCGCTCTCCTCACCCTCATCTTCCTCGTCCTCTTCCTCCTCTGTCGATTTCTTCGTGTTGTTGTTCTTGACAGGAGGGAATGCCTCGTATTTGCTGTCACGTAGCTCTTTTACAAGAACTGTCTTCTTCTTCTTGCCAACGATCAAGTCGCCGTCAATAATCTCTTGAATAAAGCGCGCCTGGTTCTTCAGTTTCCGGTGATCGGCATCATAGACGCCAAGCCAGTGGTCCTATATGCAGGTATTAGTCAACGGTGAATCAGTTAAGAAAGTTAATGATCTCATACCTTTCGTTTCTGATACATTTCGAGTCGATAAAGATAATATTCTTCCAAAATATCTTCCACTTTCTCGTACTTGCGAATCTGGCCACGAGTATTGAAAGCGACCAAGTTTGAAGTGGCAACTTGTTTAGTGAGCTTGAATCGCTCAAGCAGACCTTCTTCCAAAACCTTGGCCATGTGCTTCTCATCCACTTGAATCTCAAAGTGGACAGTCTTGTGGTCATTGAACTCTTTGTAGTCCTTGATCCAGGTAGGGCCATCTACGCCGCTGATAATCTTTTCAAGGCGAGCCTTGAAATCATCAGTCCATACGCGGATTGGAAGCTCAGTGATGACCACTTCGTTCGCGTTTTGTTCGTTCTGGTAGGCAATACCGTTGAACTTGTATCGATCAGGGCCAGCAGCCTCTGGCGTACCTTTCCAGCCCCTGAACCAGGGAGTCATTGTTTCAAACGGCTTCTCTTCAATGTCATCTTCCTCAAGACGGCCCATTCGTCGTTTCAAATTCTTTACAATTTCCAGTGGATGATAGTTGGGGATGGAAGTGCTCCAACCTGTGCCAATACCATCGGCACCATTGACAAGTACCATGGGCAGGATTGGAGCATATATTTCCGGCTCAATCTGTTTTCCATCCTCAAATTGGTGGTTCAGACATGGCTCATCAAGAGAGGAGAAAATTGACCGAGCAAACGGAGACAGTCGTGTAAATGTATAACGAGGACTAGCAGAATCTGAGCCACCAGCAAGTCGAGAACCAAAGTTACCACTAGGTTCGAGGACGTTGATATTGTTTGAGCCCACAAAGTCCTGAGCCAATCCGATAATCGTCTGCTGCAGTGAGACTTCACCGTGGTGGTAGGCAGTCAGTCCAGAGACGTAACCAGCCAGCTCCACAACCTTCTCATCTTTGACCACGTTTCTCTTGAAACAGGCGTATAGCACCTTTCGTTGACCAGGCTTCAATCCATCAATCATTGACGGGATGGATCTTATGTTATCCGCCATACTGAACAAAATGAGCTCCCTGTTCACAAAGTCGGTATAGGTGATGAGCTTCGAAGAATGGTCCAGGTATGTACCAGGAACAAAGCCACCCAGCCACTCCTTTCTGGCATCAGCCTTTTTCTTGGAAAAGGCCAGGTCAAACAAATCCGCTTCCTCTGGCTTCATGACACTGAACTCTTTCAAGTGTTCGTCCAGGTTTGTGAAATAAACTTGGGCATCTTCATTGCTGCTACTACCCAGACCCTTCAAGTACTTGTAATGCCATCTGGAGACTTCGCTACCGCGTTCTTGTTTCCATTCCTCATACTGTGGCTGCGTAAAAAACGACTTGAGTCTTTGGGGCTTCTTGGGGTTGGGACCTTGCCAGACTTTGACAATAGGTGTGATGAATTCTCGGAAGAAGTCTGGAATCTGGAGCAGTGAGGGGAACTGCACTTGGAGGAAGTTGATGAGAAGACCCTTGATGTGACTACCGTCGTGATCCTGATCGGCCATGATCATGAGGTGACCGTAGCGCAAGCTCTTTGTATCAGTGTACGTCTGCTTGTGCTTGAGACCCAGGAACTGCTTGATGTTCTGAATCTCCTGATTTTTGGTGATTTGGTCAATAGAAGCATCTCGTACATTCAGCAATTTACCACGGAGTGGGAAAACGCCGATACGATCAGGATCAAGAATGGCTCGTCCAGAAACGGCCAGACCTTTGGCAGAGTCACCTTCGGTCAAGATCAGCGTGCACTCATGGCCACGCCTGGTTCCTGCCAAGTTGGCTTCCACAAGCTTAGCATTGCTCACTCGAGAGCGCTTATTTCCATCGCTCTTGGCCATCATCTTGTCTGCCTTCTTTTCAGCAAAGGCCATAATGTTTTGAATTGCGTCGGACTTGGCAACCTTCCTCAAGAAATCCTCTCCCAAAGCACACTTGCTGCCGAATTGCGAAGTCTTGGTAGTCATCTGCTCCTTGGTCTGCGAGGTAAATGCAGGGTTATCAACTAAACAGTTGACAAAGATGAAGATATGGTTTCGGAGATGCGCCTGCTTCAGGCCATGCCCTTTTCTCAGCTTTGTCACGGCTTTGAGGAGGTATGCTGTGATCTGATCGGCGATATAGTTGACATGAGTACCTCCCGACGTTGTCGCAATCGAGTTGACGAATGAAACCTGCTGGAATGTGCCATCTGATACAGTGAAGCCAACTTCCCAGCGAGGATGCCCCTTATCTTTGTCGATTTCAACGGTGCAAGTCGGATTACCGCCTTCTTCCTGACTCCTCTCACCAGCAATAGACTTTGCGTAGAGGTCGCAGTATGATTTGAAGTTGTTGATCTTGATGAGTTCGCCGTTGAGCTGAACTTTGACCCCTCGCATTGTGCCGGCCATGTCATGGACTCTTCGGTAGAGCAGCGCCTCAAGGTCGTCTGTAATGCCTTCCTCCATTCCAAACCTGGCGTAGTCAGGCTTGAACGTGACCCGAACAAAATCAGAGGATTTGTTGGAAGTTATCTTGGCCTTTTGCATGGTCTGCATATTGTCTGTCCAAGTCTGCTTATATCGTTTTCCGTGCTCGCTGTCCTGGCATTCCAACGTGAATTCTGTGCTGAAAACGTTACACAGCTTTGCACCGTAACCGTTTCGTCCACCAACCGTTTTCTTCTCGTTATCATCAAAGTTGGAACCAGCCAACAGATGACCAAAGATTAGCTCAGGAATATAACACTTTTCTTTCTCGTGCATGACAATGGGAATACCCTTGCCGTTATTCTCAACGCTAATCTCGCCAGTAGCCCGATCAATATTGACTTTCATCATGCTCATGGAGCTGTCACGCTGTTTATTGTCGGCAGCGTTGACCAGAATTTCGTCAAAGATCTTATAGAAACCGGGGACGTAGGTGATGTTGCGGTATTCCATCTGCTTTGATTCCTTGTTGTAGACCCAAATTTGCTGGTCTGTCTTTTCCACAGAGCCAATATACGTATCGGGACGTTTGATGATGTGTTCGAGCTGGGTCAGCTTTTGGTAGGTCTCCGTTGCCGTCTTCTTCTTGGTGGCAGGCTTAGTGTCGTCGTCAATAGCCATGCTATCATTTTCAACCTCTACCAGAGGCTTGTTGCCCGACTTCTTGGGCGGTGGCGCCGTCTTCTGCTTCTTAGCAGTAGGTGGAGTGTTTGAAAAGCCGGACGAAGCCTCTACGTCGTCGTCGTCTTCATCGCTCTCGAGGTCAATGATTGGCCGTTTCTTCGGCGGCGCTTTGGTTTTTAGGGTTGTCTGTACCATCTTCTTGACGGCTGGCTTTGCGGCAGCCTTGGCTTTCTACAGTGGATATGTTAGCCGCCGTAGGGTGAATACACAAAGTAGAGGTGATGGAAATGTGTAAAGGTCGAGTCGCATAAGGCGTTTGATCGGCGCATAGGATACAGGCGCAGTCCAATTGTCGCAATCAAAATATAGAGGGGAGAGCCAAGTGAATCGCTGCCTAGAGCTAGATGCGCCGGGAATAGGATGTCATTGGACGGGGGAATACAAAGCCGCTTCACAGAAAGGCAGCGCATCGCAGGCGCACTGCCGCCTAGGTGTAGGAACCATGTGATGTGGTCAAGAGTAACTTACGGGCTCGGGGGCATATCCATCGGATTCATCTTCAACTTGGAAGACGGAGTCGTCGTCGGAATCCATCGTATCGGCCTCTCTTGGTCGAGAGGTGTTTGTCTTGTGGTAGGTCGTAGATGATATCGGGCGCTCGAAAAAGGCGGCTGTTGAAGTACTGGGCAGGGGTGCTCCAAATAGGCCTGAGACACACAGCAGTGAGGGATGGACTGGCCAAGTGGCTCGAAGCGCTCGAGGGCGATGCTGCAAATGGGAGATGAAAGGAGCGGCAGTGGCCCGAGTGGAAAGGGAAATTGGCCGTTGTCACATCGGCTGGCCAAAGGACGCAAAAAGAGAGAGAGAAGCTGGTTGAGGCGGTGATATTTTTTGCTGTTGTTGAGGCCCCGCGTAAACAAATAGCGATCCTTTGTTTGACGCGCCCTCGCTGTGGCTGTCGCAAAAATCCCAATCCGTGCTAGCGGTACATCGATAGTGGGACGCGTTATTCGTGCCTGAGGCAGAAGTGAGGCCGCTGGCCAATCAAGGTACCGGGCGGTGAGCCGAGAGTGAGATGCCGGGGAGGTACCGCTAGGCGATCCAGAGGCGAGCGGGTACCTGACCGGTAGCCATCCGAAGTACCGGCTGGTCGATCTAAGATTCTACGGATGCTCTGTACTTGCTTCTACAAATTTATTCCATTCGGTTCCTAAAATTTCCATGTTTGATTCACGAAATACTGCGTAATAAACATTTCTTTTTTTTTTAGAATTCTATCAGGAATCAGCTAAAACCCCCTTCGGCTATTAGCGCTTGTTCATTCCTTCGTTTGCTACCACGTAGTAAGCGTGAGCAAGCTTGACCTCTTATTCAGCCCAGCTTTGAAATCGTTTACACAGGAGATGTAGCCGGCCACGTACAGGACGCTCAATCTATATTATAGTGGAAATCATGATTCAGTCGTCATTTTCAGCATCATAAATTCACCAAAGGTCTCCGTCTATGCTTTCAGGATTTTGTGGAAGTTATACTCACCTTACCCTAGATGTCGCTGGCTGACTTTGGCAAACATGAATATCCGTCTTCATTTACCAATGTTACTCCTCAAAGTGAATCAATTACAATCGTTTCTCTCTTCTACTACTAGCAATATGACCAAAAATAACAAAACCACCCTTTTGTGTGTCCACTGAACCTTGCTCGATAGAAAGGCTTAATTTCCGACAACCTCTTGGAGTGGACTCACCCTTCGGTAGCCTGCATAGCCCCAAGCCGCAGCTGCGAATGATTCTTATCCTCCGAATGCGGAATCTATTCTGTGACGACGTGCAAAATTGGAACTGGGGACTCACGGTCCAACAGAGGCGGTGCAATGAGGAGCGCGGAGCGTTTACATTATAAGAGATGCAAACACCCGCTATTGCTTCATTTCTTTGCAGACAAATGTTGCCTTCGATATCCCGTGTGTGACCCGAATACTGTACCATAATCTGAAACTTTCCACCGGAAGCCATTCTGAAGGAATAGAAGCGCTACTTGTGCCATGTTGGTTACATTCTCCTGTGAGCAAAATTTCTATTTCCCCCCTCTCTACATTTGTTAGACGCTGTGTATATGTTTCCGCTAACTCACCTTTTCAAAAATCAGACGGGGGAAATGATGAATAAAAGTATGCGGAAGAAGGGGAGATTCGTCTGATGAAGAGCTTCTTACTGTCTAAGCATAGGGCTCTGGTATGATTACAATTGTGCCGTCCCCGGCACTCTCGCTCGTTTGTCGCACACCATCTTTACTTCGCTGGTCCCTTGTCTTTTCCGAAGCATGGCACTCCCGCCATGCTTTCCGTCTCCCACGTTGCATTTCGTGATGACATATGGGCAAATATTAGTACGAGCAACTGCCGGCAGCTTGCGAATGTCGAGCTATCGGGCCGTGACAATTAATCTGCTCAGTGACATAATAACTGGCGTTGACAGGTGTGATTGGTATACTAGGCTTGACTCGATATTAGTTGAGTATGCTGCTTCCGACCAAGAATTACGCCGAAGGTATTCATGAACTCTCTGCTAATCTGCTCGATGCCTAACTTCGTGCAACAAACACGCCCTGCAGCTCCATGATCTGACGCGAGCCACACCTAGAAGAACTTTTTTTTTTTTAAACAAAAAAGTGAACATAGGCTTTCATCGGTTATATTTACTTTTCAGAAGAGCAATTGAGTCCATTATTTTCCCCTTCTCTTTGCTCTAGCTCTCTGCTGCCATAAGTCCAAAGGTGATTGAACTTGTGCAGCATCGGAGAATTTCCCCGAGTCTGTACGCATGCTCTAACCTCCATACTAAATTGGTGGTATGGAACATATTTTTTTGGTGTTTGTTGAACTGGCCCCTTTATGGAATAAGAGAAGTATATTGATTCCTTATGGCTGAACTAGTCTCCTCAACCTGTACGCCTACTAATGTGTGATCAAAGCTCACCTGTAGTAAAAGCTTTACACTCTCATCACAAACAGCTTACAGGATGAAAGAATAAGGTTATGGATAAGACTTCCTGGCACGAATGCAAACCCGACATCAGCAGCCAGAGCCATATTATACCGCGTTCTCAACACGTGGCTATGTCGAAGGTATCCTGTCATACTTTGGAATAAATGTCGACGGATACATGGAACACAATCCCCAAACCTCTTGTGCTTCCAGTACTTCATGAAGCTCGCAGCGGACTGGAAGGATATTTGACCAAAAATTACCGTCAATGCAACCACCCGTAGCGATAGCCGCTTCTGTCAACGGATAAGAAATGACGTTCAAACAGATGGCTGTCCTGTTCTGCGTCTGGCACCCGGTATTTGCGTTCGTCGAACCCATTTGCTCTACTAAGCGACTTTCCGGAATGCTTCATCTAGAGTAACGTCGTCTTCCATTCAAAATCGACGGATATCTGCAGGAATAGTAGTATCATGAAAATGAGATAATCAACTAGTGGATAATGTCCTCGAGAGCATGTTTTGGTCAAGGCATATTCGAGTTTCACTACTGGCTGGATTTTGGTGTACGGAGACGATAGATTTTCTTGCTACTTCCAGGGTCAGAAGCACGTAACGCGTATCTATTCATCTGCGGTGATTATAGATGAGACTCATATGATCTGAGCTGGGACCCATGAGACCAATTTGGCCTTCCCGTCCATGATGCTATTATAGCTGCTCATCAGTAGCAAACGGGTGCGCGATACTCGCTGTACTGGATCAGAATCCGAAGCAACAGGAGCTATTCGAATCTGCATACAATGCTGGAGAACGACTAGACTTATTGTTTTTTCTATACATTGGAGTGTGATAACTGGAGGAGAAGATATATCCTTAGACTTTCCTACAAATATCAGCACCCTGAGCTTTTTGCGGAGTTCTTCGGATATTCTAACCGCTGTGGAGACTCGCAAACGCAGCAGCAAGAGGCCCATGCATGCCGGAGACTTGAATTAAGTACCATAACCCGGAAATCTCATTCCAGAAGCTTGGGACGCAAACCTCATCGAAGACGCACATGACCAGCGGCCGCACTGTTGATAATTCAACGGTATAGATCCCTGTGGCCTTTCTGTGCCCCGGATCTGTGACCCCCTATTCAAGAAACAAGCAGCCCAAGATCCCCTGTCCGGATAGACGATACTTTGGAAACAATTATCTTCTCGTTTTGTTTGCTTAGCTAGGGAGCCTAGGATGTAAGAAATCTTGGTGTTGCGTTTGGTCGCCCTTCGTCCGTTGGTGAGTTTTCGTGGGAGCTATATGAAAGACTTGCATCCTCTTTTCCAATCGCAAAGCCAAGACTACGTTTGCTTTCATCTCCGCCTTTATCTTATGTGCGTAGCTCGCATAATACGTGATAAGGTTCTTGCTGCATACCGACTAGATTGTATGATGCCTACAGATACCGGGAAGGGAATGCTTCCTCTGCAAGCTCTCTTGAACCCCGCCTCACCTGGCCATTCTGCTACCAGCTTTCGGCAATCTAATTTAGTGTTAGCGATCTCTTCTACAAGACAACCAGCAGAAGTATTACAAACGACCACAGATGTATCGTCCTCCCCGAAGGCCAAGTCACCGGCAGGTGTCGTCAACATGACTAAGTCGAAACCTCTGGGGCCAATCAACTTTGCACCTTTCGAGGAAATCGACCAAGCATCATATCGAGAGATGTGCCGATTTCGCGTTAGCCCATTTGGAAAGATACGGCAGAGCTGCCAACATATTCCTTATAATAGTTCAAAGAAGGACTTTTTCGAAAAGACTGGAAGAGAAAGCATTGAAGGTAAGGGGGCTGCTCCAAGGAGATAGAAGGCCAGCTACACTTGGAATGAGACTGAACTAAACCTTGGTACAGTTTTCAAATACGAATTTCGCTTGCCAGGCACGGAAAAGATCTATATCGTCATGTGGGACTATAACGTCGGCCTTGTTCACATGACTCCATTCTTCAAATGTTTGGAGTATACAAAGGTAAGGCCTCAAAATGCGCTATTCGTCTGCCGTTTGAGCTATTTTTTCGGATTCTTTACTAATTGTAAGCAGACCACGCCAGCGCAAATGCTGAGTCAAAATCCAGGCTTGAGAGAAATATCGCCCAGTATCACCGGTGGCGCCGTATCAGCCCAAGGTAAGTCCAAATTATTCGATATTGCGATTGGTCGCTCACGAGCTGTTTTCTCTACAGGATATTGGATGCCTTATCTTTGCGCAAGAGCAGTGTGTGCGACTTTCTGTCATAAAATCGCAGGCGCTCTGATTCCCCTATTTGGCCCTTCGTTTCTCTCCGAATGCGCTCCAGCCCCCCCTAACTCTACTCAGTGCAAGATCATGGTGATCAATCAGCAAATTATACTCAAAGCAACTGAAGAGGTCTATAAATACCGTCAGGGGCAGAATATTGGGCTTATAAAGGCTGTTGGAGAAACAAGCAGCTCTCATCGGGTCGAAGGCTATTCACTGCGTCGCGAACAGGAGAGCCAGACTACACTTGTGCCCATATTGCCGTCGTACTCACATTCTTCTTGGACTCCAATCAATAGAACTGGTATCAACCACTACTCTACGGCAGCTCCAGCACCAAATACAGTGTGTGACAACCGCGAAACCAACAAGGCCTTACTCGGAATGAGCCGCAGTACACTTCCGAATCAAGCTGTTCCCAGCCAAGATCTTTACCGAAAAGAAAATGCCAACGTATCAGACTTATCACAAACAGAAGAGAATATTTCCGAGCGGAAATGGGGATCAAAACGGCGTAAGCGAGCCGTCGACGAATCGAACACGATGCATTCGCCCAATGAAGGAGAGAGATTGCATCAAGAGCTTGAGCACTTGGGAGTAGCTGAAGTGCTACTGAGCTTGGCCACAGATGTTCGAGACGACGACGACGATTTTTACGAGCGACAGCGCAAAAGGAAGCGACCGAAGGCCCCTTCACCTTGACTTTAACAACTGAGCTACACGATGAGAAGGAGACGGAGAGTTGGTGTCTCTGGTGTTGAAGATTTCTTTCTCTCTTTTTTAATCTTGAAGCTGTTTGTCTGCGTAACAGTCGCTAATTGCTTTTTGAGATACCCCGTTGGGCTGGCATGTGCATTTTGGACCATCTTTTTGAGAGGTGTTTGATACCTCTGTTAATTTTTTGTTTTGCATATTTGGAATTCCGGATTTCATCCAGATTGGGACTCTTGTTTCGTCTGTTGAAATTTTTGACCTTGGGTAATTCTGTGTATTTGTTGGAATCTTGGGTTTCTCCGAGATAGCAAAGTTTTGCCATGTATTGTATTTTTTTAGGGGGTTCATTAAGTGGGATTTTGCTCGGATTATTGGAATTTTGGCTGCTCTGAGATTGGTCAATCGTGTAGTAACCATGTAGGTTACGTTCTTTTGTTGTTCAATAGGCCATGTTGAGAGTCTTCACCTCTTATACGTGCCATCTAATTTATCTCATTCCCTTTTCCTTTGTCTTAAACAGAAAAAATTGCTTTTCCTTCCAAATCGTGTCTATTTCGTAACCATTCATTTCCCCTCTCCCTTCTCCGCCGCCCTCTTCTCTTTAAACTCCTTCACCCACCCATCCGCCTTCGAAGTCGGCACTACAAATATCCTCATCACTTCATCAACAACCCCCACTTTGCCTCCAGCCAACACCTTCAGCAGAGGCACTCTCTTGCCCATCTTGATCAAACCACCCTCCCTTGTTTCCACGTAACAAGTAACTCCAGCGAGAGTATACGCCCCCTCCTTATCCCACGGCAGGGGGAGAATGTATCCTAGATGGTCCTCCAGCGTATGCGTCTCCTGAAAGGCCTTTATGAAATCAGACTCCAGATGCAGCGGATAGAGCAGAACGGTTGGAAACGCCAGTTCAGACGAAGGATCATCCTCGTCCGGCAAGAGGGTAATCTTTGCATCCTCCATCTCAGGCGGCTGCTCCGTCTTTCGTGTCTTGATGCCTCTCGCCGCAAGGGCCGTCTTCAAGAGCAGTGTCCTTCGCTGCTTCTTCGCCTCCCTCTCCGCCGCCTTACGCTTTAGCTCGTCCAGTGTCTTTGCACGCTTGATAATGCCATCGGCGACGGTCCTCAGGGGTTTGTTCTCCGGATCTATCGCCAATCCTCTGGCGCACACGTCGTCGGCCTCCTCTATGCGATCCACCGCTAGCAAAGCCTTTCCACTGCGATAATACGCCTTGACGTTCCGCGGGTTGAGCCGTATCGCCGCCGCACAGTCCGTCCAGCAGCTGCGGTAGTTCTGCATCTCCAGATGGCACGCCGCGCGGTTCACGTACATGGCCTCCAGCATCTCCTTCTGCTGCTTGATTTCCTCCTCAGAGTCCGGCTCTCCAGTCTCAGGATTCTTGGTGATCTCCCCCTTTGCCCTTTTGCGCTCCTCAACGAAGAGGATATTGATACCCTTTCCGTAAAACTGTTCTGCGTCTCTATAACCTCTTGCTTTGAAGCACTCATTTCCACGCTCCTTGAAATCCGTCGCATTCTCCAGCGGGGTGCCCTCATATGCCAGTGCTTGCAGCGCAGCAATATCGTCATTATCCTCCATCTCCGTCATGAAAAGCGGCGACTTATTCAGATCTGCAAGGATCTCATCCACAGACTTGTTCTTGGCGATGGCCAGCGCCGGCGGAAGGGATGGTGCTGTCGCATCAGATGGATTTTGCTGAGCAAGGTTCATGGCCTGCTCAACCTGGTCTGCGAGCTGGTCTATACTCATCGCTTTGGAGGTGGTGGCGCACGGATATGCGCCGCTCTTAGACTTTAGTTGAATATAATGAAGAAAGTTGAAAGCGAATATATTGTCTTATGTTTTGTGCTGTTGTTGTAAGAGGCACTCAGCACGAAGAGCTTTATTTAGAGTGGGGCAATCTTGAATATGACCAAGGCAAAATTTTGTCCGAGATCTTAGACGCTTGATCTTCCTAGTACCTAATACTAGCGGCCTATCACTTGGAAGTCTTGAGATGCGCGGGTAGCAAATTTGAAAATCTTCAATTTTGTTTGCCAAAAAAACAATGCGTGTGAAAAAAAAAAAAAAAAAAAAAAAAAAAAAAATCGGACAAGATTTCACATTTCGTTTTGCTTCTCTTTCCGTCGTCAATTTTTTGTCAGTAATTTCCGCTCCCCTAGGTCCAAGCGGCATCTGTACTACCAACGAGCCGAAATCACTGCAATGAGCAAACAGTTTTACTTATGCAATCAGCACTTTTATTGCTATCTTTTTCTAATCTCTAAAACTATCTAGTCCCCTTCATTTTTTGAGGACAGAAGAGAGAACTAAATATGGTATAAAAATACACTTTTCCGTACCCCCCCAAAACGCCAACAAATGCAACTATTTTCAAATGTAGATACAAATATGGATATGTGCGCTTTCTTGGATATCATCTGTGTGTTCTCCCAATGCGCCGCACTTAAATCCACTATTAGCCAATATCAACATGCGCCATTGGGTATATAGCCACCTGTGCCTCGTCCCCTTAAAAAAGCGCCGTTTGATTCGTGCGTAAAACCTGTTAATCAAAATCAACTAATTCACCACTGCAACTTGCAGATGGCGATCATCAGGAATGCAGCGGCTCCTACCAGGAGGATGCCGTTGGTAGAGACTTTTTGTCTGTTCTTCTTTCTTTTCATTTTTGATTAGAAATCATTTTATGATTGTCATTCACTCCACGTCCTCGACTGAAACTTCAGTGGGCGTGGCGGGGAGATTTTGTTGCTCAGCGTCCTCCTTGGATCGTGGGCAATCACGATCGCGGGGTACGGTGAAGCAGTGAATAGCGCCGGCAATGGCGACCAGAGAACTGGCGTACCATGCTAGAGCAGTGCAGTCGATCTGGCTGCCCAACGTGTAGAGATAGCCTGCGACTGGTGGCGCAATCATGCGGCAAGCAGCGCCAGCGCTGGCGGCTAGGCCGTTGACTTTGCCCAAGGCACTCGCAGAAGGGGTAGCTCCTTTGATCAGGATAAGGAGAAGAGGATAGAGTGTAATGGAGAGGATGTTGCGTACAGCAAGGCATAGATAGATGGTAGGGAAGAGTAAGGATTCGGGGACAAAAAGCAGCATTGGGACAATGGCATAAATGATGGGGTGTAGAACCGTGACAATGAGGAAAAGTCGGAATACACCAAACTTTTCGGCTGCCAAGGGAAAGATGACGGCTTGAACAAATAGAGCGATGGCTCCATTGACGGCCATAATCATACCCACATCACGAAGGGAAAGGCCCAAGCCACCAGGAGAGTAGAAGGGTGAAGAAGCACCAAGTTTGGAGAGAGTATTTACCGAAACACGCTCATCTTCAAAGAAGATGGGCATGAGGTGATCGTAGGTCATTGAGTGGTAGGTGAAGATGCACAGAGACATGATGAAGCCGACGATGCGCTTATTCCAGATAGCGGCAGGCTTCGTCTTTTCCGTAGGCATCTCGTTCGAGTTACGCTCCGGACACTCCTCGCTGCTGCTGTTGTCTCGAATAGTTCCATAGGTCTCCGCGCGAAGGTCCACCGCCGGCCGCTTGATCGCGTCCGAAGTCTCGAGCAGCGGGGTCTCTTCGGAAACGTAGGTGTCTGCGGGAAGTAGAATTCGAGGTTGCATATCAGGGTGAGTTTCCTCCAGGAGGAAGAATCCCATGACGATACTGACGAACAAGAGAGCAGCGCAGACGAGGTTGGGCAGGAGGTAAGGATATCGCTCGAACAAAGATCCTTTGGGGAAAGCATTGGGCCAGGACTCGTGAGGGTCAGCAAAGGTTCCACCAATGCAAGGGCCCACGATGGTTCCAATGCTCCACACAAAAGGCATAACGGAGAAAGCGCGTGCTGGGAACAGGCGTTAGTATGTATTGTTCAATAGCATTAAATCAAAGAGGTGTTTGGAACAGAATACTTACGCTCATGCTCAGGTTTTGTAACAAGCTCACCGACCATGGTCTGGATGACGCCAATGTTGCCGTTGAGGAGACCTCCTACTGCGCGGCCGGCTAAGGCGATCCAAATGTTGGAGGCAAATCCCACCATGATCATGCTAAACATGGTTCCCACGCAGCCGAGGATGAGTACGGGCTTGCGACCGATGCGATCAGACAAGCCGCCCCAGTACATGCCCATCAGGGCCTCGGCGAGGGAGAAGGATGATATGAGGAGGCCCGAGTAGAAAGCGGCATCTTGCTCGCTGCCAATCTCGAATCTCTTGACAAGAGCCCAGGCATAAGGAAAGATGGAAGTGAGAGCGATTGGCTCGGCAAGGCGAACAATAGCTGCGCAAAAATTAGTTTCGACTTTTCTATCTTTCTTCCCTAGATGACGAATAGACTTACCGAGGAGGAAGAGCTGAAGGGTTGGGAAATCGTCTGGGTTGCAAAGACGCGCCTGCTTTGTTAGGTTCATGTCTTCTCTGTGTGGTATGAGCTTACGACAACAGACACAGGCACAGATGTGAAGAAGTGCGTGTGTTGGTGTGCGTATAGAGAGGCCCGCGTTTCTCTCTTTAGAGGTGGTTGGTTGCGCGAGTCGTGAAGCAAGTTGAGTTGAGAGGGGAGTTGAGAGAAGAGGTGAAGAAAAGATATAAGTAGCGGCGGTGGGTGAAGCTTATGCTGATCGTTCAGAGTATGATGTTGCTAAGCCCCGCACACAAGAGTGGCAAGAACGAAGCAACAAGATTCTTAGAGAAGGACGACTTGGTCTGATGGAAGATCTTGTTGAAAAAGATTTCGCAGAAGGCGAGAGAAAGTTGGTGGGAGCAGGCCTATTTCAAGGAGTGGCGTCTGCGAAGGTGGGAGGTCACAGTGGGATACAGTGCCCAAGACGGTGGCAGCTGGTGGATCCGAATGCATCGATAAGAGAGACATGCATGTAAAACGTGCGAAGCGCTGTGGCATGTGGGGGTTGAGACAAGGGCTGCATGCAGGACCGCGGCAGTATGCAGCAAGCGAGGCCGCACGAGCCACGCGCTAGGCACCTCGAGTATTTAGCCTCTGGCAGCAGCCGCAAGCGTCGCACCCCGGGGGGTTTTACTATTGGCAGATTCTGTGTTCGCGATATGTCTCGCGCTGATTCAACTACCTGTCTTGCATTGTTTTGTTTGCAACAGCGGCTGCGTTCAATGGCAAAATCCAATGCTACTCGCAACATCAAAGAAGCCGGGCAACCATGAATCTGCCGCGTCACAATCCATTGTTTCCGGGAACTCCCCACATCCGGGGAAGACGAAAGACGCTCGTCCGCACACTCCGCGATGTTGATGCCAATAGCCGGTGTCTGCTCCCTCCGTCTCCTAATCCCCGAACCGCGAATCAGTGCCGGCTGGGTTGGCAACCCAAGCGAGGAGGGAGAAAAAAAACCTATTCAACGGGGGGCAGAGTTAGGGAAGAGCCGATCAACTAACAGACTAGCAACTCTAGCTCACCTGTGCTCATAGAGGGGGCTTGTTAGTCTCGTGTTGCGCTCGGATCCAGACATCACATGCCCTGTAATTGGCTTATCGCTGCCTGGCAGTTTTTAACCTCTTTTACCGCTCCGAACTAGGAGTTTGATGTGGGGTGCAGGTTCGTTGCGCCACTACACAGTATATGCTTCTATCGCAAACGCGCGGCGAATTGGGCTTGGCAATTGGCCAGTAGAATTTTCTCTTCCCTGCTTCGCGGCGCTCCACCCAAGACGGCAAAGCCTAGACAACCTGTGCATCTTCTGCGAGATTGTCAGTGCCACGCCGACGAGCCGACGCCTTCACCGGAGATCTCGAGCGTTGAGACTATCCATTACTCCATGCCTTCATATGCGTGCGTGGTTATGCTGGCAATGCTGCTGCGTCGCCCATTGAGATAGAAAGAATCTTCTATTCACCTCCACTGCGGCCATTTTTTCGCCATGATGACTTTGTGATGAAAAACAAATGATCGCATGACAATGCGATGACGAAAGACACACTGACTAGGATTCTGACGTGGTGACGGGCATAATCGTCAGAGATAAGTCAAGCCATGCCATTCGCATTCGCATACTCGTACGAACGAGCCGCGCACCCAAAATGATACTCTGCCCTGTCTGCCTTTTTCGCATCTTCATGCGGCTCTCGCCAAAAGGGCTAGGGGAGAGCAATGAGTCGCCTCGGATGCAAGCCGGTCAATTCAACCCATGCAACGTAAGATTGACAGCCGAGCGAAGATGGGGATCAATTGCATGCTCGTACAGTACTTGCATGCATACAAGTATGGAACCTGCTAGGCCCAGGCTGCTTGGTTCGGGCTGCTGGGGTATCCTCATCTAAGTGCAGGCGGCTCGAGTTGTCATTACTTAATATCACAGATTGCCAGATAGGTAGGTCTTGAGCCGTGGTGCCAGTTTTTGCACGGTCACGCTACACACTTTTACTCCCACCAGCCACCAACTCCAATTTAATCAGCTTATGCAACTTCCCGCACTCCTGTTGGATCTACAGCTGCTCGACCGGTCATAAAGGCAAATTAAACCAAGGTGGAATGACGGCGGTGGCTGCCTATAGTTGAATCGTCACCGGGCAAAGTCCAGTGAGCTGCCGCAGAGCATCGAATCCAACAGAAATGACGAGAAGAGATGCAAGCGCCGGCAAGAGACAGGCACCGGCCGGAGCCCATGAGCATCCGGATCTGCGCCAATAAATCACCCGGAGGATGTCCCCCGCCTCGTGCCCCTCCTCAATCTCTCTTCCTTCTCCCTTCCCTCTTCCCCGCCGCTCATCTTGGGGCCTGGAATGTGTCTCGAATCGCAGCGTGAGGAGCAAACTGGCGGTCTGGTCGAATACTACCCCGGAAACAGCCAATGGATAGGCTGTACTATCTGTTCTGAGATTCATCTGGTCTGACAGCCTCATGACCAGCTTCCCGTGAGGCACTTGCCCAGGTCGTTTCTAGCGGGTGTCGCATATGAGACGAGCAGACAGACCGTCCAACGCCCGACCCGGGACGCCTCCTCCGACCACCTTGATCTCGGCGTGTGAACACCCACGCGCTGGCGCAGTGCCGAACCCTCAGGGCCTCACACCCCCCTCCACTCTTTTGTATCTTCTTGGGGGGCCTCAGCGCCAAACAAGGAAAAAGAATCTTTAAAGGTGGAGAGCCGCGCATGGGTTATGCATCTATCCAGGGAGCGCTAGACAAAGAATTACTCTAGTTCCCGAGGACTGGGCCACACTGGGTGGAGCATCTTTCACCCAAGCCAACACGATAGACTGAAAATCGAGACGAAGCAACTGATAAAGAGTATTGGCGAAAGGTGGCTGAATTTCTGACACAACTGATATAAATGACGCGTGGCCGCTGGGCATCTCATACTTGAGATCAATCGAGACCATGAGAAACACTTCTCATTATAAACCTTACGGTCTACATTTTTGATGTTTTCTCTCTTCGGTTGTGAGCGGCACTCGGGTGCCGACTATCGCCTCGCCGGTCTCGGGGCGCGAATCAACTTCGGCTATCCCGACTGAATTGCGAATGGTGATCTTGTAACCCTGTGTTGCATTCAACATAATTTGGTTGCAACAGGAGTTTCAGTTGTAACTGCACACGGCCGTCTTTTAATACTCTTGGTTGTCTAGTCGCAAACGCCTTAACTGTAATAAATCCTAGGAATTTATAGTGGGGGCCTTAGAGCCCGCGGCTCCAAGTGAGCAAGCCATAATAGTTCGCAGTTTACACCGAGGAAGCTGACGATTCATCTCCAACGACTTTGGCCAAGTCCTACACCTTTCACTGATAAGCTGACGTTGTCATAGCACGACTCTCCGGACTCTCATGCACTTACATCCGATCATATGCACAACTCCTCGGTGTTTACTAATATGTCTCTCTATAAGCTTCACTGAATAACCGCCTATGCTGCTGCCATAGCTTTGTCGCGTATGCAGATGTTGATGACATGTGCAATGGAACAGCTAGTTTCACGATACGGAGTACCTCCTTGTCAAACATTTCCTCACAGTCGCTCGCTTGCCTTAGCGCTGCCGATACCCATCTCTCCCAGCACAGCCTTGTACTTCTCTGCCTCCTCAATCATCTGCTCCATCGTCTGCAAATTGCGCTCTGCGTCCTCAATCCTCGGCATCCTCCCCGCCGACTGCGGTCTCTCATGCTCACGATCCCACAGAGCTCCCCCCACATTCGCCTCCTCGCTGGACAACTTCACATAAATCTCATCGGCAGCCTCGCCCATGTCGCCCTTCCTGCGAGGGATGATGTGGACGTGCACGTGCGGGATGGTTTGTCCCGCGTCAATGCCGTCCTGAAGCGCGACGGTGAAGCTACCGGAGGTGATGTCCGAGGGGTTGGGGAAGTAGAGCTTCGCGAGGACCTTTTGAACGAGCTGCACAGTTGTGAAAAGATCTGTTGTTTCGGCGGGAGAGAGATCCAAGAGACGGCGGTGCGGCTTTAGCGGGCAGATGAGGATGTGGCCTGGGAGGATGGGCTTGAGGTTGACGAGGCCATAAGAATGGGGAGTTGTGATGAAGACCTTGATTTCTCAATGTGAGCTGTGTTCACACTCAAATGGCGCCTTTTCTTTTATATTGATGAAATGTCGTAAATGTCATATCAAACTGGATTGTTCTCATACCTGCTTGGTGACCTCAAAAGGCCCAAATTTGATAATCATGCCATCGGTGTTAGTCGAAGTCATGATGCCTCTCACAAACGATGACTTTCTGAAACTATTCAGTTTAGATGCTGTAGCAGGACAACCCGACCAACGCTGCTTAACAAGTTGGCTCGCTCGGAACAATAACAATCTATTCGAAGCTGCAACTATCCGAGCTTGTGTAAATTTTCCCAATAAAGTCAGCGAAAAAAAACTCGAGCTTGAATTTTTGCGAAGTTTATGTTAAAAACGAGCAATTTATTGCCGACGTTTTAACCCCACGATGACTGACCCGATTGAGGAGCTAAGCCCTGGAAAGCTCGATTCATGAGCGAGGACAAGGGTTGAATTAATATTGGTGCTTCTTGTATTTGTATTTTTTTCCCCATGTAAGAAGTGAGATGTGAGCGTGAGATTTGTGAGATTTAAGAACCTGCCTTGTGCTTGGTTGGGTAGTGCGGGGCCGCGTCGTCGGGTGCGCCTCTCAGATTGATTAGTTTCTCTGGTGTGGAGAAGGGGTCTCGGCTCGCTGGGATCGAACGCTCAATGGCTGATGAGAGCTTCATTTGCTCACTTTGTGAAAATGGCTCTAAATTAGTTAGCTGTCCTATAAATGGACTTCGACTATATAAGACTAAATGAATTACGGCTACATCGTACAATTTATTTGGTATCTTCTATCGGTTATTCTAACATTACATATCATATCATAAAATCTCTCCCTTTCAGATTGCAACATCTGCTGGCTATCCTACTCTTATCGTTCAAACAACTCGATCAATATGTCTAATCGCTTCTGGCTTATTCTCCTTGTACTTCTCGCCACTTGTCGAAGGAAATCATCTCCACAGGCCGCTACGCCGCAAACCGCTAAAGACACAACGCTGAAAGACAAAACGCTCCCCAAAAGTGCACCGCCAGGCTCATCTACATCTAAATGAAAGTCGATTCTTCGTTTGCTGAAAGAAGGGCGGCGTCCTCTTCAAAACGCCTCGATGATCGGTTTTGTGGTTGCTCATCTTCTGCCTCTCCAACTTCTTCCCAGTGGACTGTTAAATTTTTGTTAGCATGTGAAAGATGGCGAACGGTGATTTGGATATACATACTATGAGGTTTCAAAATAAAAGCACATGCTAGACCGATGCTGAAGAGTCCACCAAGGAGAACAAAGATGGCTTGTGGGAATACCCCAACTGTCATCGCATATAAGCCGTTGAATAAGACCGGTCCAATGACTCGCGAGAGCGCTTGCATGAAGCCAACGGCGCCAAGGACCTGCCCAATACGCGATGCAGGAACATGCTTAGTGACAGCTGCCTGAACCGTAGCGCTTCCAAGGCCTCCGAGGGCAGTGACCATTCCACTGGCAAAGAAGAGGTGTTGATTTCGCGCAAAGACATATCCAATGCATCCCAACAAATCTGAAGTCAAAGCGAATCTAAGAACCCAAACGTCTAGATTGTCCGCTCCGGAGTTTGCTTCTATGAGAGGTGCCCCAGACTCTCGTCGCCGGCGAGCTGCTGGCCGGATGCGGAAGACGTAGTTAATAATAGGGAAGATCACCATTAGCACGACGACACGAATCATGGACAAGGAGGAAATGAAACGAGACGTCTCAAAGTTGCCCCAGTTGAACATGTATTCGCTGTAGAGCATCAGCACATTACCCACAGCCATCATGGATCCCATGATGATCGTATCGGCGACAGCCAGTGCGACCAAGTTTATTCGGAGCCTTGAAGAAGTTCCGGGACCAGTTGGCCACAGAATCTTGAAGGTCGCAAAGGGGTTATGAAGGAGGCGAGATGAAGGCGCCTCAGAACCATCTTGCTCGGCTTCGGACCTGGCCAGCTTCTCACGGGCTAGCATCTGCCTTCGCTTTGAGAGGGACTCTGGCAAGACGAAGCGAACGAAGAGAATGAAGAATATGTGGCAGCCAAGAGCAACATAAAAGATTGAGATGAGCGTTCCAGTCCACTTGACGAAATAGCCTGCCATAAGAGGGCCAAGAGCAAGGCCGGTGAAGAGGCAAGCATGGATATAACCAATGGACACGGCCCTCTTGGACGGAGGAGTGCAGTCACTTGTGTATGACTGACTGAGGATGCTACCGGCGGTGAAGGAGCCTGTGATGCCATCGAAGATAGCACCGAGGATCATCCATCGGTAGTTGAACGTCTGGGGGTATTTGGCGCAGAGGATAGTGACGATCTCACTCAGTACACCACCGCAGGATGCAAGAGCCATCAGGTTTCGCCGGCCATAGCGATCAGAGAGATGTCCCAGCTTTGGAGCAACGATGGCACTCAGGCCGCCAATGACGAGATTGAGGGTTAGCATAAATTCAGCTACATTTCGCTGAACAGCTGGGATGTTGCATTGCGGGTTGTCGGACCCCAATACAATGGGCTTGTAGGTGAAATTGGGGTTCTCGAGCTGTTCATCAGCAAAGTACTGCTTGCAGACAAGATCTAGAATTCTGTATCATCGGCCAAGCATTATTAGCAACTTGCAAGCAGTTGACGAGATCACTTGATTATTGCTTACAAATTAAGCTTAGGGACGATGATGCCTCCAAAAGCGAGGGTGAAGACGGCATAAGGGCCGAGAAGCCAGAATACCTGTAAGGACTTGTTAGATCTTGGGTTATGAAGTCCGCTTCGAAATCGGGGAAAACATACAGACGGCCTGCGCCACCAGGGCAAGTGTTGGAAATCGAGATCGTTGTCCCAGCTGTCTTTTCTTGCTCCAAATCCATTCGAGCCAAGCAATTGAGACGTCTCTGTGACGTCCGAGTTGCGGTCGTCGATTTCGCGAACGGTCGGACTTGGACTCCGTCCGTCACCTCTCCGCTTCGGCCCAGCCATTTTGTGAATTCGATGCGTCTTCTGGGGCTAATAGTGATTGTAAAATGTCGACTGGGTTGATGCGATCCAAGGCGGCTTGGTCCGAGGACAGAAAAATAACACGGGAGTTGCTGATGGCAGACGCGCTCAGCTCAAGTTGGGAAAGCTATAGAGTAGCCTTCGGAGTTGTGATAGCGGCGCAAAGCTTGACCCAGTCTCATTTCTCACCAGGACGAATCTACTCGGTTATTTCCGTGATAGAGGGGGCGAGCATATAATACAGAGATAAATATACAAGGAGACAAGAGGGAGGTAGAGAAGGTTCGGGGAGAGAGGAAGCGAGATGAGCGAGCCCAACAGCGATTTGTCTGGAGAAGAGCTTACATACATGCTCAATCCCAGCAAACTGGGGCATGGGCTTTGAGCATTGATAAGGTATCGCTGGCAAGTGGATCCATAGAACCGCTCAAAGAAGCCCAAAAGCAAAAGCAAGCCGCCAAGTCTAATCTCAAGCTGCCGTCAACGTGCGGGCTAATCGCGTGGACGCCTTTGTGTGGATTCGGAACCAAAATCCGGGGCCCAGGGGGGAAGGTCGACCAGGATTCAATGGATGGCTGGCGCACCACCAAAAGTCCCAGCTGCTGTCTGACGCTATTATTACAGTAAGTATTGCCAACCCCGTATCAACGGAGTTAGGCGGCTGGCACAGATGACGCCGTCATGTATCTGCATCACCTATGCTCCTGAGACGCAACGCGAGCTGCAAAGTGTGTCAGCGCGGCCTGTCCTCATTGCTTCAAAACGCGATCCATTCCCCGGATACCCGCATGCCACCACGTCGTCGACGGAGCTATCGCTGCTGCTAGTTGCCCAGCGCAGCCAGTATGCAGGTGTCGGCCAACCAATCTATGACGCCTGGCTGCTGCGAATGCCGTGCCTGATGGGCCTCTTTTGATAACGAGCCAGCCACACCAACGCATGGAACCGCAGATGGTGCCCGGCCTCCAGCCTATCCGGGTACCGTATCACACGGAAGATGGCGGGGGCCAGCGATACGCTTGTTGATGAACTGGCAGACTTTGCGACCGCGTCTGTTTAGCCGTGGCTGGGCTGGATCTGGCGGTGCCTGGGCCTGTTTCGATGATGCTCAATACACGTAACTGGCCAATTTGTGCTTCGTAATTCGGACTTTTAGGCCGCCGGGAGTCCGAACTCCGCCTCCGCAAGCTAATAACTGTTTAGGTTTCAGTGGACTTTTGGACTATTGCTATTCTATTGGGCCCTTATTGCAGTGTCTCTGGGTAGACTTTTTCAGCTGCAGATCGAAGCAAGCTGGGTAGAGCAGTGTCTGCTGCGTAGATTGGGCCGGGTAAATAGTGAGACTGGAAAATACTTTTTTGGTTGTTTCAACTTAATCTCGTGGTCCAATCATTTGACAGCTGCGGCAAGTTTGCCGATGACAGCTGTAATTGGGCTCAGTCTAGGTTGATGTGATGTACCCCATAATTTTCCAATGATAGGAAACAAGAGGTTCTACGTGGCAATTCATGCAGGTTGTATTTGTAAATGCAGAGTAATCAACGCCAATTAGGCGAAACAAAAGACATCGATTGGTGCCTCATGTGTACCTGACAGTTTGCATGATCGGGGAACCCTTCCAATGCATCCTCTTTAAGCCGAGACATGCAGCCATACACCTGGGCTGCCCAATCTGGCACAAGGTAAAGCTCCCGGTGACTGCCGCCACTGGTGCGGTGAACCGCCAATTAGGAGCTGCACAATGATGACTCAGCAATTCCCAAATGCAACGCGGTATGGCTGCAAGGCTCTGGCATATTTTCTAGAGCAAGCCAGCAGGCGAACACGCATCAACCATCACCAATTTCCATCGCCGCCGCCACAATGCCGGTCGTCAAGGGAGGCGTCTGGACCAACATCGAGGACGAGATCCTCAAGGCGTCCGTCTCCAAGTATGGCCTCAATCAATGGGCACGCGTGTCCTCGCTGCTGGCGCGCAAGACGGCCAAGCAGTGCAAGGCCAGATGGAACGAATGGCTGGACCCGAGCATCAAGAAGATTGAGTGGAGCAAGGAGGAGGATGAGAAGCTGCTGCATCTCGCCAAGATTATGCCCACCCAATGGCGTACCATTGCTCCCATAGTCGGCCGAACTGCGAACCAATGCCTCGAGCGATACCAGAAGCTGCTTGACGAGGCTGAGGCTCGTGAATCGTCTGGTCTTGGTCTTACGGGACCAGACGGAGGCGAGACACAGGCGCCAAGCGCTGACGATGTCAGGAGATTGCGGCCGGGCGAGCTTGACCCGGATCCAGAGACGAAGCCCGCTCGACCGGATACCATCGATCTCGACGAAGATGAAAAGGAAATGCTTAGCGAAGCCCGTGCTCGTCTGGCCAACACGCAGGGTAAGAAGGCGAAGAGAAAGGCTCGAGAACGCCAGCAGGAAGAGTCTCGTCGCCTCGCAACTCTGCAAAAGCGGCGAGAGCTGAAAACGGCTGGTATCAATATCAAGGTCACCACGCGAAAGCAGGGTGAAATGGACTATAATGCAGATATCCCATTCGAAAGAAAGGCTGCCCCTGGTTTCTACGACACCTCGGAAGAGAAAGTACGAAATGATTTGCAGCGTGCGGCTTTCGACCCGAGAAAACAGCAGCTGGCCAGTAAGCGGAAAGGCGAGGGCGACGAGGATAACGATCGTAAGAGGAGGAAGAACGACAAGGAAGGCATTTCAGAATCACAAAAGGCTGCTATCAAGGCGGGTCAGATGCAGAGGATTCGAGAGGCCGAACAGAGCAGCAAGCGTCGCCCTCTGAACTTGCCTGCACCACAAGTAGGAGACGGCGAGCTGCAGGATATTGTAAAGATGGGCAAAATGGGTGAAGCCGCCAACTCTTTAGCTAGAGAAAGCGACAACGATGCGACCCGAGGATTTGTCAACTCGTATTCGACACTCAACTCAAATGCGCCGATCCGAACACCCAGAGCGCCTGCACAGGAAGACCACATCGCCAACGAAATCCGCAACATTCGGGCCCTAAATGATACCCAATCTGCGCTGCTGGGTGGCGAAAACACACCTCTTCACCAGGGAGCCGGCTCAACTGGATTCGAGGGCATTACTCCCCGGAAACAGGTTATGGCAACTCCCAATCCTCTAGCTACACCCTTAAGAAATGGCGGCGCGAATGGCGCTGCTCCTGGCCAAACACCGATGCGGACTCCACGAGATACCTTTGCTCTCAACCAAGAGGACGGAATGTCAATGACAGGAGCAACACCCCGAGATATTAGAAACAGGGAGACGGCCATGCGGAACCAGCTGCGTGCTGGACTGGCTTCGCTGCCTAAGCCGAAAGACACAGAGTGGGAATTTGAGATACCGGAAGATCAAAAGGACACTGTGGCTGCCGATGATGCTATGGAAGAGGATGCTGCTGACCGGCATCGACGAGAGCGTGAAAGGCGTGAAGCTGAAGAGGCGCTTGAACGGCGACGACGGACCCAAGTAATGCAGCGAGGGCTTCCACGACCCGTAATTGTTGACCTGACAGACTTATTGAAGAGAGCAAAGGCTATCGATGATCCAGCTGCGGCACTCATTGCGGCAGAAGCGGCTACTCTAATGGCCAATGATGCAATTAAATACCCCTTGAGCGGCTCTCAAGTCAAGGGCAAGCCGTCACCTCTGGCACAGATAGACGACAGCTCCCTCGCCGACGCCCGTCTTCGAATCCTCTCAGAAACTAAGCCGCTGCCGAGTTTTGAAGATATCCAAGCAGCCTTTGAAAGCAGGGCCAACGGAGACCCTTTGCTTCTAGGCTTAGGATGCTATAACGATGACGATGATGAGCAAGATGCCGCTATGCGAGCTGCTTTTGACGTAAGTTTTATCTTAGCCCCTATTTAACTGTATCTACATTGATGCTAATCAGCCGAACAGACTGTTCAAGATTCCATCATGAATTCAGCAGAGGAAGACGCAAAGCTCGAGAAGAAGCTTACACTACATCTAGGCGGATACCAGAAGCGGCAAAAGATGCTCAAAGACAAGGTCTCGGATGCTTCAGACGCTTTGGACAAGGCAAAGGTAGCTCTCAGCGGATTCAAGACGCTGGCAATCAACGAGGATACAGCAATCAACCGACGACTGGTGTCACTGAGAGACGAAGTCAATTTCATTAGTCGAAGAGAGAGAGAGGCACAGGAGGAATACCAAAAGGCCAAAGAGGAACTAGAAGCTCTACGGGCGGGGAACATCAACGGATACCATTAATCAGGGAAACGCAATGAATCTTTTCATCTTATTTACACTATGGGGTAATCGAATGCATGGGCATTAAAAGAGGGGTGGTTGTACAAAGGAAATCATCAAGTAACTGCTGTTTATTTTATTCGACATATGCGTTTTGAAGTTCTCTTGCAAGAGTATCTAGGCTATCTACTCTTTTCTTTCCAGTCCTCCAAGCTATATATCTCTATCATATGTAAGATTTCTCATTATCGAACGTTTCACGACTTGCGTTTTATTGGTCCCAAACGAGGCGTCTTAATGGGCAGAATAATGAACACGGAAATAGCGGCCAGCACGGTGCAGAGGATAAAGGTCAGTCTTAGCGACGCCTCATAGCTATGTATCACTTGTTCCCTGTACGGCTCTTCTAGCTCGGCGACGGCCTCGACGGACGCTCTGACTCGCCTGATGATTTCCAGCTTGTCCTCACCGCGGACGAATTCGTTGAGGTAATACACCAACCCATTTTGGACGACGAGGCTGCTCAGGGCAATGCCGAGCACTAGACCCAAGCACCGCCAGAGAATAAGCGTGCTCGATACGACAGCCTGCTCGGCCTGCTCGCCGCACGCAAGGATGGCTATGAAGGTGCCCGGAAACTGGAATCCCTGTCCGATGGCCTGAGGGATGAGCACAAGGAGGTAGACGACTTCCGGCATGCCGCGGCGGAGGAAGCAAAGGGTGATGTTGCCGATGAGGTACCAGATCGTACCGGCGAGGACAGGCCATTTGAGGCGTCGGGTCCAGGTGATGGACATGCCGGTGAAGGCGCCGATGATGGAAGCGACGACGGAAGGGATGACAAGGCGCAGGCCGGAGGAGGTGGCGCTGGAGAGGAGGACGGCTTGGAAGTATAGGGGGCTGGAGATGAGGGGCAAATGTGTGTCTTATTAGTCCGAGAAGAAGAAAGAAAGAAAGAAAGAAAGAAAGAAAGAAGGAGAAGGAGGTATAAGGGCGTTTCACTTACATGTTGAAGCTGATGGCGTTGGCGAGCACGGCCGCGATGAAGTTTGCAAAGATGAGGTTCGCCCGAGGGGATTTCCGGATAAGATGGATGGGCATGATGGGCTTGGGAACGCGGGTTTCGAACCAGAGGAAGGATGGGAAGGCGATGGCTGCGACGGATAGAGCAGTGAGGACGACGGGATGGGTCCCTACGAGAGGAGTAAGATGAGGTCGTTGGAAAGAGGCAGATGCTGGAAAAGGGGGGAGTGTGGATGAAGAACTTACATGGATAGATGTTGCCGCCGAAATTCTAAATAGTGAGTGAGTCGATTTCATTAGCCATCTTCATCACAGTGCTTTTGCAGAAACCAAAAAAGAATCAAACTCACCAATCCCAAGATCGCAGTCGTCGTCGACACCGTCAACAACGCAGAACCCTTGAAATCAAACTGACGCATGGCATCAAAGATGCCTCCCCGCGGGCCCTGCAGCCCAATGTCGTCTGGGATCACCACCGCCGACATGGCCATGCACAGTAGCAGCGGCGGGACCTGAACGCCAAATTCCCATCGCCAGCCGAGAGCTTCGGCCATGGCGCCGCCGAGGGCAGCTCCGAGGGCAGAGCCGGCACCGAAATTTATGGTGACGTAGGATTGGTAGGTGCCTCGACGTCTGGTGAGGAGTCAGATACACGGCTTTGCCGCAAATTTTGCAACTTCCACAAGAGAGGAAATACAAGAGAGAGAGAGAGAGAGAGAGAGAGAGAGAGAGAGAAACTTACTCTATCGGCACCAAGTCACTCGTGAGGATACTCCCCAACGCAGCCACCCCTCCAGCACCAAGTCCGCAAAGCGCCCGCGCTGCTATAAAGCTCTCGATGCTCCCCGCCAAGGCGCATCCCATCGTCGCAATAGTAAAGACGCCCATGCTGGCTATGAACAAGGGCTTTCTGCCCACCGCGTCGGAGAGTCTGCCGAGGAGCGGCTGGAATGCCGTCGACGAGAGCAAGAAGGCAGTGGACAGCCAGGACGCCGAGTTGGCGGCTTTGAAGTGTGATGTGATGACGGGGTGGGATGAGGCCATGAGGGTGCCGTCGAAGGAGGCCATGAATTGGGAGACGAGGATTTGGGCAAAGATGAGCCAGAAGCGAGCTGGGGAGGATTCGCCTAGGAAGATGAAGGACTTTGCGGTGGAAGTAGCTGAGGCTGAGCTGTTGCGCCGGAGGAGGGGAGAGCGCTCGGTGAAGGGTTGGTTTGTGCCATCGTCGTTGTATTTGATGTGGTTGTGATTGTTGCTGCTGTTTAGGTTGTGGTGAGCTGTGAGAGTGCATTCTTCATCTTCTATACGAGTTATACTCGTATCTGTGTCTGATTCCGGACCCAGTTCGGCTTGTGGTCCCTCTCGAGCCATTGTGTTGATAAAGATCTATCTCAGTTTCTTTCCTTCTTAATTTGAGTCAACCAATGAAAGAGGCGAGAAGAAATCAGAAGCTCCTTTCTGCTGGTTCTTGGGACTATTCAAAAAAGTTTTGTTGCAGTGAAGGCGTTTGAGAGAGGGAGAAGCGAGAAGGGAGAAGAGGAGAATGGGCTTTAGTTGGTGGGAAACTGGACAACCGGCCCTCTTGAAAGGAACAAACTCCATAAACCGGAGGGGGAAAAAAGGTCATACAAGGCCAAAAAAAAAAAAAAAAAAAAAAAAAAAAAAGCTGCAAGGGCGTACTTCCGTAGAGTAGCATTCAGCTATTGTCTCGTTTAAAAGCTGCGTGTAAGTGCGGGCGGATCTCGTACCCGACAAGGATATGGCACACTGCTCCGTGAACGGGAAAACAGAGAGACAAACAAGTTTCCCCCGCGAGGTGAAACCCCCATGCTAGAAAAAGGAATTAGTAAAAAAACAAAAAATTGCGCTTTCCCTAGGGCTGAATCCCTCAACGTCCGTTCTCGCAGCTGAGGAAAAAACAAGGACCACTTTGTCGGTGTGTAAGCCCGCGCCGTCGCAGACATCAGCGGCTTGTCGCTGCATACAAGTCGAGGTCAGATGCACCCGTCCCGCCGCTAATGCTCCTCGACCCCCTACATGAACCCCCCCGGGGAAGCGCCCGAATTATTATGGAGTCCCAGATTTCGGAACAGCAGAGAGCTGAGCAAGTGGCTGCGCGCCCGCATTGGCTGGAATACCTAGCAGAGGTCAAGTGCCCCCTATGACGCCTGATATAAGCAGGGGACTCATAGGCTACGATGCGCAGGGTTTGCCGCTAATCCCGGCAAGATGGGGTATCCTTACTCAGACTGCAAGCGATCTCGCTGCTTTTTTATTGGAGCGATTCGTTGGGAGGGGGATGTTTTTTTTAGAGGTTGGCTGGCTACCTATATTCTTACTCATTGGGGGCAAATGGCTCTCTGTTTGAGGCGAAGAGGCAAAAAAAGGAGAGAATTGAGGATTCAAGAAATGGTGTTTTGTGCCGTGTATGACGGATTGCGTGAGCGGCGTCTAAGTGCGCTAAGATATGTCGAGCTTTCCCATCTCTATGGCGAAACTCGAGTTGAAAAATGGGACCTGGTTAGTTTCATTACCTATTGGCATTACGCAGCATTCCAGTGTAAATAGAGAGCAATTCGTCCAGCTATCTATCTGGATATATAAGGTATATCTACAGGGTATACGAGTATGTAGACAGATAGGTACAAGTAGACCGCTTCCCAGTGTCCCTCACATCGTCTTCTCTCATATCCCTGGATTCGCTCCACATGCTATTCCATCTCGTCATGACAAGATTCGTATCTCTAGCGCTCGGAAACCCACGCTGTGCTTTGCAATAAAGAGAAAGGGGCAAAATAAACAAACAAATAGCGGGAAAAGCAAAGTCAGGTTTTCGCTCACAGCTCCGACTTCTTGCTGGATGACGCCTCTGCAACCACCAGAATACCCGCTCCTGTGACACCGCCATCGTGGCAAGGGCTCAGCACTACCCGCAACCGAGCTTCGCCCCCAAATCTGCGAGCTAGTAGCTGATCTAAGAATTGCTGGCAGTCGGCAAGATAATCTTGAAAGTGCACGATGCAGCCACCAGTGTAACCCACGCCGAGCTCGCGAATGGGAGAGCTCGAATTTGCCGTCGCTGCCCCGTCGTCCGGGAGATCGTCCGCCAGTGTAAGCAGGGCGATGATGGCAGCGGCAATGATGCCCGAAGCTCGGACCTCGATGGCCTTTGCAATGTGATACAACGCCGCAGCCAGGTCTTCCGTCCAGGTAAAAGAAGACTCTGCGTCTTCGGGGATCTGCTGTCTAAGCCTCTGTAGCAGGGCAGATGGTGGCTCTAACGGTTTGAAATGACTTAGAAAGGTCGTTGTCAAGCTCTCCTTCTCTAGAAGCTTCTGTGGTAATGTCTCAGTAGCCACGTTCAACTCATTAGCCAAGTAGTCAACCAAGATGATTCGAGCCAGCTCGCCGAGGTACCGTCCCGCGGTCATGTACTCTAACGGCTGAAATCCGGGCCTCTCATTCTGCAAAGACAAGACGTCGTCCCATTTGGTGACCAGATTCATTTCCTTCATCGGCGGCAGCGAGCCATTGATGCTCCATTCTGTGTTGACTGCAATCTTGGCGTCTGCCACACTCTCGCCTGGTAGGACGCTCACTGTCTGAGGGCGTTTACTGGGATGCAAAAGGTCCAGCTTCATGGGTATCGTGGCATTGGTCCCGGTTCCCAGGATAATGGCCATGGCGGCTCGTCGATGCTCGGTGCCGCCATAACTGAAGAGGCACGATACAAGCGTGGAGACTGTGTCATTGGCGATGGCGGTGACTTTGACAGGCGGCAGGTCAGATGTCCGAGATTGTTCATAGCCTTTTTCGATGTGAGCGCCTAGGTCGATGCCGGGCGGTAGAGCAAATCCTTTGCCCATGTCCTTTAACAGAGCGTGAGAGACAGATCGCTGCTCCATAGGGAAGCTGAATGTGAGGCCCAGAGCCAGAGGTTCATCCCTGGGTATGCTAAAGACCTTGCATCCCTCCTCCACAACTTCGGCTATACATCTTCCAACCCACGAGAAGAGGCTGTCGGCGTTATCATTTTTGAGGCGATGGTCTATCGGCCATGATTTCTCCAGTGGCCGCTGGACACGTGATGAAGGATCTTGAGCATCACCATGCAGCTCGACGAAGCCAACTCTAAGATTAGTTCCTCCGCTAAATGAGTTCATGTTAGTATAGCATCCAAACAAGCACAAGTCTCAACTTGTCGACACTCTGATAATGGCCGCCTTACATGTCTATTGCCAGATGCCTATCAGAGACCACTTGTTAGTCTTATATTATTGCTATCATCGTCACCAACGCTGCAGAGCTTAACTTGCAGCGTTGATGAATTAATATTATTTTGGAGCATAGTATCACTCACTGTCCAGCCCCTTGACCGGTGAGATGCCTCAAAATAGACTCAGATATCGGTGTAGGCAACCACTGATCCCTCGAGTTCGCAGCCAGATGCCTGAAATTGTCCAGAAACCTGCGCGACAACTCGTATGATCTGTCGACATCGATGCTCAGCGGCTCCAAGAACCGGTGGATATCCGTTGTAGGGGCCATGGCTCCAACTTTGCGAGAGCCGAGTGAAAACGTAGAAAAGACGCTATGACGGTGGTATCATGATAACAACGGCAGAAAAGAGAAGCACTGCTTATAAGGAAATGAAATCCAGCCCGCAAAACAATTCACAGACGGAGATCTAGCTGAGAGCACTCAATCCGGGGCAGGATGACAGCTGTTCACCTCCCTTTATAGGATGGCAGATAACAGAGCAGCAACAAAGTGGTGTTTGAAGTAAATGTGGCAGTGGTGAAGGGTTCCCCCCCTTTGGGAAGAAGCTGGCTGTATTTTTTAGTGGACGCTGCCTTATTGGTGCCATTTGGCGGGATGGGGCAGCCTGGCGGACCGAATAGCCTTCGGGACAGGCTTCTTCTAGAAGGGCGTTCAGGCCACCAGCTTGCAGCTAAAAGCCCACCCAGGGGCCCGTATGCATCTATATATGGTTCTTTTGAACGGGTTGCGCCTCAAGCTTTGAAGCACATATGGGAGAATGGCCAGTTGTCGCAATTCAAAGAGACAATACAGCTCGGAGCCAGAAGTATTAATTGATAAATATATATCCGATGTTACGTCGCATACTTATAAACGAGCCCTAGTAGCTGCCCACTTGGGAGCATCTAGTGCCCCATTCTATATATAGTGCTGATATAATGGCATCGATACATGGAGATGGCCTTACCTGTAGTAGGCAAAAGACAAGCCAAGAGAACGACTTTCCTCTGATGGCACGATGACTGAGGCCGCAGCTGTTGCCCTGTTTCAAGCGCATCACAGTATTATTTTGCTTATCTCACTCATCTTGCATGCAATGAAACGGCTTGTCGTATTAATAGCTCTTGGCAGATATCTGAATCGAGCACCAACTGCCATATCCATCTACCTGGTATATCTACCTTAGGTAGGTAATGTACTTCCTTGTTGCTGCGACTTTAAGTCACGGGTTACTGCAACATGCCAGGTCCCAGATCCCGGGTAAAATGAGGAATGCTGCTGTTGAATGAAGGCGCTTTGTACCTCTCAAGAGGATTAAAAATAGAGCCGCAAAATAAAAATGCACATACCGTTAGAAAGAGCAATAAAGAGCAATAAAATTGTAAAAATATAATTCATACTGATGTAACCCGTGAGCATTAAAATTACATCTCTCTTACTCTCTGCCTACACGCAACATCATACTGGATCAAGTTATAATAAGCGACAGCGACGATACTTTGTATTGCAGTGAAATGGCGTCCCAGGGTCTGCTGATGTATGATCCAAGATTTTCATATGAACGAAAATTCTCATTAGAAATAGTCAGATGATTTTAAACAACAAGTTAGCCATTAGCTACCTTATAATTCACCTCAACAACGAGCTAAGAAGACTCTCATAATGCTGTATGATGGTGCCTCGGTAGGTACTTTGGTACCTCATGGTCCCTTCGGAGTCGCTCCATTCGTACTAGCGCAATCACCAACCACGCAACCGCTCCTCACCATGACGCTATGCCATCCGACCAATCTCGTCACAGCAGCTTGGCGCGTGAAGCTGTACTACTGCTAAAACTGCCAAAGCTTCCAGCTCTTCAACCTGCAAGCATTGCCATCATCAGCGTGCATCATTTTGGATTTTTAATGCTCTTGGGAACGAATATCACGACGTTAGGACACCCTCATCTTTAATCAGCCACGCTTTTAACGACTTTCTCCTCCGCCATCTGTCTCCCTCCATCACCGCCATCCCTAGCTTCATTATGGATGAAAAGCATCAATATCAACCGCAGCCCATGAATCCTCCTCGGCGTGCCTCGTGGATTTTTTCCAAGGGTCGCCAGCTGATCCTTATTGCGGTTGCTCTAATCGCGAGTTTCCACTTGATCGCTGTGCCCTTTATGCCAAAGGGTTTCTTTCAGTGCAACCATGGTAGCACGACAAAGGCCCTCGTCCCGTTCGAAGCGCACATCATCAGCAAATGTCCTGACACCAGAGTATGGAACAACTGTTTGGAAAGATACTCTTCTCTTCTGTTAGCTGATCTTCTCTTCTAGCATGCCCTGCGAAACCTGATCCTGCCCGTGATGCAAAAAGTCCACGACAAAGTCGACTTTCAGCTCTCATACATTGGCAAGTACGTTGAACCAATTCTCTATCCACTCGCATAATCCGTCATCACTAACATGCATTATTCAGGCCCACTGCCAATGGCGGCGTCGAATGCAAGCACGGCCCCTCCGAGTGCATCGGCAACATCATCGAACTCTGCGCCCGCGAGCTCTATCCCGACCCCAAGATCCATCTCGGCTTCGTCATGTGCCTGACCAAGGACTACCCCCTTATCCCCGATCGCGCGCTCATCGAAGACTGCGCTCTCGAGCATGCCATCGACTTCAACAAGCTCAACGACTGCGCCGCCCGTGATGAAACTGCCCACGGCATTGAGCTGCTGCGAAACAGTGTCCAGCGGTCTGCTGATGTATGTAATTTTAGTATTTCCATACAAAAGAAAAGCTCCCATCTTGATAATAATCTAACGAAACGAAATCATAGGCCAACGTAACCATCAGCTGCACCATCCGTCTTAACAATGAAGTCTACTGCATCCGCGATGATGACGAGTGGAAGGACTGCCCCAACGGCCCCGGCGTCAACGACCTCGTCCTCGCTATTGAGAAGCTGTACCACGGTTCGTCGTAAGCGGTTCGAATATTCCGGTCCATAGCTCGCTCGCCTCGCCCAACGTGTAGCTCATCGATAATGCATCCATACCCGCCTCGTCGTCTCCCCCCATGATTTTCAATGTCTCTATAATGCTGTCAAGGCCGACAGCCTTTCCCGTGGCTTGTGTGGCTCCGGCCTCTAGGGCAACATGAACAATGTGGATATGGAAGTGGTAATAGGTCGGTTGATAGTGAACATAGAGCTTCAGCTGGTTCTCCTCGATGCTTGGGTACGTCTTCGTCGTGGCGTCGATGACCTTGGCCTTCATGTGCTGTAACCATGGGATATGCTTCTTCTTCAGGTCCCGCAGTGACCAGATATCCCGTCGCTCAACTAGCGCCAGCAAGTGCAGACCCTCGAGAGTCTTGCGGTCCCAGTTGAGGTCCGGTGTGAGGAGGAAGCCTTCATCGCCAGACTCGCCGAGCTTAGTTCTGTATATAACGTCTTCCACCTCGCTCCTACCCTCGATAATGTTAAATACCCAATTGAGTCTTCCTTGTTCTCTTTTAAGCTGCATAAATGGCTGGATGTGATTCTTGTAAATCTCTGGCGTCTCTGTGACGAATCGAACGGCCTGCTTGCTGTATTTTTTAATATGCGCCTCTGTGCACGGGTATATCAGGTTGATTTTCAGATCCGCAAAGAAATCGACGCCGTTGTCGTGTCCGTTGTCTGCCTCAGGCTTGATCTCCTCGTCCACGGACCCTGTCCTCGCCATACTCCAAGAGTAGATGTCGTTTGCGCCCAGATTCCGCAGCCGCGCGAGCGATGAGGGCAATCCGGCAAGATACACCTCTGACGTGGGGAACGTCGCCCGCTCGACGACCATGACGGCGGGCTCATTGTCGATTGTGCCGTAGAGGGAGACGCGACGGCCAGCTTGGTCTGCGTGAAAGATTCTGCTGTTAGTGGCCGAGATGCGAATTTGGCAAAAACCACTGTTTCAACGAGGAATCCCCTTGATAGATTGCATATTTGGTAGTATCGGAGGGGAATGTAGCCCACTTTGCAAAAAATGAAAGCAAAAACTTACCTTGGTTGAGCACCCTCTCGAGCTTGAATTTGGGCAGCGCTGCCTTAGCCCGAGCCTTGAGATCAGCCATTGCGCGACGGTGAATGAGAGATGTGTGGAGATTCAACAAAGGAATCAGATGTAAGTCACGGGGCTATTAAATGGATCTGCTCAAATCCACAAGACTGGACGAAGAGCTGCAAAACGGTCTCGTGGGAAAACAAGTGTTTGTGAATGAAGTTGGGAATGATGGGCTGCTATACAAAGCTTTGGAGAAGCTTGAGAGCCCCTCTCCTCAGCCTCCCGCCACTAACAAAGCCCCACGACAAGCGCACTAAACGCTTGCAGGCTTGACAGCCACTAGCCTAGCACCAGCTCCGCCAAAACATTTGACATGTTGGCATATTGCAAACTTCACAGCAACCAACATTGAACACTGTAATAAGCATCATTTAGCCTTTAAATTTCCCATTAGCTACTCCGCTCAACCAAGGGTAATTATCTATGGCCATGGTGGGGCCATCTCTCCCAAGAGCTGCTTGTAAGAGCTGCCCATGGAAGACGCCATGCTCAATGGCTGCAGGCCCAACATTGTCCCTTTGTAAGCCAGTAGTCGACGCAACTCTTTCACTCATTCGTTTACTGTCGACGGTCTTGGCGATGCTAGCTACGGCACGGCACACTAGGTGGAATCGCAGCCCAAAAGCAAGCTCGCATTGAGTTTCAACAAAGAAAAAAGCCAATCTCCCCATTCTCTTGTAGTTCCGCCACACCACTATTGTATATAAAAGGGACATGATCCAATACATCTGCGTGTTCGCTAGATTCTGCTTCTCTTAAATCGTAACCAGGGAGTAACTCACCTAGTTGGCCATGGATACAGCACCACCGCCTGCGAAAAAACTATTCAGCCTGCCCCTCAAAATCCGCAAAGATATCTATCAGAGAGTGCTCGCGTTGTCGGAGCCACTCTATATCTTTCCCATCATAGTATATTGTGGGATCCTACCGTGGGTTGCTGGAGCACCGGATCAATGGCTTGCACTGCTTCATGTCAATCGACAGCTACACGATGAGGCCAGCCCGATAGCCTATAGTTGTAACCATTTCGTATTCTTGGACAAAGATCAAGAGCAGGCGGACCTTTTAGAAAAGTTTATGAGCCGCATTGGACCTACCAGCGCCGGCCATTTGTCTCACATAACCATCAACTTTCCCCTGGTAGAAGCACTGGAGGATCAAACTTCGAAGTATCAGATTGCAGGAGACGACTTGCGTAGTCTGCAGCTTCTTCAAAAGAGCTGCAGCACGTTGAAGACGCTAGAAATGACCGTCGAGCTCAAAGAAAACCTAGACAAGGCAAATTCTGAGACTCTCGCATTAATCGATGCACAGTTCAAGTCTATCTCTTCTTTGAAGAATGTTGTTGTCAACTGCTATGGTTCAGGTCCGAAGCTTGAGGTGACAAAATCGATTCAGTGCCTGCCGGGGTGGTCTACTGTAACTATAATAAAATGAATACGAGTCCCTTCTTCATTAATATCAAAATATCTAAATTGTTATCCTTTTAATTAGAAGCGACATCACCGACTGCTAGACGACTGATTGTAATATACCGAGAAGGATGATTATTATACGATATCTTGTTATTATACTACGCCGTTGTGCAGAAGATTAGAATTTGCTACTATTGAAGCAAGTTAGAAATTTGGGCTGTACTACTTTGTATTTAAAAACGTATACCAATAAACTCTTGCCTTTAAGATCTCGCTCAGGAAAATAAAATATAGATAGAAATTTATCACAATGCTGGGCTGACACAAAGAGCAAATAACAACATTCTATTGGCCATCTACATGTAGCTTATTTAGGTATGCAATGAGAGTAAGTACATGTAACTAAGTTTAAAAACGCCTGAAATCCCAACAATTAGTCTATAATACATTCTACAGGGCAATTAGAATAAGCAGCAAGTCATTGGCAGCTAACATTATTGGCAGTTTTTACTCTCTTGCATGGCATCATCATTGATGAGAAATATAGCGTCGATTGCAAAACTGGCAAAGTTGGCTTCGGTCTCGTTTACGCGGGTACGTTGAGATATGTCGCCCTGCCGAATGAAACTCATCTCGTCAGAGACTGATATTCTGTCAAACGAAGAAGCCGCCATAAAACTCATGTACGTTTGAGACAACTCAACAACACTCAGAAGCGAGTCAGAGTCATATAAGACCTTAACTGGCGGCATCGGCACAACATATGTGCGATGGTTTGAACAGGGGAGAGAATACTATGTATTTTTCTATGATGTTCTCAGTCCATCCTTCGAGGATGTGCTCAACTACTGTCGTCGAAAATTTTCGCTAATGACTACTCTCCTTCTCGCCGACAAGCCCTTTCTCGAATCGAATATATTCATTCCAAAAGGTTCCTTCATCGTGAAATTAAGCCCTATTCCTAACGGAGATTGGCAAACCATACTCTATATCATCGATCTCGGTTTGGCGAAGGAACTTTATGACGTAGCTCATCGCTGGGCTTGAAGGGCCTTCCTTTTGGAGGCACTAATCGACACGCCGGCCTCAACAATCACATCGGATGTGGTGGGTATTTCATAATCACTAATGTTCATTCTATTTTGCCCTTTACTCGCTGCCTTGGTAGGGCCTATAGCTCGCCAATGACAAGGAGATGAATAAGCTTATGAAGGAGATGAAGGTGGCATTGCGGGCGGCTTTTGCTTCTTTCGAGCAGGGGGTAGCTGCAGATTGAATTCTGCAGGTCTGCTCATATAAGTAAGGTTACCATCAGGCGTGATTAGCTGACCTTCTGCCTCACTGCCAGGCATCAAGTGTCGGCCGCCTGCTACACTGGCAGCCAGTTCCTTGACCATACTATCAAGCATAGCGCGAGCCTGATCTAGCTCAGAAGAGCGGATACTGAAGGTATCTTTAACTGTCTCCATGTTTTCACCGTCCACATATTGCTTCATGAGACGCAATCGCTATAGTCAAGATTAATATATTGCAATTAAATCTTTATAATAATTTCATTTACTTACAGTTCTAAAGAACATTTTCGCCCGGGCGTCATCTTGAGTAATGGAGTACCACTTGCTTAGTCCACGCCTAACCTTGGCCATGTCCAGGACAATTCGTTTGAGCTTCGCTGCCGTTTCTGCGTACTCTTCAGGGCTCATTGGAATGTCCGGATCATATTCTTGAGCGAACAGCTTTTGCTCTTCTTGCCCAATCATCTTAAGGCGAATTAGAAACTCTGAGGGCACTGCTCCTGTAGCACCCGTAGCTAGTGCGTTGTGCTGCATCAAAAGACGTTCATAATTAGCTCTTTGTTCGGGATTCAATTGTGCCTCTTGTTGAGGTGTAAGAAACGGCAGGGATTTCACCAATTTATGTCGTCTATCACTATTACTAGTTGCAAGATCACCGTCTTCATTCGTATCTGCATCTTTCCAGGCGCCGACATGAGATAGCCATTCAGTTACATTTTTTGAGTCATCGTCATTCTTAGCTTCAAGGTGATCATCCTCTTCAAGTGTGAGTGCGAAACTGGGGCCTTTGTAGGCGACTGCAGAGTTATTTCCCGGAATGTCGCCGTCTAATTGAATGAAACTGTCTTTGCTACTCTCACCATCTGTATCTTCCATACTTATCTCTAACACAGAACTAAGTTGAGATATTCTTCCTATATCGGTATCTTCGGAATTGGCGCTATTTCTCTCATCGATGTCGGCAGAATTGCTTGCGATATCATCATCTGAGCCCTCGTCATCACTCTGCAGAGCTGCAAAGCGGAGTGTCAATAGCATTAGCACTTGCAAATGTGCCGCAATGTGTCGTGCTATAGCGTTCGAAAGATGTTGTTTTTCCTTCTCTTGCTGATGAGAATCTGCATTGTCCGAATCAGAGGTGTCTAGCAATTCAAGATCTGAGCTATGAGGACCAGGGCTTGTCATCTCGAGATTCTTCCTATTACTTTTGATAGCCTCTTGCTTTTGTTGCCTTTTCTGTCGTTTAGAGATAGTCAATTCACCCACGCCTCTTTGCTCTTCTATTGTGAAAGAGCATAGTAGACAATCATTCCAGGCTCTTGGTTGCTCTAACTTACTCTGCCGTGAAATAGCTTGAAGTTGTATGCTCGTGAAATCATTACCATGAAATTCAGTTAAGTGTGAGTGCAGAGCTTGCGGGTTATTATAAACGTTATTGGAGAGTTCACAGAAGGGACACACCCAATTTGTTGTTAAGTAAACCTTTTGATGCCATCCTCTGTCGTGAAGTTCCATATGCCTACACCACTGGTTGAACGTTGAAAAAGACGATTGCGTATCTAAACATTCTTCAGATAGGCAAATGTAAGGTTTGAGATCTCGATCTATATGTTGACTATGAAATATTAGCATGGTTCATCTTTAGCTTCAATGTATGTTCCAGCCTTCCAAGAGTCAACAAATATTGTTCTAATGAATATATTAGGCACCAAATGAAGAATTGTGTTAAAATGTTATGATACTTCCATATAAATACTAAAAAAACAAATTGCACTTACCGCCAGTCTGTTTCTGAGAGCTTCTTCCTATTTAATGGCTCACCACACCACTGGCAAGCGATGATATTGTTGCCTCCATCTATATTGGGAAGATGTGGATAGTTGCCTTGCTTTACTTGAACCGACGATGTCTTATAAATGGTTGTAGAGGCTTCATCAGGCAGTCTACGCCGACTCCTGATGTGTTGAACGTCGACACTAGATAAGTCAGACACAGAGGGAGCATTAGGCACTCTTCGAAGACGCGATATAGCTGGGTCTATGACCATCCTCGCTGGCAAATTTGTATGCATATTAGTCTGCGCCTCGCTGCTGGGTAATTCTTCAATTGTCGGAAGAACTTCTCGGCGGGCTCTAAGATTCTGGTTGCGAGAACTGGAAAATGACGTTCTTGCATACCTGCTAGTCATTGACTCGCTAAGATAGTCTTTGAGGGATTGGCTGGCACCTGGATACAAAGCCTGAACGGCGCTGGCGCATAAACATGAGAATGAATCCATATTCTGGCCTGTGATGAATTTCTTGGCTTTTGCATCGATTTTACTGCTGCTTGACTGGCGAATAGTGATCCCTAAACGATTCAGTCGAGTGAGAGTGTCATCTATTGTCTGAAAGGCCGCCATCTGTATTTGAGGAGCTTTAGGTAGATATTCATTTTCGCTTGTAATAGGCAGCTTTTTCTCCCTTTGGCTGACCATTTCGGTTAAACAGTGCTGCAGGCTGCGGCGGAGGATATCCAATAGTCTAGCAACAAGATCTTGAAGGTCTGGGAGATTTCGAAGCCTTGTGTCTAAGCACTGGCTCTTCCGAGCAAAAACTCCGAGATATGCCGTCCATATAGCAAAACGTTGCTGGAATTCGACGCATAGTTCGATGGCCATTACCTCTGATTTGGCTTTCTGAAAGGCTTCTAGGAGCTGATCGAAGTAACCTTCGCAATCATAGGCTAGATTATAGAGAAGATCCTGTTCCATAAAATCAAGCGCCATGACATCAATTATTCATGTGACTTCTTCATGCAAAATATTCAAAGATAATATAATATGAGAAAAATGAAATCTTTATACGAGTATAGAGAACAACGTACATGCCTCTATAAAGCGGGGAAGCTGCGAAAGATGTCTCATGCAGCCTGAATTAGCCCAATAAGTCGATGGTACAACCCAAGGTACCAATTACATGTAATTATGAACCGGTAGACCACTGGTATTGTCGATAATCTCGGCTAACAATTTACATCTCCGCATGGATGCGGTATCTTATCGCTGTCTCACATCCTCTTCATTCCGCTCCAAGCATCCTCTTGAAGCCTGTATTATTCTGTGGTCACAAGCAGAGAACGACATGCCTTACCTCGCTGAATTGAATGAATGGCGCTTGATTCAGGAAATAGCAACGTGGCTGAGCCAAAGAAAAGCTCCGTATCATGCGCTACCTAAGTCTATCAGCGAGCAAATAGGCGTTCAGATTGACGCCGACTTGCTCGAGTTTGAGCTTCGCCGTACATTTTTAGTTCAGAAATTCCCTCAAAATCTGAATCAGGCAGACTTTAAGCACTGTCAAACAGCTTTAAAAAATCTTTGTTCATTGTTAGATGGCCTTTCGCAACATCGAAGCCTCTGCAACGACCCAGAAGGCCACAAATATATCCATTTACGAGCATCGATAGGGTTTCTGGAGTCAACATCTGAAGCGATTGACCTGGTGAATGGTCCTAATAAAAGACTCTTCAAGCTTCCAAATAATACCACCGATCTTCGCAATTGTCTACGTACTATCACAGAATGCAATGATGCTCTCAGCGGGCTACTTGCCCCTTCTCTGCTGGAACCGGCCGTACGGCCGTCCCGAACACAGCGAGAGGAAGCAACATGCAAAAAGGATGGAATACGAGATCGTGCTATGTTTGTTCTCGGAACCTTGTTTGAGCACTTCAGGTGTGGAATGTCACATGAAATATTGCTGAAACTCATACAAGACCCAGATGAGGATTCGGGGTCGCCGAATTTACAGCTGATGCTCTCAGCATGTCCGGAGTTGGAAATGTGGCAAGAAGTACAATGCGATACTATAACTTTGTATGTTTGAGCTTTTATGTTCCTGCCAATTCAGCCATCTACTTACACACGGCGCAGAGATGATGCTTTTATTTCGTCTATTCCTGATATTTGCACAGACCTTCGACAATATATTGGCCAAGGGAGGGCATTGATGTTACATGTTAAGGAGCATGAGCTATATGGTGCCTGGGCTAATCCTATTTCCTCCGGAATAAACCCATCGTCCAAAGAATCTCTTGACCAACTTATCAAGAGCGGTGCATTTGAGCGTCCTGACGTCAAAGCCTTGGGAAATAAAACGTCCTCGGTCAAATTTAGCACCGAATACAAGCGAAAACTTGCCGTCAAACTTGGATACTATCTTATGGATTTCTTCGACGCCGATTTCGCTTCAAATAGGATCCATTTCTTAGATCCTTCAAACTCATCAAAATCAAGTTCCAAGGAAATTCCATATCTAGCATTTGGTACGAAATTCCCTACAATAAACGACCCATACAGCTTCCAGATGGGCCATCCCACTCTTTTATCTTTTGCAAAATTATTGCTAGAATTAGAATTTGGCCAGACCGTCAAACTTGAGGTCAGTCTGGATAGCAGCGAAAACCAGATCACCTGGGCCGAGCTTATGAGATATGTGGATATTCTTGAAAAATATAAAAGTGATTCTTACCTTCTAGCCATTCGAGGCTGTTTACTTGTTTATCAAAAAATAGCTAAGAAGCTGGAATGTTTCGATTTTGAGAACAGAGATGCAGACTCAAGAATACGGAAAATAATTTATAAGAATATTGTTCACAAGCTCGAGCTTGGACTTGCGGAATCTATTCCTAGGCCCTCTCACAAACGACAAAGGTCAAAGTCGCCACCTACATACGGTCGTCGGGATGTTCAAACTTCGAGCTTTTTGAGGTTGTCTACAACCCCCGTGAAAGAGCCGCAACGCACGACACTTATAAGCAAGCGACGGCGTGTTTTCGAGCTCCAACACCCGCCACCTCACGTCAATCCTAAGCCATCTCTCAGTGAGCATAGTATCTCATGTAAAGATGAGGTTCCAAAATCTGAAGCGATAACTTCCGATCGGCCCAAGTGCCGGGAAGACTTCGAAATCGCCTTAATTTGCGCATTACAGATAGAATCCGACGCGGTTGAAGCTCTCTTTGATGATTATTATGAAGATAACTTCTCATATGGCAAAGCACCGGGAGATCCAAATGCCTATACTACCGGGAAAATGGCCGGGCATAATGTGGTGCTGGCGTTTATGCCGGGTATGGGTAAAGTGAACTCGGCGAACGTAGCAGCTGGTTTTCGCGCGAGCTTTCCCAAGATAAAGCTTGGCATGGTTGTAGGCATCTGTGGAGGCGTGCCGGGTGGAATAGATTGCGAAAAGGAAGTGCTGCTTGGTGACGCTATCATCAGTACCGCACTTACACAATATGACTTTGGTCGACAATACGACGACAAAATTGTGAGAAGAGATACCCTGCAGGACAATCTTAATCGACCAAATGCAGAAATCCGCGCACTTCTTGCAAAGCACTCAGGATTAAGGGGCCGTAAAAGGTTGAGGGAAAAGACGTATACTTACCTGGAGGAACTCTGTGAGAAAGAGGGCTTTGAAGAATTTTCATATCCTGGTGCAGATAAAGACATACTTTACGACCCTGCCTACCGACATAAGCATCGCAATCAGGATGTTTGCAATATCTGCGCAAACTGCCAGAGCCCATATGACAACGTGTGTGATGCTGCTTTAGAGGCATCGTGTGCAGTTCTTGGTTGTCAAGACAGTATGACAATATCTCGTGCTCGTGTTGAAAAGGCAAAAGGCATTGACGCTAGCAAACGTCCACTTACAGACGAGGAACTTCGAGAGGCGCAGAAACCCTTTATCCACTTCGGCACGATTGTATCTGGAGATTCAGTCATGAAGTCTGGACTCCGGCGTGACGCAATAGCATCCCGAGAGAAAGCCATTGCGTTCGAAATGGAGGGTGCCGGCGTATGGGACAATTTCCCAACCGTTGTTATCAAGAGTGTGTGTGACTATGCAGATAGCCATAAGAATAAGATGTGGCAGAGATATGCTGCTGCAACTGCGGCTGCTTGTATGAAAGCCTTTCTCGAGGGATGGAGAAAGGCTTGTTGATGAATTGATGTGGGAGGGATGTTGGTGACTATGGTGGCAACACGTGGTTGAACTTAAACGATTTTATTCCATCTACAGCGTGAGAGATTCGCTAATAGGGTAGGTGACTCCAGGAATGGATGAAACTGCCACCTCGGTTGAGACAACGCTTGCATCTTATGATAGAGCATAGCTTCAATAGTCCGAGACAGCGTTCGAGGCGATGTGATATCTTTCTTCTCTTAAGGGAGTATTGCCCAGCAACCCAGCTAGCTTACTCATGGTATCTCCATGTCCTATAGCACGTATAGTACTTATTTCAAGTATTCACATATAATACTGTAGCTTGTCTTATTTTTAGAACTTCGTTTGTGATGAGAGTGATTCGAGGTTTAGCTGCCGCTCACTGTTTCAGTTTGAGGCGCTTAGAGGACATGGTACATGTATGCTAACAGCATTGGAGCTTGCAGCTCTTTAATGACATCTCTTGAATTGTCGTTGAAAGATAACGGCTATTGAATGCTCTATAGAGATTAGAATCAAATTTTCGGCATCAAACTAATTGATACAATACAGTTCGACGGTTGTGAAACCCACAGATCGCAGATGGCTCAGCGCACGAACGCCTTCAGTAGCTGGGGTCACGATTCAAGGGAGGGTGGATCTTTAGATTGTGGCTGCTCCGCCGACCCACGTGGAGATGGATGTAGCCCAGCGTTGGGACGATGAGCGATGAGGCCGATAAATTACACAGGGCATGCTTGTCCAACTATCCGCATCGTACCCGGCTATGATGCATGGAGCTGGAGTTGAAGGAAGAGCTGGGAGTTGGGAGTTGGGAGTTGTGAGCTGGAGTAAATCCATTGTTAGGCCGAATGCTTTCTGTGTATATCACACTGCAGCAGTGGCTTAAAAGGGGGAATACCAGCTTCATGTACCTATTTTGAACTCAATTAAAAGTGCACTGTATGGGCATTCATGCAAATTTCAAATTTGTTGCCCTGCCTTGTCAACGGCCAACTTGAAAGGTGACCTGAGCTGTCTCTTCTTTGATAAGCAGTTGGCCCTTGCAGAGCTCAAGTACCGTACTCGTACAGCGACTCCATGCAGTTCATGTTCTCGGAGCAGAGACCAAAATGCGGGCCTGGCACCCCCTGGCGGCGCCATCCGTAGCATCCCTGCTGGCCAAATTTGCAATGGAGATTTTTCTGCATACTAGCAAGAGCGAGATTGGGCTCTGCTGATCGTCCAGAAGAGAAGAAGAAAAAAAAATTGAAAATGCTCAAGGGATTCTATCGCATCTTTTCACTGTGAATATGCTTTTACACGCAGTAGCTGTGGCGTCGAACTAGGCGCCGCATAAGCCATTGCATGCGCTCCGTAATTGTTTTCACACGAGCAACAGCAATGCATCGATGCCGGGGATTTTGGTGGAGCTCCAATACGAGAGCCGAGGGTACCTGAACGAGGTACGCTGTGCCACGCACCCTCAATGCATCGTCGCCCTGTGGTCGCAGAATGTCTGAGCCAATTTAGTGTCCGGGCTGCTGAAGATGCACTGCAGATGCCAGCGGCCCCATCTGTGGCACCTCGCTTGGTGCATGTGCTGGCCTTGCGTATTTGTGCTACTTGTTCTCCGTATCCTGTAGGTACTGTATCAGATTCACATGAGAGCTGCCCGAAGCCATTAACGCGGCTGTAGATGGGCACAAAGTCTGGCGCCGCATCGCCCAGAGGGACCCCTTTCGTTTCTTCCGAATACAGGCCCATGGCGACGCGGTTCCTGCGCCTAACAATAGGTAGGTATACCAACTACATGTACTAGTAGGTACAGTGTGGCACAGCTAACAGCGACCTGCCCAGCTTAGCTTGCGGTTAGCACGCTATTGAATTGCTGGCGCTAGGTGCAACAGGTGCCTAGACTTGACGGTTCTGGGCCTAGACGGGCACCCAAAGGGTCCTAGCAGCCACTGGACTCGGGATGTTCGTTGGCAGCTGTGCTGGTCTCGGTCGTGTCCCCGTGAAGCCTGGTCAGTACAGGAAAAAGAAAAAAAAAACAATCGAGGCACCAGCCGCCGGGACAAAACACCATCACCGCAACTCTCCAGCCATTCTTTTCTCAATCTGCGAGTCTTAGCTGTGCATGCAGGATCCACCCCCTCGATCTCCCCTTTGCCCCTGCAGCTTTGTCTTCTTTTTCTTCCCTTTTGTTGCTTTTCTTCTGCCCTTTCTCTCCATCAGTCTCTGATAACGAGCAATACAACCAACTGCTGCTTGAACACACTCATTGTTGCATTCTGCGCTAGGCCGGGGCATCTTGTCTCGCATCCTCGCCTGTGGCTCCACCTGCGGCCAACCACCCCTACTAATATCCCACGCCCTGGTGCTTTCGACGTCGCTTCGCTTCGCAGTTTCGTGTTTCCCCAAAAAGCCGTTAGCTCGCCGTGTTTCCTCTGCGTCCGCAAGCCTCGCCTACGAGGCCCTGATCCTGCGGCCTCTTCTCTCTGCTCCCTCTCTCCTCGTCCACAGACCAGCCCACCTCTGCCCGTGCATTTCTCGCCAAATCCGACCACGGGGTCGCTTTTCCCAGCGTCGAATCTGCCTTGGCACGATACCGAAGAAACGACAAGGCCAGGCGGTCGGAGCTGGAGAGGAACCACAGAGCGACCAGTCGCAGATCCCGTCAAAATCGCTGCTCCTGGTCGGCCTTCTGTCATCCCTTCCTGGGCGCCAGAGTTTACACCATTGGGCCATTCTTTCTTTCTCTTTGCCATTGTTCACTGCCTACGTATCATTCATTCATTTCTAGACCTTGAACGGGCTGCTGCTTCCATTCCCGCATCTTTGTTCGGTTCATGAGTCTTATTTTCATTCCTTCTTGCATCCTGGCGCTTGCTCTTCTCCACGACTTCTACTGAAATCGCGATAATCTAATTTTGCTCAACAACAATACACAACCACCCGTGCCGACATTGATTCAATTGCGCCGCTTAGAAATTTAGGAGCGTTACTTGTTTTGGGTTTTTTTTGGTTACAGCTCGTTTTTTTTTTTTTCATATGCGTCTGTCTATAGCATCAAAGTCCAGTAACACAGCACGTCACAACACTCGTCACCGCTAGTTCTCTTCCGTTAAAATGGACTCCGAAACATCAGGCCCGGCGAGGGCTCGTGGGCGAAATCGAGACACGCCGAGACACGCACAATGGACGCTTAGGAATGCATCAATAGCTGTGTTAGCAGCGCTCGCGGGTTCCGCTTCAGCTGAGGATCCGGCAAGCTGCATTTCTCTCAAGGGCTCGAAATTATGCCCAGCCTTCCAGGCTGCGTCCATCTCCACAAACCAGTCATTAATCGATACATTGTGAGCTACCAGCCATGGTTCATGCCCGGTGTGAGCAGGTTGCTAATTGATGTTGATGTTACAGCTCATTCTTAAAATATGTCTCCAACTTGGAGACATTCGACATTCAGTTGGACAGCTTCGTCAAGACTACATATCTCCAGGACAAGTAGGCAGCTCTCCACCTGGTGTAACCTTGGTCCAATTTGCTCACATCTTGTGCTTTTTAGATTCCAGCTAACATTTGGCTGCCACAATGTTAATTATTCAGACCCCAGCGACATGTACGCGCGCTACACGACTACAGTCCTTTGCAGCTCCATTGTCCAAGCATCCGCGGCTGGCTGCGGCGTCTCTGAGAAAAACTCGGAGCCTCTTTGCGCCGAAACCTGTGCCGAGTATGCTCAAAGCGAAGCCTACATTACCGCCGATACAGCTCTTTGCGGCAACCCCAGCAGCGACCTCAACAAACTGATTCGTGCCGATTTTGCTGTCTGTTCCAACCCGGAACAGGCGCTCTCTAGCAACTGCGTCGTCGGCTCAGACAATGAACCTGACAACTGTGGTTTTGGTAACAGCACCGTTGGTCTCTGCTCATACTGCGGCGCTGGAGGCATCAATTCCACAGATACCTGCTGCTATAGCTCCGATGCCGAAAAGCGATGCAAAGGGGTTAAGCTCCCTGATATTACCGTGACCTTTACAGCACCCGTGCCTACTTCTACAGCGACGAGTTCTTCAGCCCCGGTTTCTGGTGGTGGCAGCCATCTTAGTGGCGGTGCTATTGCGGGTATTGTGATCGGTTCTCTTGCAGGAGTCATAATTCTTGCTGCCCTTCTATTCTTCTGTATTAGATTGATGAGGCGCAGACGCGGCGGCAGCAGCAGCCAGACTGGCAGTATTTTCAACCAACCCCAGCCCGCCCGTAAAGGACCGCCCATGAGCCAAGGCAGCGCAGCGCCTCCGCGAGGATACGAAATTCTTCCTGGCGGCCGTATTGCGCGCATGTCTGCCTTGGAAGGACATTCTGGCGATTCACCCTCCCGCCACGGCAGCTCACCCTCTGCTCGTGCTGTTCCTTACGCTGCCAAGACTTCGGATCGGATGTCTTCATCTGAATTCGGCGACACTCCTGAACCCGAAACCCCATATACAGCACTTCGTGGACCTCCCGCTACTTCGAGACGACAAGGTTCTTTATCCAGCAACTCGATGCTTGGGAGCGACGTGGCCGGCAGCCCCCTTGGTTTCTCATCTCCGCATGCCTTGGCAAGCCAGCAGTCTGAACAGCTGCCTTTCTTCAAGGATTATTACTCACAAGACGATATCCACCCCCACGACAAAGTTGCGGTTCTGTGGGCTTACCAGCCAAGGGCCCCCGATGAGTTTGGCTTGGAGCGCGGAGATATGCTCAAAGTTGTGGGTATCTGGGATGACGGTTGGGCGACGGGCCTCATGGTCAATGAACGAGCAGAGGAATGGGAGGCGCGACGGCAGGCGCAGAGGGATAGCGGCGTATCGAGCACATCCGCCGCCCCTAGAGACAGCTCGCCACAGGGCCATGGCGAACTAAAGGCATTTCCTCTGGTATGCGTCTGCCTCCCAGAACATTGGAGGAAGACGATCGAAGGAGACGGCTCAACAGACACGGGAGCAAGTGGTCATCTCAGCGCTTCACACATGTGATGTCTTGCGCTATCCTCTGATGACATGATATATCCTTACATAACCGCCTTATTCTGTTTCCTCTTCAATTTTGGACAACAGCACAAACATCCCATTCGACAGATGCTGAGTCACGATATAGATAGCTCAACCCTGTTTGGCTGAACTTCTGGTGCCAGCATTCCTCTTGATGAAGTACATGAGATGCAATTCCATAATACCTTGACCAATGGGCGGAAACTTGCGCTGCGTTTTGATACATTTCAAACGTTTTTATTTTTTTATTTTTTTTTTTAAATACCCCATATGAAGAGCGACGTTGGCACGAGATGGATGGTGAAGAAGAAGAAAAGAAGCAAGCAACTGGTTTTAATATTTGCCTACCTAGCTTAGATAACAAAAACGTCGATTCACTTTTTTTCAATTTCTATCTAAGAATGTGTGAAGATTGATGTACAAGTGAACAATTTCCGTAAGGCATAATATAATATTTCTATAATTTTTGCATCGTCTCATGAGCTATGGTTATGTATTATCTATACTACAGTGAAATGGAACAAGCTCTTCCCCTAGTCTGTAATAGTCTTCCGGGTGAAGCAATATCGGGAATAGGCGAAGATGGAGATTGTGATATGACATCAGTTGCATGGCCATATGGCGGACTAACAAGACCTTTTGTTCTGTAGGCTTAACTGATGGCGAGTCAAGCTTATCAAGGAAGGAATCTTCAACGAAAGCAGCGTACAGATGAACATGTTCATCGCCACGATCCGTCATCAACACTTGAGCCTAACGCATAATAAATAGCACCGTTAGTTCTCTGTCCAAGAAGCAAAGTTTGACTTTTGTAGAACAAATCTTACCCAAAGATTCTTGCTGTAGCGTCGCTGACCCCAATATTTTCGCTGCGCATGTGCGATTGCCAGGAGAAGGGCCACTATATACGGATCATATAGGCGATTCGGAGGTGTGACTTTCTTCATCTTGAGGTCAATTATGGCTTCTACGGGTGCACTCGACCGGTCGGGCTTAAGAAGTTCCAATTCTTGGCGGCGACGGGTTTGGATATCTTCACGGTCGATGCTTGCCATGTACATTATACGGAATTCGTCTTTGAGAGAGAAGAGCTGGCAGGGGAGGTCCATGAATTGATTGCCAAAGTGAAATTGTAGACTTTGACTAGAGAAAGGACAGATCAAAGAAGAAGAAATTATTAGCACAAGTAGAGGGAATGGGCTAAAAATAAAAATAAAAAATCATTTCGAGGAAAAAAGAGAGCTCACCTCATCGCCCTGAATGGGCAATACTGATCGGTGAGAAACCGCCGAACGTTGCGTATGCGGCTGTCCATCTTTCGAGTGGTGGCTATTCTTTTGGCAGTAGCTGCGCTAGAATATATCAAGTCAGGATCATCCTCTCCAGGTAGCCCACGTGTATATCTGAACAGAGGGTAACTGGCTTGTCGCAAGGGGCCGAATCCGCACCCCAGCAGTTGGAGATGGCGAGCTGTCCAGTTCAAAGGATCGATCACCAGTTTTTCTCGGCAGTGGGCACGGAGAATCTCGGTTATAGACAATGTGTCGTGTTCGGCCTTTGGGCCTAGTGGTTGTGTTCTGGCCTCTTCGGCCTGAGCCACGGGGGGTTGTTCTTCTGTGTGGTGGGATGCCATGACGAAGGTTTGTGTGCCTGTGAAAAGGGGGAGGGGGTGGTGTAGTATGCTGTGTACAATGTCGAAGAGGACTGGAGGTTTTGGAAGTCGGCGTTTATTCTGGCTGGTGTAGATGGGCTCGGTGCTTTGCACTGTGGCAAGTTTGGTTGATGGAAGCGAGTGTTGGGAGCTTTTCTGTTGGAAGAGTTTGTTCAGGAGACCATGAGCAGTTCATATATTAGATTCTGGGGCCGATTGGGTGCTTTTCTTCGGGGCAGACTTTTCGTCGAGAGATTTTTTAAATGTGCGCCAAAGACATAGAAAAGGAGATTGGAAAGTGAAATTCTACTGGCTTATATAATAAAAGTGAATAGTCTTTATGGTCCAAATATTTTGGAAGTTGATAAAGTTAATGGCAAACTTGAGGCTCAAAGGGCTGAGACCTATAAATTTTTAAGCAACTCAGAGATAATACAATAACACCTATAGATAGAGGAAAATCGCCAGCTGCATCATCAAGGATCCACAGGTATATGGAAAGACCGAGGGCTTCTAGTAAAATTTTCGGCCAAACGATTGGACTAATTAAATCCCTAGTAAATCAACATATTTTCTTCCCAACAAGAATAAGTTTACAAAAGTATATATCCATTATACATTCAGGTTAACATCATTTACGGCTATCTAAACTTGGCTTGATTCAATATTATCTGGCACCAATGCAAATAATCCTCGGCCGCCAGAAGCTTCTAGTGTTTGTCGTTATATACCACGTCCTACGCGAGGCAGATTTGCTTTTGTTCCATGTCTTCGGCTTGTTTGGGACGCCTCCTACTCCATTTAAATGGCTTTCCAAGCCCAGGTATCTTTGTGTGAACATTTGGCCACCAGTCTCTCTACCTTACATGAATCGTTTCACCGAGGGGGTCCTAGCGGTCATTATCAAGAGAGTCAACCCTAGCTCAATGGTCATCGTTTTAGATACATCAGACTAGCAATATCTTTTACGGTTATAGATAAATATGCGACCTGGAATAGAGAATTATCGGTTTACTGCATACTAGCGTTCATGAGTAACAATTTACAGATTCCATATCCTTGCCATCCTGAGATACATCTCTTACGAATATACATCAATACTACCAAATACTACCAATGAACAGACTCTGTTATAAATAATTCCTACCTATTTCTTCAAATTGTGATGCTTAAGCTCATGTTTCTGCACAGGAGGCTGTTTCACTGCGATAAAATAATTCTGACCCGTCTCAGAAACAGCATGAACCGCGATGTCTTCGCCAAAAGGCCATTGTCCGATAAACTGCGTGTCGCCTCGGCGATCATATTCTGCATACTCTTCCGGATTGAGACACTTGTGTGCGGCCGTCCAAGCATCTGCTCGGTGAATATAAACTCCCAGGATTTCCGTGGTCTGAAGGCCACCGCTACGATCGGCGTTGTAGTCCACAGAAATCTGCAGAACATAATGCAAGAACTTGGCGCCCTCTGGCAATATAATGTCTCCATCCGGGGTCGCAGTTACCGCTTCATTATTTGGAGTAGTATCTATTCCGACGAGGAACTCTTGTCCATCAAAAGCGCGGGCAAAGAGCAAGACGCCATCGCCGTGAGACCAGCTTTCGGACGCGCCCCTGCTGCCACGGATGTGATACTGCTGGAAGTCGTTGGAGGTAAAGTTGACGGACTCGAGTGAATGGACGGCATATTTCTTTGCGGCTTCTAAAGTGCCATGTGTTTTGAGAACAAACAACGTGCGATTGGCGCCGGATGGGTCGTGAGAGTAATCGATGACTGTAAGAACAGTGTGGAACAACTGCTCTGGGACGAAATTAGACGATGCGCCGTTGGTGGAGGCCATGGTGTAAAATGCTGCTGTTTGTTGGTGTATCTTCACTAGCAATATGAAAAAATTAATCGTTTGACCAGGCCCAAGATGAGCGCAATACTTCCACACTTTATAGAATGATGGCAATTGCCACGCACGAAAAATGGTGTTGCAATTATCATGCCACAATCTTTTGTGGCTGCAGACACCATCACCATCTGGTGGAGGTGCTCATAACTAATTATCATTCCGAGTGCTAGTTGATTTAAAGAAGCTCAGCACACATTCGATATGTCAATCCCCCAGCTCTGCTGTCGCTTTAAGGTTTGGAAGACAGCCACAGAGTAGGCTGTGATGACCAGACATGGACTCTAAACATCATGTCTGATCAATAAGATGCGTTGTGAATTAACACGGATCGACGTTTAGCTTTTATTCGGTTCCGCCCATCGGCCAAGCAGTACAATTAATTGGGTCGGAAAGCTGCATCACCGGCTCTCAGGCGGGTGGTAGTATAAACCACGCCACTCGAAACTCTAACACAGATGATTCACTATGTACCGGTGAAACTCGAATGATCATCGTACGACTCGGGTATTACCTAATTCCATCATAGAGATTAACAGTGGCATTCTTCTCGGGAGTGCCTGTTACTACTGGTTGTAAGGGCATCATAAAGGATTTACGAATGTCGTCGAAACAAGCTTCATTTCACTCCAACTCTTTGGCGCTTTGGTTGCATAGGAGATTTTGCTTCATTACTCGGCAGATTAATAATAAAATACAATTTCAGTAGCTAGTCCGGCGCATTGCTTCAACATGCTCGTGTTGCATCTACAAAGCCTTTACTGGTCCAGTGTCACTTCAATCATACTTTTCTCCTAGCATTGCTCTCCAACGGCATTCCGCAACTTGTCTGTAGCTGGGCTGTTCGAAATAACTTACTAATCACCATTTTCATGGAGAAGTGTATAGTGGCCATAATTGGGCTGCCTCCGCTTCTTCAGCTTACAGAGTTTAATTTACATCGGCTCTAAGATGGCTTGACAGCTTGAGAAACACTAATTGCTAGGCCTTTTATTTCGATTGATTGCCATTAGTCATCTGCAGCTTCCAGAAAAGACTATTTTCAGGCATATACACCGCCAGGCAAATAACCGGGGCGTCCGTAGTGTCTTCCGGAGAACTCCAGGAGGCGGACTCTTGGAGGTGGACCATTGGAGGTGGGGCATAGCCGCTCCAGCAAGCCACGGCCAAGTCGGACGGATCAAGGGCGACTTACATGGCCTCTGCATGGGCACAAGACTAGGTCCAGAAAAGATTACTGGCATAATACAGCATCGCATTTTCATTTAATCCCACTTGGTCCTAGTAAATAGCTGTAACTCTCCGGTAAATGCGGAGTATATCTCAGCCACTCGTTGCAAACTGTCTCTTTTACCGTTCTTGTATATATCTCAAACGCCAAAACGAGTAAATGCACCACATTGGCAACCGTCTTGCATCATGGACGAGGGCCGTCAAACAGGTAACAAGGCATATGAGCCATTCATACTCATCTCCAATAAAAGAAGCTAATTTTCAATAGGCAACGGTTTCCAGTTTATATCGATAACAAGCCCTACCGAGGCGAAAGACCGCGATAAACGACGCCAGGCACGCTCGCACGCCGCCAGACATGGTAGACAGCAGCGATCTCAATATGTTTCTCCGAGAGATGACGCGGGTGCGTCAGGCCAAACCTTGATTCCTTGGTCCATTTTTGCACCGGTGTCGGCCTACGGCCCCTTTGAGACTCTAATTGGAGACTCTCCCAAGTTGAGAGCGTTACTTAGCCATGGTAAGCTGTGTAACAGTACAGTATGAAAGACTTTCGCAGCTGAAACTCGCCTCAATTTCATAGATGCTGCTAGGCAAGCCGCGGAGCCCATATTCAGTGTTGCAGACCCCGTTGTCTTCCAGGATTTTGCTTCCGTCTTCCGAAGCGATCTCGACGACCCGGCTCTTTTGAATGCCGTTAAGCTTACCTTTGCATTTGCTGTGACTGGGGGAAATATTGATCAAGAATGCCTCGACTATCAAAATCAAGCCATGAGCACGATCCGTGGAAGGATGGATTCGCTAGAGTCGGCTTTGTCATTACCGACTCTGGGGGCCATCTTGCTCCTTGCCGGTGTGGAGGTAACATGCCATCAAACCTGGCCATCATAAAACTTGCCAAATTTTCAAACGCTAACCTAATGGTAATGGTACCACCCCAGGCACGTCTTGGTATGCGATGGCAAGTCCAACTGCATATGGGGGCCATCCAGCAACTTCTAGAACTGGGCCAGACAAAAACCATCTATCTAACAGATGGGATCAAACGCGCCATTTTCTGGTAAGTCGTGACTGTTACGTACAAACCTTTTTTGAACATGACTACGACTAACCGCGAGCGTATGTTTGTTTGAATAGGCAAGATCTGAATTCATCTGTCATGACTGGTTCTAATCGTATAGTGGACCACACCACTTTTGCCGAGCTTCAGTGGAAGCGTGACCCCTTCGCTTCCACTTATTTTGTCCTGGCGCCAGGGTTTCAAAGAAGGTCTCACTTGTTTGACGAGAATTTTCTTGAAATTCTCAAAGATATCCACGCGCTGCAGTGCGTTCAAGATTTGCCTCGCTACTCCTGCCAGAATCCAGTGGAAATGCTCCGCATTGATAATCAGCAGGCATCAATTGGATCTAGGCTAGTGGATTTGCCAAAGCTTTCTACTACGATGGAAGCTTGCCATCTTGCAGCATACCTCAGCGCCTGTATGCTCTGCTGTAAAGTGTGGCGCCATTCTGTGATGCCCGTAAGTGAGAGGACAAGTTGCTTGTGAGGTGTCTGCAATTTCGAAATGCTGATTTAGAATGAACAGTCTCATGTTTCTTTACGATTGCTAAATAAGCTTCAGGAATCTAACGAGGACCCATTTTGGAATGACAATCTGGATCTCTTCGTCTGGATATTGTACTTGGGTGGTTCGTTCTCTCCGAGGGGAGCTACACATTCAGAATACAAAACGCTTATAAAAGACAATCATAATTCCAAGTTTAGAGGAATGTATCACTCGTTGGAGGGTCTGATGGAAATTTGGCAAGATTTTGTCTGGTCAGAGAAAGCGTATCGTATGCAAGTTGAAGAATTTTGGAAAGAGATTCAACCAGAGCTAGCTTAACGTTAATAAATATGCCGTTTACACTTGCAGCTACTACCACACATTCAAGCCATTTCTTAATAAAAGAATCATTTTATAAGCCTCAAGTAAGATAATCACCAAGCGGTTACTTCTTAGCGCTTCTTGCAGTTGTGTTGTTTGGCAAGTGCTACATCATACTACCCACTGCAATGATAAAACCTGTTCAGCGTCTACACGCACTGTATTTGGTAATCGTCTTCCAAGTTTGACTTTTCAGTAACTCCATTTGAAACAAACAAAGACACAAATTTCTAGGCCATTCTATTTCTCACAGGCAGAGGTCAGACAAAACGAGACTGGGTCAAGTTTTGAACAAGCAAAGCAAAAATTGTACACGCATTACTATTGATAAGCCGCTCGAAGACGGTGCCCACCATGCCTATTGTCTGCATTTCTTAGTTTACAGTCTTGCTTTTCCCACCCACCACTACAGCCCGGCGACTTTTCCTAGTCATTAATCAGCGGCTGATAAAGTCAGCATCTCGGCCGAGATCGTCCGCTCAAGACCCCATTTATTCCCGGCCACTAGAGAATGCACTAAGTGGTTGCTAGCTGCGTTGGGAAGTGGCTTCTCGTCCCAAAAGAGTAGTTGGTCATTATCAATCTGCATGTTGTTTCTTTGGCAGCAGAGAGCTTAGTCAACCAAGTGTTTGGAACAAACTCTAAAGAATAGGTTGAAATAGCCTGATATTGTAATAAAGAACCAAGTATAAATAAAACTCGGCCATGGTGCTCGTCTTGTTGGAGGAAGATCTGATATTCTTCAGCAAAGCATAATCCGCAAAACGTGCCTTCAAAGCAATCTACTCGCTCACTGACATTTTCCAACTTATTCCACTTGAAATTGAATAATCTTCTACCATGGCCGAATCACGCCTCTGGAAACCCCTTAAAATAGCCGGCGTTGAAGTCAAACACCGCATCGGTATGCCTGGACTATCTCGCTTCCGAGGCACAGACGACCATACCGCAACTGCTATGATGAAGGAGTACTACGGCCAACGATCCCGAGTCCCGGGCACATTGATCATCACTGAGGCTGGCATTATCTCTCCCGGTGCTGGTGGCTACCCCAATGCACCAGGCATCTGGCGCGAAGACCAAGTTGCTGCTTGGAAAACCATTACTGATGAAGTCCATCGAAACGGCTCCTTCATCATTTGCCAAATGTTTCACGTAGGCCGGGCAGCAGTGCCTGAAATCGCCGAAAAGGAAGGAATTGAGATTGTGTCCGCCAGCGCTATTCCGTTGGGGCAAGATGCACCCGTGCCAAGAGCACTGTCTGTTGATGAGATCAAACAGATAGAGCAGGATTTCCAATCTGCTGCAAAGAACGCCATTCGTGCAGGATTTGACGGTGTCGAGCTCCACGCCGCAAACGGTTACCTTCTTGACAGCTTCATTCAAGACGTCAGCAACACTCGCACGGACGAGTATGGCGGCAGCATCGAGAACCGATCCCGCTTTGCATACGAAGTCATGAAAGCCGTGGGCGATGCTATCGGGCCTCAGCGCGTCGGACTGCGCCTCAGCCCCTGGAGTACCTTTCAGGGGATGCGAATGGATGACCCTATTCCTCAATTTTCAGACGTCATTAGCAAGGCCAAGGAGTTGGGTCTTGCCTATATTCATCTAATCGAACCCCGCGTTGCGAACTCTGACGATCTGGAGCATCCAATTACTGAAAGCTTGGACTTTGCAATCAACTTGTGGGATGGGCCAATCCTGCTCGCTGGCGGATACAAGCCGGATAATGTGCATAAAACGATTGATGAGATGTATCCTGGCAAAGACATTATGGTTATGTTTGGTCGATACTTTGTCGCAAATCCAGATCTGGTCTTCAGGATTAAGAATAGTCTACAGCTTAACCAGTACGACCGCAGCACCTTTTATGCCGTCAAGAATCCCAAGGGATATCTTGACTATCCCTTTAGCCCTGAATTTGAAGCAAGTGTTAAAGCATAGTGTAGTATTTAGCATCAATAACAGTATATGCCTGTCTAATTTATTTTCCGTTTCTTACAAAGCTGATTGCGATCTTTGTATATACTTCGAGAATACAAGGAAAGGGCTATATATAAATATAAGAAGTAGAGGAAGTAGAGGAAGTAGATATACATGTAGGTACCCACTAATCATAAAGCTAAATGACCATTAACGCTGAAGAAGGTTCCAGCTAGAATATCGAATAAATCGTATATCAAAGCGCCGCTTGTTCTACTGCGTACGGTCAAACTATGTAGTAACTTAAATATTAGGCACCAGAAGTTGGGCAAAGTACCGAGTCAAATGCAAGTTTTATAAATTGCTCATAAATCCCCAACGAAATCCTAATTATCCTATTCATTTTCCCAGAGTGACACGCTTGAGAAGAAAATCGACAAGAATAACAGCAGTCTTCGCCATGAGCCTTATTAAATCCCTTATCCGCCTCGTATGGGGCCAGCCTCAGACTCACTGTTTTATCCTTGAGCTGCCGGTCGAGATACTTGTGAAAATACTGGCTTTTCTTCCTCTGTACTCTCAGCTCCTCGTCAACCAGACCTGCCGTCCCCTACGAGCAATCACTCATGAATACTTTTTGGCTGGGAAGGGAGATATTATGGCCTTAATCACACCAGAAGACAAACTGTTATATCTCACTCATCTTGCCCGGTCTCTACCTGATCGATGGGTGTGTGTCAAATGCTGCAAGCTTCATCAGATTAATGAATGGGATACACCGTTGTATCTCAGTTCCAGTTATTCTGGGTGCATAGACGGATCAGATTCCACCGAGAGATACAAAATAAGTAGGATATTTGGCTATCCTAAATTTTATCCAGGACATAGACACGTCGAGCTTACGCTCAAGTACACGCGAATGCAAGACAAAAAAAGGCGTCATCAAAAATATTTTCAAAGACTCCTCACACCATACCACGGCCAAATGAGAGGATATTTCAATATATCTGGAGGCATCTCCGCGCAAATGTCAGCTTTCCCCAAGGTTGTTAACGGAAGATATTTACTTCTTACCATCTTGGATTACCTTGAAGCTGAGACTAAGGTATCTCGACAATCTATACGGTTTATAGAAATATGCTCGCACATATCAGACGACGAAACGTCTTATATACATTTTGGAATGCCGAAAAGTATTGATGAAGCTTTTGAAACAGCTTCATCGGCAGAAAATACTCGGCAGTTTTTCTCATGTGGTTCGTGTGGAGCGGATTACTCTATACAAGTTTCAACAAGGCGCGTTATTATATGCATATGGGAAGACTTTGGACCAGAAGGAACGATATATGATCCAAATTGGAGGGCAATAGCGTGTGATGATAGGGTTGTCTATCACCAATCAGGAAGCATTCGAGAGTTGTATGGTCCGCTTGAGCATAATGGCGAGATCTATTAGATACTTTAAGGTGTCGAGCAATGTTCTAAGTCCAGTTTGCATTTATTGTACTCCGTAATATTTAGCATCAATAACAGTATATACGTATATACCTGTCTAATCTTTTTCTGTTTCTTACAAAGCTGATTGCGATCGTTGTATATACTTCGAAAACATAAGGAAAGGGCTACACATGAATGTAGGAAGGTGATATTGACGTTGAACTAGTAGTATTTATTCTTCTCCATGCGCTGATTTGTTTCGTTTTCTTTCTCTTTTCTGAAGCATCCGGATTCACCATATATTTTTCAATAATTACTATCGAATATGTCTTCGACAGCAGCGGAGTGGATCTCCGTCCTCATCGACCTCTGCGACCTCGCCGTCAACGTTCTTCGTCTCCTCGGAGAGGAACCAGTCCGACGATGGTTCCGTCCACGCTCCGCCAGGCCAACTACAGGGAACGAAGATACCGAGACGGGCCAGAGGGGCGAGTTAGATGAGGTGCGTGATTTCAATTCCCGATTAACAGTACGCCTAGATAGAATCAATACCCCCCCCGCCACTGTCTCTACTGCCTCCCCTCCTGCTCCCGCGGCTGTTCCCGACCCCCCCATCATAAACCCCCCCATTATTATTATTCTCCCCGTCTTCGTTCCCGTTCCCGTTCCCGCTCCGCCTCCGCCTCCTCCCACAGTCCTTACCGAAACACCCACAGTCCTTACCGAACCCACAGTCACTACCGAAGATTCCACAGTCCTTACCGAGCCCCCCACTGTCGTTACCGTTTCTCGTTCCCCCTCCCCAGACATCTTCTTCTCTTTCCCCCCCCTTCCCCAGCCGCGGTGAGCACAGCGACAGCTTCAGCGATAACTACTTTTAGATTGCCGTGCGGCCGGAGCGGCGTTAAAAAAAGCCGGGGGTGGGCGGGTGGGTAATACTAACATTTGAACTTTTCTTTTCGAATATCATTGCCGCAACTCCATTTCATAGGGGTATTCAACAAGTATATGGGAGATTTACGGTGGGCGCTGAACTCGGCAGGGTGTGGGTGGGGATGAGAAGAAGTTTTTATGTGATTTTGTAGATGCCGCAGATTGTGGTCTGGTGGAGAGATATGCTGCAGGAGTACAGAAGTGCCCGTTATAAAAAGCATTCCAATATTGTAAGATCCGCTTTTTAGTTAATTGCTTAAAGCTAACCATGAATCTAATTCGGAAACCACCCGAACAGTTAATGTGATTGACAACCTGAGTGTCCCAAATAGCAAAGTTGCGTATGTACTGGTAAGCCCGGTCAAAATCCGAACAACATACTTGCATTTGCAACCAGGGGAAAATGAACGTATTTTTTTTTTATATATATTCATGCAATAGATAGTTGAATAAATAAAAAACAAATGGCTTTTTCATTTCCTGGCTGGTTATATTTTGCTCAATATTCTACAGCCGTCAAATATGAATGGAGAACAAAATATGTCGAATATCTCAAATCCTTTGGAATGACTACTATGTAATTGCATGGTAGAGATACAGCTAAATAGCATATTCAAAAGGATTATATCAGTATCATTTCAAGAATCAACAGAAAGCATAGAATGTCGGATGATAGATTACTGGCATACTATATTCTATTCCATCAATCTAAGAAAAGCCCAGAAATTTTCTCATATTTTCATCTTTGAAGATTTTCTCAAAGACCGAATGAACTGATTCCGGGTGGATATTCGGGAAAAGATTATTGTTAAATGGCTCTGGCAAAAGGGTACCACCTCTGCCTTGAATCAACTGATGGCTGGCTTCCAGTTCCAAGTCGACATCGCCGAGAACTTTTGCTCGAGCCTCTTTCTCCACAGCTGATTCAACATCATGGTAGGTGACGGAATATCTATGGCCAGTGACTGTCTCTAGCTCGTCAAAGATTTCTTTCCAGGTAGGCGAAGCGCCATGGAAACGATAGGTGCGTCGATGGCCATTGTCAGCAAGTGAGAATGGATGGCGGAGAGTTTCGATTGTGTATGCGACGGCGTCCGCAGTCGAAATCAATGACTGTCTTCCTTCTGACGTTCCATAGATGTTCGCTGTATGGTCCGTATTATCGATTCCGAAATGCTTGATGATGCTCCATTCTGTTAGACGTCCAAGTTGTATGTATGTCCAGCCGAGATCTGGTGTATCTGCATCACGACCGCGCTTCTCTAGATGCTCTCTGGTAAGAACCTTGTCTCGATAGTATCGTTGAGTCCAGTTTGATCCTGCCGTCAGGTCGGCTCCCCATTCGCTAGTATAAAAGTGTCGTACCCCGGCTTTAATACCAGTATCAATGATGGTAGGTTGGTATTTGATGGCGTGGTTCCCTAGAGGCATCAAGACACAGTCGAATCCAGCAAATGCTGCAGTATCCGTGTATAGACCAGATACTTGCTCCATCCCACCATCGCGAAAAGCGGCGAAAAGCGCTCGCTTCTCTTCCGTCTCAGGCCTGGATGTATCATTGAAGAAAGCAATGCGCTTGAAATCCGACTTCCTGGAGATCAATGCTTGGCAGAGGACCTTTCCAACCATGCCGGAAGGGCCAACTACCAATATAGCGTCGAGGGTCTTTTGAAGAGCCATGATGGGAAGGATGTATTTATGAGGAATTTGGACAACCTGTAACGAATAGGAAGAAGTAGACGAGGACTGAGACGTCACCTGAAGAAAGACAGAGTCCAGATTTAAGGATGGGGCTGCCAGGTATTTTTATACTTGTGAAGATTGAGATAATATACTAGTATTTTCCAAGATTCAAACAAACATGTACCTTCCGATGGCCTATGGAACTACCTATGCTTTCCAGGGAGTCAACAGCACGAAAATGAGATTGGTAAGCTGTGCCCGAATGTTTCTGACCGGTCAAGCAGGGCGCTTTCATCCAGTCATCAGCTTACCTATCTGGGCATTCATTACCGGTGTGGTGAATGGCTATTGGTAGCTGAAACTGCTGATGGTCCTATCTTGTTGAGCGAAACACGTACTAACGTTTGCTAGCCGGTAAAGGTTGCCTTGCGTGATAACCCTAGGAACGCATCTCTTATATCCCCGAATGGCTATTCCTCATCTACCTCGGTAAATGGTGCGAGGATAATTAATCATTTATAATCATCTACCACCATGTATGCATGTTCTCAGTATTCCTCGACCCAGACTGGCACATAGCAAGACGGGCCTGGGAACATTCACATTACATAATTAGACGTTGTTTAGATCTGCTGAATCCCTGCCTGTCTGCAATTAGGTGCCATATCCCCGTATGCGAACACTTGCAATTGGGACAGTACCGACTACTTTGTGTCCGCTGAATAGCAAAATGACCATAAATCTGTGATACGTGTATTGCACCTAGTCGGAGGAGAGATAAAATATGTGTCCAAGCTGGCTGGAATAGACAGAGAAGCAAGCCAGTACAGTGTCGTTCCATGTTATCGTGCACTCTGGATTGAGTCAGCACGTTATCGCGATGCCCCGCCAAAATTTTGCATCGCGGGGCACCGGCGTCCAGCAGCAAACCTTCCATTTCCAAGGCACCGCGTGCTGGATAATTCTTGTGTGCAGTCACTCTGACAACGCGCAAGTCACGCTGCCATCGAGATGGACGCGGGATACAGTCTCCAATTGGAGACGGCGGTTGCTGGTGAGTTCATTGTGCTGATTTCTCCGTGTCGCGTGGTCGCATGGCATGCTGACAAAATTGCATCAGACCTGGTGGAAGTGTGGCACGCTTATCGCACGTCCATAATTCTGTGCGCTCTTGTTCTCCTCGTCGGTCTACGCACACTTCTTCACACGACCGAAAAAAGGGAGCCCTTAGCTGTGCTTCCCAAAATTTATACGGAGGAAAAACCCGTGGCGAACGAAAAGACTGCTCGGGAGGCGCAACCCGTCTTTGCGGCCGAGAAAAAGTCTGCCGGTCCCAGACGGATAAAGGGTGGTGTGGCACGAAAGCCCTTGCAAGAGAAAAAGGCGACGGCGATCGACTACACGGATAGGCCTGCCAAAGTGCTTGTGTTTTTCTCCTCCATCACCACCAAGACAGAGAAGATTGCCCATGAGTATATCAAGACACTCGAGACATTCCTGGATCAGAAAGCTGGAGAGGCAGAGAGCAAGTTCTTGAAGCCCGAGCTACTCGACTTGACCGAAATTGACTTCGAGGATTATTTCGTCAGCCCTCCCAAGTCTGCTGAAAACGCCGCCTACGTCTACCTGTTCCTCCTCCCAAGCTACAATATCGATTCCATCAACGATACGTTTCTGCAACATCTCGAGGAAACCCACCATGACTTTAGGATTGATACTGCCCCTCTGTCTCCGTTGATTGGATATTCGGTATTTGGTTTTGGCGACAAAGAAGGCTGGCCAAACGAAGACGAGGGATTCTGTTTCCAGGCCAAGGAGCTAGACAAATGGATGTCCAAGTTGACCGGCCGGAAGCGAGCCTACCCTGTCGGAATGGGCGACATGAAGAGCGACCACGCGCAGCGATTCACAGAGTGGGCTACTGGAGTACAAGAAGTTATTTCTCAGGCTGTTCAGACTGGATTCCTTGGCGAAGGAGTGCCTGGTAGCGGTGATGCCGTGGAGAGCGACGAAGAGGACGCTGAAGTCGATGACGGTGAAGTCGTATTTGACGACGAAGAGTCTGGCGACGGCAAATCATCCGACGGCTCTAGGCCTTTGGACGATGTTGAAGACTTGGGAAAAATGATTCGCCCCAACAAAGATGGAAATGAGACTACCCGAAAAGCACCCCTGGCTGTTGACTTTACTACATATCCCTCCGCCGACAAGAAGAAGGCCCAGGCGCCCATTATCAAGGAGATGGTAGCTAAGAACTCACCAACCTATACCGCTCTTACCAAGCAAGGATACTCCATTGTCGGCTCTCACTCTGGTGTCAAGATTTGCCGCTGGACCAAATCTGCTCTTCGCGGACGTGGCAGCTGCTACAAGTATTCTCTTTACGGCATCAACTCTCATCAGTGCATGGAAACCACTCCTTCACTCTCGTGCTCTAACAAGTGTGTCTTCTGCTGGCGTCACGGAACGAACCCTGTCGGTACAACATGGCGATGGGTGGTTGATCCCCCTGACATGATCTTCGATGGTGTCAAGGAGAACCACTACAAGAAAATTAAGATGATGCGCGGTGTTCCTGGCGTAAGGGCTGAGCGATATGCTGAGGCTCTTAGGATCCGTCACTGCGCTCTATCCTTGGTGGGAGAGCCCATCTTCTATCCCTACATCAACGAATTTCTCGCTCTCTTGCACAATGAGCGAATCTCTTCTTTCCTTGTCTGTAACGCTCAGCATCCCGATCAACTCGCGGCTCTCAAGGCCGTGACTCAGTTGTACGTGTCTATCGACGCTTCCAACAAAGACTCACTGAAAAAGATTGACAGACCTCTCCACCGAGACTTCTGGGAGCGGTTCTTGAGATGTCTAGACATTCTTCGTGAAAAGCGCTTCCGCCACCGCACAGTCTACCGCCTGACCCTTGTCAAGGGTTTCAACGTGGAAGACGAAGCCGAAGGTTACGCCCAACTCATTGAGCGTGGACTTCCATGCTTTGTCGAAGTCAAGGGTGTGACATACTGCGGCACTTCAACTTCCTCCAACGCTGGCCTGAGCATGTCCAACGTGCCATTCTATTGGGAGGTCTGCGAGTTTGTCAAGGCACTGGACAAGCGCCTCCAGGAAAAGGGCCTCGACTATGGAATCGCTGCCGAGCACGCCCACAGCTGCTGTGTCTTGCTCGCGAGCAAACGCTTCAATGTCAATGGAAAGTGGCATACACACATTGACTACCAGAGGTTCTTTGAGCTGCTCGAAGAGAGAGGACCGGATGGTGATTGGACACCCGAGGACTATATGGGACCCCCGACCCCTGAGTGGGCTCTGTGGGGGAATGGAGGCTTTGACCCCCGGGACGAGAGGGTGGATAGGAAGGGCCGCAAAATGGAGGCCATTGTGACTCGCGAAGCACCCGAATAAGATTGTTCAATGGTATTACTACTATCATGTATAACAAGCTAAAAAGTAAAATATTATTCTTGTTCACCAAAATACCCGTTAAAGAGACGTTGTTGCCACTACCTAGTACGTAGACCGATGTAAGCCATTAGAATTTCATATTGGATTATGGAAACGCTACCCGCACCGGCCCTTCCCAAAAACCTCCCATGGCTATATCATTTCACTACACAACTGTTTACACACGACTCCCAGAGGTTCAGTCCCGGAGCGAGAAAAAGAAAAGAAACTATAGAAAAAAAGAGTTTCAGGAATTTATCGTACACCAAAGCGATTTTTGCGTTTCCCCCCTCAGCGGCTTCTAGGAGAGATATATGTAACAAAGAGAGGAGGGGATCCGGCGCTTCGAATCAAGGGTTTTCTTTTTGTCAGTTAATTTTTTGTGCCCCCCTTTTCCATCAAAGGTTTTACTTTTAGCAAGAGGAAAAATGATGGATTTTTCTCTCATCGTGATGTTTTTATATAAGCTGAGTGGAGCGGGGGAGGAACACTCGGCTGGATTTCTTTTAGGTTGAGGTGACTTAGTCGAGGCCAACGCTGGGGATATCACCCAGGTTGATGCCGGCGGAAGAGGGACGAGTGCGAATGCTGATGTCACCGTCGTACGCGATCATGTCGGCCAAGATGTCTAATATGGGCTGTTGGGAATTGATTGTTAGCACAAAACCGAATCGGTGCATTGGGATGTCATAATGGTGGAGGAGGGGCATCTACCTTGGGAACAGTGCTGTCGTAGATCTTGATGAGGTCGCCGGGAGCAGGGTAAACCTTCAATCCCTTGTAGAAAGCGAGGGCAGAGTCAAGCATCTTGGTAGCTATATTGAGTGAAGAAAGAATAGTCAGCATGCTGTTCGTTATCGCGCTTGAAAAAAAAAATTGTGTCATGGAGGGGTTCTTTCATACGATCTTGGCTCAGCATCTCGCCCGTCATGACCTGCTCATTGAAGAAAGCCTCTCGCTCCTCCACACCGGTAGGGAATCCCTCCTCCTTGGCCTCATCGACCTTGGCCTTGATGGTGCCACGCAGTCGCTGTGTGGAGGCCTCGGCTTCTTCCTTCTCGGCGCGGACCTGCTTGCGCTCGTTTCTTCTCAGGTTACGACGGAACTCGGCATTTCTTCGTCGCTGGAAATCAAAGTATGCGGCATATGCTAAGAAATAAATCGTTAGCAAAAACCAAGCACCCCCCGAGAAATTCTCGCGCAGGTCATTGGAGCAGAGACGAACCCAAGAGGCCCGTCGCAACGGTTGCGACTGATGCCGTCACCACGGTGCTTGTCTGAACCATTTTTGACGAATGGAGGGGAGCTCTCGGTGTCAAGGGTTTCTAAGCTGTAGCTGCGGGTGAGAAAATAAAAAGATGACGGGCTCCGGGGAAATCGGCCTTTGCGGCGGCTGCTGAGAAAGAGCCCTGGTATACGACAGCAGAGAAATTGAGCTTCAGCTGGAGAGGATGCCGCCGCCGGGATTTTTTTCTCTTTGGAAAAAAGATATCACAAGGAATATGGAGTCACTGCGATACCTGCTAGCTCGGAATATCGATTGAGCGACGCTGAAGGTAAGCGGCACATTGTCGGGTAAACGAGGGTGTCTCAGGACTTACGCAGCCACCTATTAATGGCGACAGCTCTAGGTTCCACTCGCATACTGTACATACCTCCATCCGAGTATCGAATTCCCAACTGCCAACGCAGCAGCCAATCCTGTCACAGCTCAGCTTTGGAGCTCTGTGCACCGACTTCCGAAAAGTAGACGCGGCTGGGAAGTTCAAAGCTGCCTGTACATACTTATCGCCTTTGCCTCTACCATAAAAGCTGCTCTTCCCTATCTTCCCCTGTGTCAACCATCATCTAATTAGTCTCTCGGTCCTCACCTCAATGAGCAGCAGCCGACATGTCTGAGGAACGCAGCAAGATAACTTTGTCTCTTCGAAGCGGGAAGCGACGAAAGGCTCGCCCCGTCATTAGTGCACCGCGACAGATATCTGCACCAATTCCGCAAGATGGCTCAACTGGAGGCACAGCTGCTGGCCCTGGTGGACTGCTTCCGCTGCCCGAGGCGCCGCGGCCCCGACCCGTAGCTGCTGGTGGAAAGGTGAGATCCCACGATACCGCCGCTGAGGAGACTTGTTTGGATCTAGCGACTAATTTTTCGCTTTGCAGACTTCCGATCTAGTCAAGCGACGATTCTCCTCACGATTTAACAACTTGCCGCCCGAATTCGACGCGGCCGCCCCTCCAGTGCCGAGTCTCCCCCCTCTTGAACGGTACAACACCGACTATCAGCCCCCTCCGTCACGAGCGGGGCCAGGAGCCGCTCCTACCGTTGATATAAAGGCGTTGCGAGATCCTAACCTCACTCCCGACCAATATGTGTCCTCGGTGCTGAGTGAGGCGAGTGAGGACCAGATCCAAGAGTATGCCGAGTCGCTGCAGGGGATCAAGGCACGCGCAGCTGCGGACCTGCAGCAGAACCTACTGCAGAATCGGACGCAATTCATTAAAATCAGCAAGGAAGCAGAGAAGCTAAAGGGAGAAATGCGAGCACTTCGCAACCTGATGTCTGAGCTCAAAGCAAACACGACAGCCCTTAGGCAAGCTTCGGGCAGAAGCGAAATGGATACATCCATAGGGGGAGGCGCCACAATGAGCAAACGAGACAAGCGCAGCTCTATCGTGGATCGAAGCGCTCTCTGGACTACACAGATGCAAACTCTCTACAAGACCGTTGAGGGCTCTCAAAAGTTCTTGCCAAACGCCATAGGGCGCCATGTGGTTCTTAATGCTGGTCCTTGGATTGAATTGGACAATGCAACCTACAAGAGCAGAAGAGCCATGCAAATCTTTTTGCTGAATGACCATCTTCTCATTGCCTCCCGGAAGAAACGCAAGGTCGACGCGCCTAACTCGGATTCCCGTGGACCGATGGTGAAGCTGGTAGCTGACCGCTGCTGGCCCTTGCTCGATATCGAAGTCATTGAGATGCCTGGAACAGGTGATTCTATGGGCGGCCGTAATAAGCTGGCTGATGCCATCATGGTTCGAGGAGGTGGTCAGGAGACTTTTATTTATCGGACAGAAAAACCAGAAGCGACTGAGAAGAAGGCGCTGATGATGAATGTACGCAAAGCAGTGGAAGAGCTACGCAAAGGGTTGCAGTCTGAGATGGAAGCCAATAACAAGGCAAGAGAGACGATCAACTACTTTGCTTCCAGAGATCCGGGTCTGCTCCAAAAGACGGAACTACTAGAGACACTATCTGACATCAAAGATATGTTGATTGAGGTGGATGGCAAGCAGCAGAATCTGCGCTGGGTCGAAGGCCAAATGGATGAGCTTGATATTGATATTGCTCTTCAAGGCTTTGAACCCGCAGTGGCACGTGTGGAAAAGATGAATGGGTTGGCAAGGGGGCTCAAGGGCAATACTGTAGCGCAAGATTTTATCAACTTTGAGGTTGAGGCGAGATGCGGTAAGCTTGCGGGCATGATTATCCAACAGCTGGAGACGACACACAACCAGCAAAACAAGACGAAGCGAAATTTGAGCTGGTTGGCCAGACTGGGATATGAAGACAGAGCCAGAGAGGCATATCTTGCAGCCCGTGGCGATACGATTCATAAAAGAGCAAGGTTTGTTTTTCATCCCCCTTTTATATCTTACTATGTGACATGAGCTGACATGGCATGGACAGACAATGCATCTTCCAGGGCGACTTGCATCTCTACATTTGGCAGCTATCCTTTGTATACTTTACCCTCATCCACAACACGGTCCTGTGCTTCCAGAGCTGCTTCCCGCCGCCCATGATGAGTACGTGTGTCAAGTGGGCAAAGGAGCAAGTCGAAGCTTTCAACGTGATTCTTGCCAGGCAGCTGAGCAGCACCGAACGCGGCGGACAAGTCTGGACACAGTGCATGGATCAGGCCAAAGAACATGCGAAGAAGCTGTCTGATGTTGGCCTTGACTTTTCAAGCTTGGTCGGCAAAGGCGTGGATGGACCTCCAGCGAGCACATCGGTTGAGAGCCAGGGCCTTATTGGGCTGGGCCTGGCCTGAAGAACACGTGGATAGTAGAAAGAGATGTCGAGAGGAGGTGGAATTTAGTCTTGGGCTACCTTGATGGCGTTTGTTACTGGAGAAGAGAAGATGAAGCGTAGCAAGAGGAGGCGACATGGTTATACTTTTTATTCTATACAATGCATCATATATAATATTCAAACATGGCAATCGTCTAACGTCCGTCCCACCCCCAGCTATAGCCCTATAAAGCAATTCATAAGATTCTCAATCCACCGTTCCACAGCGGATCTCGTTGCAGGCTCCGTTTGCCTAGGGGCAACCGAGAGACGCCATATCACGATCTCGGCGCACTGGGGTCGTTGGGTTTTGCGGGTGGTGACAAGAACTCAGTATATAACAAGCTGGGTTGAAAACAAAAGAGCATTTTGAGATGGCCGTAGCTCAAAAAATCATCACATTGTTCTATCAATTGCTTGTTATCTCAGGTGCTCGAGGTACTAGTAGGTTTGCTTGGCGGGGCAGCTCCTGGAGCTGAGGTCAAATACCAGCTTGGCGTCAGGGGAAGCTTCAGCTTGGCTGTCCAGCCGCCAGAAAAAAAAAAAAAAAAAAAAAAAAAAAACGTTTAGCTAGAGGAATGAATGTACCTATGCACATTATCATCGCGGTAACAACTGTGGCAAATTTATAAGAATTATCTCATTTGAATAAGCGGTTTTTTTTACTTCTACCATCTCGACTATCTCTATTGCCTCTATTGCTTCTGCTGGCTCTGCTGCTTCTACTGCTTTTATTGCTTCTACTTTCTCTGCTGTTTCTTGTTTCTACTGTCTCTGCTATTTCTACCACTTCTACCACCTCTACTGCTTCTACATGTAGGTAGTATATAGATAAACTTTATTTTGCTACCCCTTGCCCTCCTAAAACACGAGCAATTTCGAGCCCAGACGCGGTAGAGCTACGGCAACCGGGACTCTTAAAATGTAGAGAGAGAAACGCAAATTCAGCCCGGAAAAACAATATACTTTACCGCTTTATTGACATTTCCTTGCATTTATTTTTACGAAACTTCATTTATTTGCAATTTTTTGTGCTGCTTCACGCCACGCAGTAGCCTAATGCTGGACAGTCAGCTTGTACTGGCATCTCATTTTACCCCCGTTCATTGTTGTTTTGGGCCCCTCTTCTCTCCTAATCTCCCAATCTCCCTCCCTCCTGATAGTGGCTGCTGCACGGCCTCCGTTGCCATACAGCCGCCTCCTTTGGCGCCTTTTGCCCCACCGCTCGCCGCTATCCGCCCCAAGCTGCCACTGCCAATTGCCACTGTCGCACAGCTATCGCTGCTGGCTCGCGAACCCAGAGTCTGCAAGCAACCCGAAGCGTGACCGCAACGTCATTCAAACCCATCTCAGCCTTCCTCTCCCCTCCCAACCAGCGTCCTCGAACCCTCCTGTTTCCACCTACGCCTTGCTTTAACCATCGCCAATCGACCCGGTCCGAACAAGGACTCACGCACAGCTGCAGCGGACGGACGGACTGCGCAGCATCGCCAGAATGGACACAAATATGGAAGACGTCGGGCGAGTACCGGCCGACGTGTCGCCTGTGCAGACAGAGCCTGCGACGAGATCCACGCTGGAGCAGTGGATTGAGAACCTGATGAACTGCAAGCAGCTGTCCGAGGCCGACGTCCAGAGGCTGTGCGACATGGTGAGCGTTTGATGCTGCTGATTGACGACGCGAGCGAAGGAGGGGTTGGCTGGGCCGCAAATCCATGCCGTCGCCTTCGACTCGCCTCGTGACACTTTTTAGGATGCCGTTGACCTTGATACTGATTTTTAATTGTCCTGTAGGGTCGAGAGGTTGTTCAAGATGAATCAAACGTCCAGCCAGTGGTAGGTTGACCCTTGGCGATGGCCATCCGCGGCGATGAGATGAATTACCTTGCTGGTGCTGACCCGATCGTTATGCAGAAATGCCCCGTCACAGTCTGTGGCGATATCCACGGCCAATTTCACGATTTAATGGAGCTGTTCAAGATTGGCGGCCCGAGTCCTGACACCAACTATCTTTTCATGGGTGCGATATACGCAAAATGATCCGCAAAATGAGGGGTGCCTCGCCGCTGACCATCAATCTTGATTCTGCAGGCGACTACGTCGACAGAGGATACTACTCCGTCGAGACCGTCTCCCTCCTCGTCGCCCTCAAAATCCGATACCCCCAGCGCATCACCATTCTCCGAGGCAACCACGAGTCGCGCCAGATCACACAAGTCTACGGCTTCTATGACGAATGCCTTCGGAAATACGGCAACGCCAACGTGTGGAAGATATTCACCGACTTCTTCGACTACCTCCCCCTGACTGCTCTGATTGAGAACCAGATTTTCTGCCTCCACGGCGGCCTCTCCCCCAGCATCGACACACTAGATAACATCAGGGCCCTCGATCGTGTCCAAGAAGTTCCCCACGAAGGTCCCATGTGCGATCTCCTATGGTCCGACCCAGATGACCGCTGCGGTTGGGGAATCTCTCCCCGCGGTGCGGGGTACACTTTCGGCCAGGACATTTCAGAGGCATTCAACCACAACAACGGCTTGACACTGGTGGCACGAGCGCATCAGCTTGTGATGGAGGGATATAACTGGTCTCAGGATCGAAACGTGGTGACAATCTTTTCAGGTGAGTTTCATTTTTTATGAGCGTTTCTCAATATTTCTTTCCCAATGGCACGCTGCAGCTTTCCCAAGCTATCAGCTCACCCACCCATTCTTCGCCCATCGTGTTTTTTTTTTTTTAACCAGTCGGGTTGAAATTTCGACTAACGTTACTACCTCGCAGCACCAAATTACTGCTACCGATGCGGTAACCAGGCTGCTATAATGGAAATTGATGAACATCTGAAATATACCTTGTAAGTCCAGTTAAACTCCCCGCTGTGGCACTACCTACCCCACGCCAAGAGGGATTTTATCGAAGCCACAGATGTGCTAACTGCAACAGCTTGCAATTTGATCCGTGCCCGAGAGCCGGAGAACCGATGGTCTCGAGACGTATGTTGACCACTTCCTCACCAAACATTTGAAGCATGCCATCTAACTGTTTTCTCACAGGAACTCCCGATTACTTCCTCTAATCTAGCACTGATGTTCTGCATTCAAACAAGTTATTGCTGTAAAGGGCTTATTGCGAGAGGGTTTATAGCTGTTAGAGCCCTAGAGGCTGGGCATCCAAAAAAACAATAATGTACGATTAATCCTACAGCTGGTATACAGGCCCACGCCATCCAGCCGTAACAAGTCTCAATGTGAACAAAGAGTCGCCCAAGTGTTGCTGCGCCAAGGATGATTCATAATAACTAACACAGAACTATGGCCCTCTTCTTTTGTAACCACGGCGGCATACGACGTACTTGACTGTTTCGCCGAAATCGGACCCGGCAATTAGGATAAACGTTGGGCAGTAATACCAACTACAATTCTTTACAGAATAATTATTTCTACGTCTATACAGTGAATTAGTGTCACTTTTGGTACAATTGCTAATAGGAAAATAGGACACAACATTAATGGTGTTATAATATGCTGGTTTCATATTTATACAAATATATATATACATCTTGAGGGAAATTCCTCGGGCAGTCTAATCTAAATAATGGGAGATTCTTTCGGGCATTCTAAGACCCGTATGACACGGTACCGCTGTCTATCATATCTATGCCGTCCAACGCCGTTTTGATGGCTTGTCTGAATGTGCCAGGAACACCCAACACCTATAAATGCAAGCCCTAAGGCGCCCTTATGCTATAATTATTATTAAGTTTCCCCGGTTGGGTTTCTCCTTTCTCTTCTTGTTCTTCCCCCCTTCTCCTTTCCACCTCTAAGCAGATGCTTCGGGTGCAGTCTTGTTCTGAAATTCGATAGCCCAGGCTCCATCCGTCATCGTCTGCTGAGAAACACTTGCAGGAAGCTCTTCGTCGAATACCGCTCCGTCAGAGCCTGGGACACCGTTGGCATAGTGGCCAGGAGCACTGCTTCCGTTGGGAACGTGGAAACGCTTGTCGAATCGAGAGAGAGCGTAGGTGAAGACGACAATGAGCTCGATGACATAGTTGAAGCAGTAGAAGCAGGCCTTTTGGTGGAACCACCGCGGCTCGGTTGGAGGAACACGATAGTAAATCACGCCTGCTCGGAAGCCCGCACCGAGGGTAAGCAGACAGGATGTAAAGATTAGAAGGAAGAGCTTGTAGCGCATGCTTCCAGCGCCGAATTTCTCGATCCGCTGGCGGCGAGGGATGATGAAGCAGAGGCCGATGATGGGCACCGGCAAGAAAGCCAAGACGGCGAAATATGTCAGCGCAACGGTTTGAGCGATGTGAGTCTGATCGATGATGGACTGCTTAGTCGTGTAGACGCTGTAGACGAGACAGATGATGAGCATGATCAAGCACCCAATGACGGACGCCACGAGCCCGCGAAGAACGATCCTAGCGGGCATGCTCCAGCCAAGACGAGGATGGTACGCCCGCAGCACGCGCTGGACGAGAATCAGGTTGGCGACGAAGATGATGATGACGCCTGCGTTGGCGAGAATGTTGGCGGCGATGGCGATGCGGACGTTTGTCGGGTAGCAGGCCCAGACGATGCGCATGACGTTTGCGGAGATTCGGGCCATGGAGAAACCAAAGAAGAGACCGGATAAGACGAACTTGTGGCCGCGTCGACGGTTGCGCTGGAAGATTGTCATGTTGAGGGCGGCGGAGCCGATGAAGAAGGCGAGGATGACGGCGGAGATGGGGATGTCGACGGAGCGGGTTGGGGAGAGGCCGAGGCCGGCATATTTGGGGGGGTAAGGAGGGCCCTGGTGAGGATGTTTATGTTAGTTATTTCTTGGAAGAGTATGATGTTGATGGTGATGATGGAGATGATGTTGGTGATGGTTTTGTGGTGTTGACGGTGACGGTGTTGTACGTACGGGTATGGATCCCATGATTTTTGATGTTTTCTGTGTCGACTGGGATTTAAAAGATGCAAGGGTTGATATTTCCCCTTTTTATGAACAATTTTTTCTTAATTATTGTCGTGATGTTGGAGTGTTCTCCTGTATAAGCAGCGTGGGGTGATGCGTATAAGTCGTTGCCTTTAAGCCACACCACCAAGATAACCGAGATCGCGAGGGTATAGCACAGTTCACACAATATATATATATTTCAAATATATATTTAGAATCGTGGCGCCCGTTGGTTGATAATCGTAGTAGAGATTACAAGAATGCAAACCGAGTGATGTATCGATGCTTTCGTCGTGTAGAGAGATAGAGGCGAGTGTGATGATCGAGTGTCATGGGAGAGAAAGAGAGGCATGGCCACTATATAATAAAGGAAGTTGAAAAATCAGAGCAACATTCCGTCATTGTACATGAGCTTAGATCCTCCATGCTTGGGAGCCAACGGTGTCTTTCTTTTTTCCTATCGCCGTAGGGCAACGGAGGTTAAGCAGGGGAGAGCTGAGCTCGCGCCAAAATAGCATCGAACCACCGACAATCTACTACTACTACGTACTACTACTACGACTAGTAGGCGAAGAAACTAACAAGTAATGCCCCAAGCTAGGGGGTCGCCAGAATCTGTAAGCAGGTTTCGATCCAAAAAGCCCGAATACAGCGGCCCATACGCAGCGGCTGGGGGGCACGTTTCGAGGTCGCAACGTCGGCGCTCGCACTTCTGACAAGATCCGTCCGGGGTTGAGCGAGGATGGGGGTGGTGCGGTAGGCTAATGAGAGAGGGCTGCATTTGGGTGGTGGGAACGGGTGCCCGTGGTGAGGTGCTTGATTTAACGTTAAAAGAGCAGAAAATTGGGGCGAAAGGGGCAACTGAAGTCTTGGCCGTGTAGGTTAATTCAGTAGGCTATCCAGCTGATACGCGTGTCTAAGGGTGCAGCCAGCCTGTTGGTCGTGGTGTTTAGTGATTGTATTGTCGGTTACTGTATTGTAAATGCTGTCTCTAACTGACTGCGTACATGCAGCTATACACACTCAGCTCCGCGGTGGTGCGTGCTCATGTCCATCTTCTCCATATTTGCTTCAACGCCCCAAATATCCCCTTGCAAACTATCATTACACCAAAACTTACGATTGGGTGCGAGAAAAAGAATCACATCAACGTAATTATCGAGTACGAACTACCAAAAGGCACGGCCGCTCCAATCGCGGCATCTAGAGCGACCGTCCAACTGGCTGATTGCAGTAATGCAAATCACGGGGGTCGGCGCATCGGCGCTTGAATGTCGGCGCGATGGCTGGGATCGCGCCGACATTTGCTGAGGTAATCGGGCTCGATTCGTCCGACGCACATAAACGATAGCGAAAGCGAAGCGATCAAACACCGGCACTGATGACAAAGAAGGATCATGGAAGATGAAAAAAATGCCATTTTTATGGATTTATAATGGAGCTGTATCCGTATTGATCTAGATCACGATGGCTTGACTGTGCTTCTGAGTCGCTTCGCAGAACTAGTTTTGTCCGAGGTGGAGAGCTACAAAGTCATGCGCGTGTAAGTGGCCGTTTGATGTCTTGCATGGACGCGAGCGATCATCCTTGGCAGTACGTCTTGTCCTCGTGCTTTGCTCGTGGGAATTTGGAATCACAAGGGTAAAAGCGATGGTGGTTTGTGCGGAGAATACAAATCATGGCGAAATACACACCTTAGGAGTGAGTTCTATTGGTGGACTATACAGTGCTTGATGCAGTCTTATAGAAGCGATGGTGGACGCGGCTCATCGAAACAGGATTCTACCTATTCCCCCTCATACTGAATGCGGTATGTGCTATCTCTTATACTAACATTACTAACATCGAAAGTGGTATTGTGCTATAAGTTTAGGAATGAAGAGATACGATCCCAAGCTCTCTGAGAAACAGATGGAAAGTGTTCACGTTGAAAATTATACCAGTATGGAAGTTTAAACTTGAAGAGGTTTGATATATAAAATTATTTAAAAATCGCGCTTCTTACTTACTCCGCATACTTCTCTTGAGAAAAGAATCCTTCTATGATGTCTTTGGCGTTGATATATCCGCCATCCTTAATCTTCTTGTCAATCTCAGCAAACTTTTTCAAGATGATGTATTTTGGCGCATTTGGACTCACTATCCCAAATTCATCGCAAGCTGTGATGGTTTTCGTCTCGCTGTAGCCCGATATGCAGCCTTTATCGGTGTTTAAGCCTTCATCAGGGGTGCTGCATAGTATAATAATACCTATAAGGACACAGTATGTCATACCAGACTACAAACACTATACCACACACTATACACGGTGATACATACCAATGTTAGGTATTACCATACCTAACAAGTCCCTCCTTTCACAAAATTCATCCGTCCCGGATGCTAGTGCAGTACCGTGTCAGTGTATCCATTAATTCTGTCCTGCTAAATCCTGTGACGTTTAGATTTCTTAGCTATCATTGCCATTCTCCTTGTCGTCATTTTTCCCATTCTCTTAAAAGAGCGTGACAATTCTTCATTGTCTTGTTTAGTTTTCGGTCACGCTTATCCATGTCATTTGACATGTCGGTAATCTTCTAGGATAAGGAGTTTAGTTGATCATACAGGGCCTGGTCTGCCTCGTGTCGTTCCTGTTCTTCCATGATACCTTTGAGGAGAGCGAGTTCTGGAATAATGGTGCTGTTTGTGTGGCCCCATGCCCACGTGGTGATTCTCTTCCAGACGTCTCTGGCTGGATGGTTTGACGTCAATTCAGGTAGTTCCATTTCTTCCTTCTGAATCCATGAGTATGTAGTGATGTCCTCCTTCACTTCTTCTTTCAGCCCTTTCGTTCCCTCTAAAATGGCGAAACTCATGGAAATACTATCGACATCTTGGCTTATTGCCCACCTAACAGCCTTGATAGACATGAAGCAACGGCATTTGAGACAGCTGAAGGGGCTTCAAATAATGGGGAAATGCTCAGAATCCCATTTATCAATCACAGCAACTCTAATTGGACGGAATGCTGCAGGGTCTTCTTTAGTAATATCACACACATAGGTTTGGTAACCTTTGATAAAACGAGATAGCTTCGGGACAGCCCGTTCAGCTCTAATGAGTGTCAGCGAATGGAATAAATGACTGGCTGCACGGTCTGAATAATAGCGAGTGCACTTACATCTTTCCCAAGTCGGCTTCTCTTTCTTCTGTTGGATTCCACGGCCGGATACTGACATTAAATCTGAGTTTCCAAAAATCATCGGTATCCTGAGTGTCCTTTGCATCCTGCGTGTCCTGGGCGTTCTTCTGACGCATGTTGTCTCGTTCTTCATTTACATCTTCACTCAGTTTGCTAAATTCGTTTTTGATAAAAGTGGCGGTGGCGCGGCATTTGTCTCTAGTCGCCAATTCCTTTACGCTTCAATCAGTGTATTGCGTGTGGTGAATATACTGGTCATACGACACAAACCTGCACAACATATATCTCAAGCATCGTAAGCTAAATCATGCTTTTTGTTAGCATGAAGGGTATAAGACTATAATAAAAGAAATTGACTTGTTGCATAGCCTACATTCGTGAGTAAGCGAATCCCATCTTCGCTTAACCAATGACTGATTACTGCCCGTTTGCCGCTGGTATAAAGATGAAGTTCTCTAATCTGCTCCAATGCATTATTTTCGTTGGGCTCCGAATTTCTGAAAACTGATAGAGAGAGGTCTAGTAATCTCCAGTTAAGAACTTCCACATTAAATTTTTTAACATATGTGCCTATAATGACCTCATCGTGAGGATTCACAAGCCTATCTAAAACCGTTAGCTCTATAATATCATTCACGGTTTTTTTTTTTCTTTAACCAGTCCAGAGCGTAGAAGATCTCGTTATGGTCGAATTGGATACTGTCACCATATATCTCTTTATTATCGGCTTTGAGATCTAGGGCCGGAAACGCGGCATATTTAAGCGTCTCTTCATAAGATAGTAGATTTGCATAGTCTTGATGATGGATGAGCGAATGAACAAAGTCCGATACGCTGTAAGCCTTTGAATCAAACCGTGAGAGATCAAAGCAAAGTTCATTGACTAAATGATCAGATTATGTTGAAATAATATATCAGATTTACATTCAAACTGTCTATTAAGAGATACTAAAAAGCTAGTGGATTGTGTCAGGATATTTCCTTTACTTATAAATATTTAAACAGAATAGCCTATTCACGCATAATCTCCCTCCTAGCAAGGGCTTGTTGCATTCCAAACATCAGCCCGTCCTGTGTAGCAAGACGGGCTTCGAGACGGACCATGCGAGTCTCGAGCGCCGTTAATCTAGCCAAGTCGACAGGGGGAGCGGACGGCTCACTTTGCCAGCCAATCGCAAGCTGAGGAACGCTTAACTGGGCGGCTACACCAGCCGCAGTGAATCCGGGCAAGGGAGGTAGCGGTACTGTACTGCCAGGGGTTTTCAGTGAAGCTGGCATCGCCTCCTCTGCAAAGCTGTCTCGATTTTCTTCCGCAGCCTGGTTATTGCCCAACGACCCCTCAGCCAGCTTGACGGTAACCGAAGTTTCTATCCCGAGTTGATGGCTGGGCTCCCAGTTCAACTCCAAGATGGAATTTTTTAAGCGGTTTTGCAATCTCCCCAGGTTATTGAGGTCAATGCTCTTCATTATATCCACACCCTCGTGATTGCATGTCCTCTTTTCCCAAGGAGTCACAAGATATGGTTTGGTTTTCCCCGGGTTCGACCCAAAAAATTGCTTAATTTTGTTCTTGAAATCTTCCATGGCGCCTATCCGAGCCTCAATCTGGAATTTCACCAAGTAAGGCTCACGCGTTTGTCTCGATATGAGCACTGCGGTATAGAATGTCTGTTGGATGCCCGCATTCTGCAGTTCGTTCTGTCCAAGAATCCATATGACTCCATTCCGTCGACCAGTGAACTGGCTAATATGTGCGCATGAGCTTCCGTGGTCGAAGGCAGCTCGATCCCATGATATCCTACGCTCGGTGCCCCGACTGCCGGATAGGTTAACACCAGAGTACCCGGCCTGAACGCCGACCTCCGTTTTAGCAGATTTGGTGTAAGAAGCCTTTGAGATATTATATCTCTCAGTTGAATGAATAGGCGCCCATGCCTGCACCTGCGGTTCGTCCTTGAAATTAAATGGTTTTTCATCACTGGCTTCGAATTCCAAAGATATCTTTGCGGATCCAAATTTTCTTCTGGGGTCATGTGAAGCAAGATCAATTCTTAACACCACTAGAGTCATCTCCTGGTGGTGTATTGGATTGTCGCCTTCGAGTGTTGTTTTTTCCCATCCATCCACCCAGAGTAGCCGGTCGACTGTTACCGAATATCCAGATTTTTTAATATCGCAGATGGCACTGCCGCCCTCTTTCACTCCATGTGACTTGACAGAACCAGACATCAGAGTTGCTTCATGATTCTCATTCCGATAGAGTGGACACTCTAAGCTTTTCGACTGGCCTTCGTTATCCGAGACCACAACACCAGCCATTGTCGTAATTTGAACAAATGTTGAGATATGCTATTACTGGCTGTGTGATAAAGAACGAAAGCAGGAAATAGAAGACGAAGAAAAATTCTTGGAGAAATTTAGCAATGGTAATAAAGGCCTTGAAAACCTCTTACATATCCTGTGCTACATTTACACGGGACTAGAGAGCCATTGAACAACCATAGCACTCGCAGTCGCAGCCATCTTCTATTCAATGGCCTCATTATCCACATTTGAACATGAAGCCGTTCGACATGCACTAACCATCTTCAAGTATGTACGAGGCTGCAGCCAGTTTGGGTTCCGGCCAACAAACGATCGGAGCGTTGTTCAGCTTGCGGTACTTGTGAACGCATCAAACCCCCCTTCTATCAAGAGCTGGCGAAATGAAACGAGTGCGGAGCATAGTATTATCAAGGTAACTTCCTTTGTTACTCGGCTGTTCATATACACAACTTCCTTTATTACTCGGCTGTTCATATACACATTGTAATATACCAGACGTGCCTATTCCATTGTTGGATGCCTAACGGGCATTCAAACCAATCAAAGTATAAGAAACTTAATAGATATATTAGTTCATTAAGTATATAGGTTTACACTCTTCCATATGGCATTGCGAATACCCGCTTATACTCCTAGTCCTGGCTGGGATGCCGTTGCCAGGTCTCATTCTCATTGCTGCCTATTTAGAACAGGAAGTATAAGGAGGGAGCTGCACTAGCGCATGTCCTGACGCTTTCCTTCTCCTTCGCACACCGCAAATTAAGGACTTATTCCCATTGTTTTGGCCTTCACAATAATCTCCAAAATGACGAAGACAGTTTTTATTGATGGGTACGAGATCAATCTAAGTGAAGATGACCAAGGCGAGCCTATTGCAACAGTCATTAAAGGAGACAAAGAGCACCCTGGGTTGCCATACTTGATTGGGCTGCTACTTAGTGGTATGTTATGTTGAAAATAGAAATCTTTTTTTCATTTGCTTCACCCGCTTAACCTTGAAGACTAACAAATGCATGCTAAAATAGAATACGAAGGAAGCGAGATGACAAACAACGAAAAAAGCGTGCCGGATAGCTGGACGAGCTGGTTGGGTAGCTGGACCTAACTTTCAAAGAGCTATGTAAGGCGAAAATTTTAGGCAATTATAATGATGAATGCACCACGTTCACTCCAGGGTTTGATTTCGCCATATATTCATTCTCTGCATTTGTAATTGAATATACAGAGGAAAAACCATGGGCTACGTCAGTCAGATGTGCCACATCGGACATGGAATTAGCAATGGTAATAAAGGCCTTAAAAACCTCTTATATATCCTGTGCTACATTTACACGGGACGAGAGAGCCATTGAATAACTATAATACTCGCAGTCACAGCCATCTTCTATTCAATAGCCTCGTTATCCACATTTAAGCATTAAGCCGTTCGACATGCACTAACCATCTTCAAGTACGTACGAGGCCGCAGCCAGTTTGGGTAGCGAATTAGGCTCTAGACGCTTGCATATATCTAAGTAGTCAGGCACTACTAATTCCAAGGTCATACAGCACATAGTATAGAAACATCATAGTCTAGAGTCTCGTATCCCCCAGGCAAGAGATGGCCCCGCGACTGACTCAAAGCCCAACAGCAACAGACCAGGGGGTTCCGGCCAACAAACGATCGGAGCGTTGTTCAGCTTGCGGTACTTGTGAACGCATCAAAACCCCCCTTCTACCGAGAGCTAGCGAAATGGAACGAGTGCGGGGCATAGTATTATCAAGGTACTATACTGAGAAGTGTTTCCTTTGTTACTCGGCTGTTCATATACGCAGTGTAATATGCTAGACGTGCCTATTCCATTGTTGGATGCCTAACCCCCGATGCTCTAGGCTTCACTGACCACGACTATTCCCAGGCGACGCACCATTATATAACCTTGATTCCGTCTAGGATAGCTAATTTCTTCCTACTGACGACTGATTATTTCCGATTTTCTGTCTTCTATCAGCGATAATCTGCATCTTGTGCTCCTGAGTCTGCCATAGAGGCTGACACGCACCATGGATGTAACTCCTCCTAAGCTCACAGCAAATGATCAGCCGCCGGATGAGATTTTCGTGCCAAATGAATCTGAAATACTTCCAAAGTCAAGCACCGCGGCCTCTGGGAGTGAAACACCCACCGATCTACCAGTTAGAGACTCAAAGAATCCAGAAGAAGCCAATTCGCAGAGAAAAGACACCAACAATGTGCCTTGTTCAACTTCCTCCACGTCGAACAAGCCAGATTCAGCCGAGTCTTTCCATCAGGAGACTCTCAACTTATGGGACGTGGCTTACGATAATCTGAGGCGTCGACATGCCGAATTATTGGAAAACTACGAAAGAACATTGACGCTATGGCTACGTGCTTACATGTACTCATTACCATTACTACAAGATCGAAACCTCTCTATTTGTGAACAAGTAAATGTCTTTCGACATTCACATCATCAAGAAAGACGAGAATGCGCGCAGGACATTGTTGCCTTCTGTCTCGGTGCTCAGCAAGAGAGCGATGCTGGTGCCGATACCGATGATGAGAGTAACGAAAACTTCAATTCTCCAACTATTAAACTTAAATTCTCTAAACAAACTAGAGACGTTTTAGAATCGTCAATCGACAATGTTGAGGATGCAGCCCTTGCATGGGCAGGAACATGCCTTGCTCTACAGGTAACTGACATACATTCCTTTGCGAGGTACTATTACGACCCTATTTACTAATTATAAGAAATGGAATAGGGTCTTCTACATTCTATCGACCGACCGAAAAAATTACTAGGCATTAGCCACATCGCATCTAGAATGGCGTGGTATACCATACTCCCTAAGCTTCTCGATAGCGATGAATTCAACAAAAGCCCTCCTTTAAGCGAACAAAGAAATCTCCGAGATCGTATAATAGAACTTTACCAACAAATTCTCCTTTTCCAAATTCGTATAGTCTGTTCTCAAATGGACAGCATTCAGGAGGGCGATCTCCTCCAAATCGATCAAAATCTATTACTCAGAGATGTAGACTTGAATGGGACCGATGTGGTTAAGGCAGAGCAAGCACTTATGTGCTTTAACGGGAATGATATCGAAGTTCGGATCCGCAACCTTGCCACGCTTCTCGATGATGAGAGAGATGCTACAATGAAAATTTTGAACGCAATCGATCCGCGAAAGAATAATTTAGAGGCGAATATCTCATCAGTTGAAAGTCTCTACGAATGGGTCAAATCGACTCCTAAATACAAGAATTTCATCACAGGAGAACCGCGTGTGCTCTGAGTTTGTGGTGACCCAGATGCTGGCAGAACGATGGTTATTTGGTCAATTATGCATGGGCTCTCTCTGACGAATATCGGCTCAGAATCGAAGTTTCTGTCATTTTCAATGTGCGGCACTGGTGAAAATGAAGCGGAGAGCACTGTCTCTGTGCTCAAGACTCTCATCTACCTCGTCTTGGAACACCAACCTCAGCTTAGCAAACATCTGACAGAAAAATGCAACTCAACAGGCAGAAAGGATTTTTCCAGCTCCAATGACGTATACGGATTAACTTTACTTATATACGACATTATCAGAGATGAAACGTTTAAGCCAACTATATTCCTAATCGAAGGAATTGATGAGATTATTTTCGAAGATGAAGAGCCAAGCTTCTTCGTGTCATTTATCAAAACAACTATGAATCTGTCTCAAAATGTTAAATGGCTCATATCCAGCTCAACTGAGTCATTTAAGCATCCTTTGTTGGGAGATCTGCACATAGTTGAAGATCAATGTATAGATATTGATGCGGCATATGAAGAAATCCAGATAACCTTAAATACTTGTTACATCCCTTCAAAGGTTGATCAAGTAACAAAATACTGGAATATCGAAGGAAAATTCCGACATAAAATAACTGAGCTCCTAAAGGAGGCGTCTTCAGGAAACTTTCTACGGGTTGACTTGGCATGCCAGGCGATACAACGAGAACATCCTTGGAATGCCCCAAGTATTCTCAAATGGTTGTCACAGCCGCCAGCAGCATATTCTGATCCATTGTATAACTTATACGCTCCTATGCACGAAAATATCAAGAATCTACCTTTCAATGATTCTGAAATCTGCATTAATGTGCTAGGTACGATGGCAACAGCAGCTAGACCTCTGGATCTTGCGGAGTTGGAAGTGCTTTTGGATTTTCCGGCCTGCGTTAATGTTCAAATCTTAGTAGGGAAATGTTTTGCATTCCTAAAACTACGCGATAAAACGGTTTATTTCCCGCGTAAAACTGCCAAAGATTTTATTCTCAAAGTAACAGAGAGTAAAAGAGCAAGATTGCATTTGCAAATGGTTGAACGCTGTCTCAACTCTCTATCAGAATACTGGAGTTTACCTTTGATAAATTCACCCCAAGGCCGAAGCAAAGACTCAAAGGCACCTACGAACTATGTGGCACTATATTGGGTTCGGCATCTTTGTAATATCGATGATGCTGACGCTGTTATAGCTGAAGTTGCTGAGTTTCTCGCCAAGAACCTTTTAAAATGGCTGGATCTCTTAGTATGTTCAGGGTGGCTATCTCAAGCAAAAGCTCTTGTATCAGCTTTACAAACCCATGTTAAAGTACGTTTCTCTATGACCTTGCTTCATTGACGTCTTAATTTTTTTTATAATGAAATTTAAAAGTTGACACTAACTAATCTTGTTATTAGAAGAAGTGGGAAAGAGAAACAAGTCCTGATGATAGCCCTTACCGGAAGTTCTTGAACATTATTCATGAAACGCATCAGTTATTACATTTCCACCACATGATTCAGGGTGCCACTGGTCTTACAGCCAGAATGACTCTTCTGTTCTGCCCTAGTAATGTGGTGATGATGGCGATGCACGAAAGATTCCTGCCTACGGAATGGCCGTACCTTGAAGGCCCCCCGTTGTCCAAAAATCACTGGGACCCCCTTATTCATATTTTAAAAGGTACTTCAGACTTTATTCGTTGCTGTGACCACTCCTACGATGGAAAATTCTTAGCTTCTGGCTCAGATGATGGTACTATACGTCTCTGGGACACAATATCAGGAAATGTACAGCACACATTTCGAGCTTTTAATAGTGATTATGTGTATAGCATGACTCTATCCTCCACTGGCTTTATTGCTGCGTCAAACCGGACAACCATTAAGATATGGAGTTTATCTACTGGAGAACAGTTGAAGTTAGCAGTTGATGAGCATGTGCGCGAAGAACCTGGCCCTGTCAGAGATATCAAGTTTTCGAATGATGGAACCATGCTGGCGGCGGCTGTTGGGAGAGCTATTCTTTTTGGGGATATTCCGGACTTCAGGGTCATCTTACGAAAGGAAATTGCTTCCTACTCCTACGAGGATGATGATTCTTTCTTCATTAACTTCTCTAAGGATGATACTCTTCTTGGATCAGTGTCAAAACAAACAGTTACTATCTGGACACTGGAGAATAATGTAGCTAACGACGTCACGAATGAAGGAGTTCATGAATCAAAGACTGCTATACAGAATAGGCGAAGTATAAAGAGAGAAAAGGACTTGACTATACCTACTTCATACGATGATTTGGTATGCGGGATTGCATTTTCGCCAAATTCCAAATATGTCGCCACTGGGGCATATCAAGAGAACAAAGTATACCTCTGGGACTGGAAATCGGGAAACCCTCCCGTGGGCCTCACTGGGCACACCGACACTATCACCACAGTCGATTTCTCACCTGACGGGTTATTTCTAGCATCTGGATCACAGGATGGAACAATTAGAATGTGGCGAGAGCCATGGACTGCCAAACAGCCCCCATTAATACTAAGCGGACACCTACGGAGTGTATACGATTTATCATTCTCTCCTTCTGGGACATGCCTTGCTACCTGCTCTAGCGATAAGACTATTAGAATTTGGGATTATGGCAGCTATGGACCTCAAATACAGTCGGGAATTGACTTGAGTCAGAGTCAAAATACGCCACACGCGCGGCCCATCTCACATATTGCATTATCTGAGGATGGGAAGTGGGTGGCATCAGCCTGTGGAGATGGTTTAATCTGTTTATGGGATGGAATATCTGGTATGCTCCAACGAAGCTTATGGGGGCATGGACAATATTATATTGAATCGCTTGTATTCAGTCACGATTCTCGCAAACTGGTATCAGGATCTGGTGACAAAACTGTTCGCATTTGGAGCTTAGAAGACGACTTTCAGTCACGCACACTCGTTGGTCACCAGGATTGGGTACGCTGTGCTGTATTATCGCGCGATGGAATACATGTAGCTTCGGGGTCTGATGATAGGACTGTACGCGTATGGGATCTTCGGCAGCATGAGGTTGGAAATGCTATATCAAGCCAGGAAGAAGAGGAAGAAGAGGAAGAGGAGGAAGAAGAGGAAGAGGAGGAAGAAGAGGAAGAAGAGGAAGAAGAAATGGGGGAATCGACTAGCGTCCAGGGAGTAAGAATACTTCGTGGTCATAGAGACTACGTCGTGTGCGTTTTGTTTTCACAAGATGGAAAATACGTCGTGTCTGGTGCTGAAGATGGCGAGATCATACTTTGGGGACTTCACGCTGGTCATCAAGCCAGCTCTACCATTCAACGTACAACTGTTAAAAGGAGGAATTTTGAACGCATCAATGCTATTACATTCTCAGCCGACTCGAAAAAGTTCATCGCATCATATGCTGATAGTATATCAATTTGGGATATCACCGAAGAGGATGGAAATATGAGATTCAATCACACGCTCGAATCAGAAACAAGGTCAGAGATCTACTCATTGAGCGTCAATATTAAGTACCCTCAGTATGTGATAACAGAGGGGGGCCCTATACTTATCGAAGACTTGAGAGATGGCGCAATAGCGCAGATAGTATCCACGCCATGGTGCCCTTATAGCGTCATGTTCGGCACAGAGGCATGGATCACCTGGAATGGCAAGAAGATTATCCTCTTTCCAGACCTGTATCGTCCGTCTGATTGGCATACTATGAGAGTTCAAGAACACAGAGTTATCATCGGTTGTCGCACGGGAGAGATTTTACTGTTCCGGTTTAGAAAGGATGCAAATTGGTAGGAGGCATTGTAGCAGTAGTAACTAAGATAAATGAATTCGCTTCGGATAATCCAGATTAAATAAGACTGTGTTTCGATAAGTAGCTCACTGGAATAGTATCACTCGGAGATCTTAGTATTTGTACGCTGACGCTGTCGAGTAAGCCAGTGCATCGTATAATTTGACCATCGCCAGTATTTTCTCCATGCTCGAGCGAGATGAAAAACACCAAATTACATAGTGTCTACCAACTCATTGCTTGTCTCATTGCAGATGTAATTCTACCCGTGGGGGAAAAGTGAGTGTATACATTCATCATAGCTTCGTATCCGCTTATATCTTACACGATGCCGCCTTGCTCGCTGCAGTAACAAACATCTCAAATAATAAAACTCCATATACTTTTTCTTTTCTTTTCAACATCCAACCCTCTTTTTAATTCTTTGCAAATTCCACCGCCAACTCTGCAACCAAACCAACAACCTCGTCCGTCCTCGACACGAAAGCGCTGTGTGAAGCATCCACAGACTTCTCCAACCACTCAACACCCGACCGGGCAATGTATTCATTCTGGTCCTTGAGGGGCACGGTGTTGTCCTGAACAGCGTGAATGTATGCGCGGTGGCCGTCGTACTCTTTGTTTCTCCATCCTATTGCCGACGGGGCTGACATGGCGGCCGCTGCGGACTGTCCCTTGAGGGTTGCGATGATGCGGTCGGCCACCTCGTCTGGAATGTCGTTGTAGAAAAAGTGCTTTTCGTCTTTTGCTTCCAAAAGGCCAGTCTCTTCGACCTGCATTATCGGAATTAGTATCTAAGAGGTGGGATATAAAAAAAAAACTCACATTGTCTGCCGAGACAAAAGGAGTCTCGAAACCACCCGCCATCTCAAAAGTCGTCTCGCCCTCAACAGGCACAAAGGCAGCAAAGTAAATCACGCCAATAATGCCTCCATCCAGGCCCCGTGCCTCTCTGCTCTTCTTATCTAGACCATTAATAAGGCCTGTGATTACGAAACCGCCGTACGAATGTCCAAAGACGATGACGTCTTTGCCTTCGTCAAATAGAGGCTGGAGGAGAGCCTTGGCCTGTGCCTCATCGTCTTGGACTGTGACGTCTCTGGTGCCAACACTGCGGGTCGGCACCACAGTGGTGGGAAAGCCTGCTGCCTCCAGGGCCTTGGCAAAGGAGGCCATTGTGGAGGCCGGGTGCCAGGCCCCGGGGATGATGAGGATGTGTGGCTGAGAGGAGGAGATAGCTGCCATTGTGGTTACTGCGACTGGAGAGACTTGGATAGGTATGTCGTATGAATATGTCCTATTTCTTTGATTGAAAGGGATATATAGGCTAATGTAGGATGCCGTATTAAGGATGCCGTACTTCAACACCAAGTCTATCGTCTACGAAAGGCTGGACATCCAACTTTAATATACAGACTATTGTCAATAAACTATTATCTATCCCTAGATTCCAAATCCTTCAACTGTCATCCTAATCTCTCTACGCCCTCTTCTGGGATGAGAAAACGTCAGGCAGTATATTCTGACCGGGCTTCGATTTGTAAGTCCTTCAGGTTTAGTAAACGTCGACATATCGCTGAAAGAAGGAAAACCTCTCCGCGTAAATGCGCCCTTAGGAACCGAGCTAAGCGGGATAACCGCTTGGGACTACTAGTAGTAGCAGTCTGCCACGCGCTGAGTAATGGTTCTATCACCTTGTAACCTGAGGCGTGTAAGCAAACCACATATTATCCTCTTCTGGCGTGTGAGCTTTTCCCCTCTACAATTTAGCCAACTTCACGCCGTCCATACAGTTTCCTACTTTGGTATCTGGCTTGTAGCTGACCAATCGGCGTTTCTGTTGCAAAAGGAAAAATTCACCAAGACTGGGCAACGTCTTTGACCGAGAAACCAAGGCCAAGCCGCGGGAATGCACCTCGGATGGCGATGCTTATTGATGTCGCGATTCTTGCCCACTGCTTTAGGGCACAGAAGATTGGCCATCTTTGGAATAGCAGTCACAAACACATATGCACCAGTATATTCTTACATTATGATGTAATTCCTCAACTACCTAGTCAGCATCTGTATGGCCTTTTTTATATTTGACTGTTTCTCTTTTCTATCCGTTTCTTCCATTTCTCATAAATGTACAGCATAAATGGCGTCAACTCACTTAAGCGTAAGCACTTTATCTCGGGAACTAATATTACTGATACTACAACCTCAATAGGTTATAGTAGAGTTAGTTGAATCCTCTAAAATTAGTGGACTGCCATTAGGCCCAACTGATCATCTAATCGCCATCAAAGTACTGTCTGTATTCGCCGCATTGGCCGCATCCCCGTTGGCATGATTAGTAGCCATTGATGCCGCAATAGCGTATTCGAGAAGACCCTCATGTCTAAAAACCGACATCTTGCATATGGAGATATCCTTCAGTCCATACTGAGACCCAACGCGTGCCACGCCAGACGCTCGCTCAAGAAAGTAGCTTCAATACGTCTCCCATTCTGGTGTCTTTGGATTTCTTTGTATTACCCTTTTCTTGGAACGCCTTGGTGACAAGATCACGCTTCTCTTGTTGAACATCTAGCACTCGTTCTTCAACGGTGCCTTCCATGATGAGACGCCAAATCTTTGTCTCACGTGTTTGGCCAAGACGATGCACTCGATCAACGGCTTGGTCTTCAATTGCCGGTGCCCACCCTGTCAAAGTACATATGAGTATTCATTCATCATAGCGCTAACGGGTTAGGGGCTTTATCAAAAAGAGACTTACAGCTATCAGACAAAATCACTGTGTCCGCAGAAACAAGGTTAAGTCCTACACTGCACACTGCCAAACTGGCAAGCATAATGCGAGTCTCAGAATCGTTGTCGAGGGCATCGATTGCCTTATCGCGCTTCTCTGCGCTCATGCTTCCATCAATTCTACAGTACTTTAGCCCTGCGTTTTCGAGCTGCTTCTGCACAATGTCGAGGAACGATGTCCACTGTGAAAAGATGACAATCTTGGATCCATCATTCTTAAACGTCGCCCGAACGATTTGCAGCATCGCCTCCGTCTTGGAACTCTGCGTGTCTGTATCGAGGTTCATGTCGAAAGTACCTTCGGGGGCTGGCTCCAAGAAGTTGTCCTCGATCAGGGGGTTGCGACACATTGGACATTTTCCTTGCAGCTGAACTGCTCTGGTGATGCAGTGGCGACAGAAAACGTGTTGACAATTTGTAATCACTGGGTTGGTAGGTGTATCGTAGCAGATGGCGCAATCCTCCTGGCTATCAATGTACAACCGAAGCGCTTCTTGAAGCAACGCTCGATTTTTCTCAGTCAAAGGTACGACGTCTTGATCTTTGAGCAATTGCATCAGATCATCAATCCGCGCTTTGCAGAGAGTCCAGTGATTACATCTATAACGAATTAGTTTGGTAAGCATGGCATAATTATGCAAGCAGCGGGCTACTTACGACTGCCGGAGCCGCAGGAGACGCTCCAAGACGTTTTGGAAGCGGCCCTTTTGACCACTTTGTGATTTGGCTTGGTATTCTTCTAGAACACCTTTGGCTTCAGATCTACCCGATGGTTAGTATGAAGTCTTCCAAAACACTCATCTTGAAAGTGAGAATAGTTGGGCAGGCATACAATAGAGCATCGTATTTAGTCTTCTCTTCTGGGAGAAACGTGATTCGATGCAGATACTCGGTCTTCTTGGGAAGCTTGAGATCAACAAATTTCATGTCCTTCTTTCGCCTAAGGCAGATATCTTGCATCAAAGATTGCAGAATTGCTTCTGCACTGCGTTCACCCGACATTAACCTCCGAGTGATTGTTGTGTTGAATATCTCGGGCTGCTCAATGCCTCCAGTAATGTGTAAGAATTTTACCAAGGACTGGAGATCCTTTACGGAATTGACACTAGTAACAAGTCAGTAGAGAGCGACAGCGTTGTAAGGACACCACCAATTGGTACATACATGGGAGTTCCAGTCAGAACCCAGCGGGATTGGGCTTTCAGTTCACTTGCAGCCAAAGCCACCTTGGTCTTTACGTTCCTTATCGTGTGTCCTTCATCAAGCACAACTCGCCGCCAATTCTTCTTTTGACTCAACAGAGTTTTGCTTCCGCCTTCATCCAGTTCTTTGGCAAGTGTGCCGTAGCTAGTGATGACAACGCTGTATTTTGAGAGTTCTTGGCCATCCACTTTCCTAGCACCATGATACACCAGGATACTTGGCTGATGTTCCTCTTTAACGTGTCTTCGAATTTGTTGCTCCCAGTTGCTCATCACACTGACAGGAGCAACAATCAGTGTTGAGCCAGGGCCACCCGCGAGAATTAAGCTGATCATCTGGACAGTCTTCCCCAAGCCCATATCATCAGCAAGAATACCGCCGGAAAATAGCGTTGGCGCTTTGGAGGTGATGAAGTCGGATGCAACATTCCAGTATCGACCCTTGCTATCGCGTCTCCATAGTTGAGAGACGGCATTTGATCCAACCGGTGGGAGTTGCGGATTCTCTTTAGATTGCATCCAGGCCAATCCCTATATATGCTATTAGCCTTGACTTGGTGAAAATCATAATGTCTCAAGCATACCTGTAGTTGGTACGGCAGCAGCGTAGATTTTAGCTGTTTAGGTTGCTCAGCCTGCGGCATCTTTGACAGCTCCTCTTCACCCATGGCCAGCGTCTTGATGGCATCGCCCCCTTTGCGGAATTCGACCGCATCGCTGGACTTGAGGAGTTCTTCCAAAGATATTTCGGGTGCTACTGGCTGCTGGCTTGGTAGACCGGCAGTAGAGATTGATTGGTGTAGCCCCAAGGCCACTCTACGAGCTTCGGCAGCCTTCCTGGTTTGTTTCAGTTCGGTAGCTTTGACAAATTTATCTGCCTTGAGAGCATTCTCAATTCGAGTGCGTTCTGCAGGGTTGCTTGGACCGTAAAATGACAGTCTAATAGGACAGTCGTAAAAGGCCTTCTCCCCTATGATTTGCCCTTCAACAGTGATATCTCCAGAGTCCTACTTGAGATTAGTCATAGGGCAAGCAATACCTACGAAAGCCAAGATGCAAAACTCACAATATAGTGTGCTAGCTTCTCGACAATCGTTCGAGGCAAGTGACCTATTTGCTGATGGAGCACGTTGTCTATTCGAATGGCATTGGAGTCATACTACCGTCCAATCAGCTCAGTAATTCGGTGAATCTAAAATGACTGAGCACGGCTCACCTGATTTCTCGGTTCTCTGTGACACAAGACAGATTCACCAGGAGAAGCATACCCATTATAGTATCTCACGCCCACAATTTTGCCATCTATAAGAGGTTAATTGAGTTCATATTAACGATATATTAGAGTAATTGATGATGAGGCAGACGAACTAAAAGTACCGTAGAGCTCCCTGTCAAATGTGTCGTCTTCCTGCGTCAGATCTAGATAGTCTGGCTCTTGGGTTGACAGCTGGAAAGACGAAGAAGAAGGAATCGCCTGCGTTCTCTGGCGACTTGCTGCAACGGATGATCCACCAGACTGCGAAGCAGGTCGTTTGTAAGCAGGCTGGCCATCATCGCCAGTAAGATCGATAAAATAGGTAGCCTCTGGGGCAGCGCGCTTGCGAGGAGGCATACTGAAAATAGTTTCTATTTGCGAGACGATGTAAAATAATCAATGAAAGACGTTGTTAAATCTTGAAAATTAGTGATATTGAACAAAGTCAAAGTCTATAGTTGAGCATCTCTATCCTCTTTTTTTTCCATGTCACTTCTATGAGCCTGTCACTCTCTCTTGGCGCGTCCAAGTGCAGAATAACCATAACGCGAGGTCATGTGACAAGCGAGCCATCAGCAAAAAGCAATGTGATACGCAATCAAATAATTCTACTGGGGGCAGTTGGAAATATAGCATACACGAGAGCTTCGAAAAAGTAAATGGGCGAGTTATAATAACGTTCTCTATCATTGATACTGCTCCCATGTTTACAACCACCCATCACCCTTTATTGGCTGTAGTTTCAGGGATTCGTACCATAAGGTAGACTGACACTCTACAAGCGAGAAGTGACTAAGCAGCGTGACATGTACCCTCGTACCCCTTCTGCCGAGATCCGCTCAGAGGAGCACTCCAGGCTGGGCCCAAATAGGTCTAGCTGAAATCACGCAATCGATGGCTCTGCGGATTCAAGCAGTAATATCAACGACATGCGACCATTCCTCTCTTCTCCTCCAACTACACTCTTCTTTACACTTCACTGGGGCAGGCGAGCGGCTGTGAGATGAGGCCTTTCATTTGGTACAAAAAACGCTATGCTTCTCCACTAAGGCCGTCGATGAGGACCGCCTCTCCACCTGCTGTGGATGAACGCAGCAGATGCTTGCTATACAAGAATACCCAGAACCAGAAACTAAACAACAGGATTCAATCTAGGGAACAACGAGAAATACCGAACGCCATATCGCCTTGCCCGATGCAAACGCTGCGACGCTTGCTACTCCTTCAACAAGCGGCCATACGCTGAAAAGTACATGCAGCCAGGCACATGGCTCTTCCGGCCAGTCTTTTCGTCAAAGATGTGACAACCCTGCTTGGCGACATTAGGAGGAGTATATACTGGAGAGTTGCTTAGTCGGGTCCATCACAAGTGTTGTGGTGCCAGATGAAGAACTTACGGTGCAAGGACACAGCGAAGTCGCTACCACGGTTGGATACTCTGTGGAGGCCAAGCTCGTCGGCCATGTACGTCACTTGGTTCTCTCTATATGTCTTTTCGGAGATGATGGTCATCTGTCCTTCGGGCTCGTCGTCTTCTGGAAAGGCATAGCGGGTCTCAGTGAGATCTCCGCGCAGTATCTTCATGAGGCAGTGTGCATTTCCGTGGTCGTGAATGGGGCTTCCCTTTCCTGGAGACCAAACAAGTACAAGCTGTTTCGCTTTTTGTCAATATACCGATGGCTTCGAGTGATGCACCACCCCCGAGTTGGACTTCAAGACATGACCTACCAGATTGCTCTTGCCATTTCCCTCGTCGACAAGGTTACGAGTGTAGCCTCTACTAGCATCGCCGAATGCATACTTGGACCATTGCATGTCGCTGCCGTCATATGCTCGCATCAGCTCCATCAGGTAGCCAACGTCGACATCCTCGGACGTCAAGCCAGACGACGGACCAAGGCCTTCCTTGAGTGCCAATACGAGCTCCTCGAAAAGATCCCTCTCCCTCTGCGCTACGACGTCGCCTACGACACCGAGCGCGTGGCTGCTTGACACAACATTCATGGCCATGATTGATGAGAAGCTATATGGAAGATGAATTGCGTATGTGGATATGTATGGACTATTGGCCGATCTATTGGAACGATATGAGAGGACGATGCGATGGGGACATTTATCACAATTATCGAAGTTGCACAACCAAGACGGCACACCGACTGGAGCGGGGATGGACAGTGTCTCTCGCGACAGGTCAGCTGAGCGTAACCCCCGACGGTGGATAAGGGTACCCGGTGTCGGCCAGCGAAATCCTCGTCACTCCAAGCCACGCGAAAAAAAGGGAATGGCAAAGATCGCAGGTACGAGGGACGGATACACCTGGCAACCATCGGGTGGATTACGTTGCGCACGTTTCGCACAATCTGGTTGGACAATAGGACGCTAAGAGCGCGTAATGGCCAGCTATGGTTTAGGCGGAGCAGCGGGCGATGACACAAAGTGAACGCACAGAGGCAACCGTCAATTGATCAGATGGGGACGGCAGCGTGGGACATGAGATTGTCGAATCTCTCCAAAAAGATCGGCATTCGAACTCGGGGCTCTGGTCATGCACTTTTGGTATGCAATGGTCTTGATGGGCGCATTGCGACAGGCTATCGCTATTTCAAGATTTGAGACTATGTTCGAAATATTTTGGCGATGCGACTTGCAAAGTTCCCGCGCAGCGTGGGGCCATGAGACCCAGTAGCACAGCACGGCAGTAGCGCTATGCTACCAAGACGCTACTAAAAGACTCAAGAGGGAGCCTAGGAGGATCTGCGATTGCTGAGCTTACGGCTCGTACGTGAAAAGGGGTCAGCAATCTGAACCTTCTCATGTCCTTGCTTATTTTTGTCCTTATCTACGGAGCACTCCTAGTCGCCTATCTCTTTAAATTGAGAAAAAGGGAAAGGGTACGATAAGTACTCCGTAGTCGTCATTGACGGTTAGTTCGAGACACTGTCTTAGGTAAGATACGGAGTGTGAGTGCAAAGATGAGTTACCCCGGGGTTCTCCGATAGCCGCCACCGATGGCCGCTCTACGCCCGCTTGCCGACGGCCTTTACGGAATTTTAGCAATAGTGCGCGCAAACCCGAATAGTAAACCCGTAGACTTTGAGTACACATATAAATTCTTGGTAGTACAATATAAGAAACTATTACATATGGCCGTGTCATACAGTAAAAAGCGAAATGTGCGTCGCCAAACTACCTAGTAGCTAGATACCTTAATCCCCATAAAAAGTACAGTGGTAATAGTCATGATGGGTTTCCTCTTTTACCTGTTCTTATTTTATTATACATATAAAAAAAATTAAATGGAACCGAGTCTAGAGACGGCAAGCCGATATCAGTCTATGAGCATCATGGAAGAACCTTTGAGCAGGGAGAATTGAGGATTCACACCGCGTTATGATTTGGTTCTATTTATCCACTTTTCCTTAAAGCACGGGGAAAGACATTGAAAGAAGGTCGGATAGTGGTACAACCTTTTGCCTGGCAATGTCAACAAGGAGCTACAAGGCTTCCACCAAAACATCGTAAATCGCAAAAATGTATATAACAGACTGACTCGCGTTCATTCTTGTCTTGCAAACCCGAGCTCTTTGGCAAGGTCATCCAATTCCTTCTGATTGGTAAAACGGGCATATGAGGGTTGTTTATTATCGAGCTTAGCCTTAACGTTTTCCCATATCTGCTGAAGATCAGGGCGGTCCGTTGCCCCTCCCAAGTTCATCTACCATTTTTCGCATCAGTAAGTGACTTATAATGTGCTTTCGTTGGGCCATAAGCGATAATACCTCAGAAGGGACAATGGCCCAACTTTCCAAGACGCTTCCATCTTTCTTGATAACAAGAATCGCAGGCTGGGCAACACCATGAGGATATCCTTCTCTCTCGGTAATCGCAACAGTAACCATGCCATTGGCTGCTAAATGCTTCGCTAGGATGTTCTCCTGATCGTTGATTGCCTCGGCGGTATATCCGCTAGAAGATCGGACTTGGGCAAGGTGCTCCTCGTCCTGCGCAGAGACAATCACCGGGTAACCCCCTGCTGCGTTAATGGTTGGGCTAAGGTCTTGCAAAACTCGCAGGTATGCCATGCAGAACGGGCACCAATGACCACGATAATCTGACAGCGTTGTAAGTGATCAAGTGTTAGCACGCAAGAAATATGCAACGCAAGGAATGCCGCCTACAAACTATGAATAGAAATTCATGCTTCTGCTTGAGGGTTTCGAATCTAGAAGTAGCGCTAAGTGACATGTTGGTCTTGTAGTCTTGATTACGGAGGACTGACGGCGATTTCCCTTGCCACAGGGTAATTGAGACTTTGAGGTTTGTAGCGATGCGGGATATCGCATTTGAATCGAGCAATTATATATATATATATATTACCTGCTAGAGGGGTTTAAAGATCACATGTACATTCAAAGCCGGTGATACCGATGGCACGCAAAGGGTTGCCAATCAACAGAGCACCGCAAGAGGAAGTCGCTAGGACCTCCCAAAGAAGTAAAATCTGGATGCATAATGCTGTCTACTTAACTTAGTCATGTATTTGTCTGTCCTTACAAATTGTCACGTTGCAACTTGGTCCTGATCTTTGCGAAAGGGAAACAATCCTCACCCCCTTTGTTCTGCAAGATAGAGAGCCTTGCTCTATATCACCACAGCCACTCGTTACTACTTATAGAGAGCCCCTTATTACACCTGTGATGATCCTTAAAAACCAGCAGTCCTTCACAAAGCACAGCCATCGTTCTTCATAGATACCCTTCCAGGCACACTTCGTTTCTTAAATCTAAACCTTTCAAGGTCGGAAATATGTTAAAAATGAGACTGCTTAATACTTGGTTTCTAGCGCTTCTCGCAGCCACTAGCAGCGGCCAACAAATGCCCACCATCTCTTCTTGGGCTCCAGTATCTACCGAACCGCCTCCCCTCAATGGCGCTGGATATCGAGTCGAGAGTTTCGGTGGCGGCGCCTACATGGTGACAGACAACCAATACAACTGTCTCTTCATCGTCTCGACCGAAGGGGTGATTGTTATTGATGCACCCCCATCTATTGGCCATAACATTGCATATGCAATTGGCAATACCACCGACAAGCATGTAACGCATTTTGTATACAGTCATGCCCACTCAGACCACGTCGGTGGCGCGTTTCTATTCACGAACGCAACTCGTATTGCCCATAGCATCACCCAAACGCTCCTTTCAGCAGTACCAAGTCCCGATGAGCCCCTGCCTGATATTACTTTTGAGAACGATTACACCCTTTCTGCCGGCAATCAAACCCTCGAGCTTTCGTACAAAGGGCCCAACCATCAGCCAGGAAACATTTTCATCTACGCGCCTCGGCAGAAGGTGCTAATGCTTGTCGATGTGGTCTTTCCCGGGTGGGCGCCCTTTGCATATCTGGGCGAGGCAGAAGACATACCGGGCTTCGTCCGCGCGCATGACCAGATTCTCCAGTATAGTTTTGACTATTTTGTGGGCGGTCATCTAACACGGTCTGGCACCCGCACTGACGTGGTGACGCAGCGCGAGTACATAAACGACCTCAAGACTAATTGCAATGATGCCCTTGCTCTCAGTAAGCAGCCGCCCAATGCGACAAACCCGATATCACAGCAGTATCTAGTTAGCGCAGCGCTCCAGGCGAACCCAGGGAATACATGGGCTGGTTTTAAAATGTATCTGGACAGCGTGGCGAGTTATTGTAACAATGTCACAAATCAGAAATGGCTAAACCGACTGTCTGGTGTGGATGTATATGGGCTGGAGAACTCATATGCAATGGTTGCTGCATTAAGTGAAACTAATCTTGGCCGTTCCTAGGTAAATTTATAGTTACATATATGTATAAGCGTTCATTAGATGATTTCTTTATCTACCACACTATTCCCAACCTTATACTCTAGTTTATCACACGTTGAAATGAAAGTGCTACAAATATCACTCTTAGTAGGGACGAGACCATTCTGATATTGTTTAGCTTACAATAAATCGCCTTCTCCAACGCAATATACCATTAAGCTAAACAGGGCAAAAGATTAGGCCAATAATCGCTGTTGCAGCAATTATGTAACGGAACCGGCTGCTTACAAGGTGTTCTATCTGTTGCGGGGAACTAGGTCGTAATACATGAGTTGAGAAATCTCAGGCTTTTGCCTATCTTGTTTAATGGCAAACACCCTGTATGTTGAACATGACAGTCTTTTCATATTGTTTCTCAAGTATGCAGGAAAAAGGCTTCTATATATACAAGGTACTTGCTTAAAACAGAAGCTGCTAAGAACAGAAGTTGCTTAAAGCCAAATTAGCTTAAAGCAGAAGTTGCTCAAAAGAGAAGTTGCTAGGTCCCACCCTTCCCAAGAAACTACTAGTAGTAGCTTAGTGAAAACAACAGCAACTTCCAGTTTTATATTTTAATTTCCATTTGTATAATTATATGTACCTCTCAGCTTTGTAATTTCTTACTGATGATATGGAATCTAAATAGTCTAAGCCGATGTCGTTATTTAAAGCATTTCTCCAAACAATACTGCTACTTTGCCTCAGTCAATAACTTCAGGTACTAATTTTTGCTAGCTTGAGTATATCACTTCAAGTGAAGTTACTATCTGATACAGCTCTTGGGCTAATGTGTATTGTAAGTTCAATTAATGTAGTATACACTCAATTAGCTCTTTGAATCCTTACCCACTAAAATATGTTGATTCCATAACTAAAATATGTTGATTCCATAACTAAAATATGTTGATTCCATAACAAGCTCTTATTCTAGCAAGCCAAAAATAGGCGTTACCGAACTCCTGGATTAGTGCAGGTTTGGCAATGGAATACGCTTGCCTGTTATAGACCAGGCTCTATTACATTTGCCATCCAATAGAAACCCGTACGCAAAGACTGGCTTTGCGCTCTCTCACAGCAAATGGTCTAGGTCCAAACATAGAACACTGGTAGAGACGAATTTATTTCGTCACATATGGATAATCCCCATCAACCAATTTTAGATTCTAAGCCATGAGTCGTCGAGATATCTCTCCATTGTTACGCAGCAGATTAATAATTATTATCTCAGAAACTATAATAGCTTACCAAACACTTCCTGATAGATTGAAATAATACAATAGCTGTTCATAATGCTTAAAAGGTATAAATGATGCAGATGCCAGCGAGGATGAGATGTAGATTGGCAACATTATAATATATTCTGCAAATATAATAACTTTCAAAGATTATTTCTTTAAAATATCCAATAATGGCCACTCTAGCTTCTCAACTGTCTGCTGTTGCCGAAGGCATAACCCAAAACGCGCCTGCTCCAGTTGCTTCATCTATCAAAGAATCAATTGCTGATTTAAAAGCCACTTTCGACAGAGGTTCTACTATTCAAATTGGGGCTTCTCTTCCAGCTTTTAAGCTGCCCAATGCTCTTGGCAATGAAGTGAGCAGTGAAAGCCTTCTTGCCAAAGGCCCAGTTCTAATCACTTTTTACCGTGGTAACTGGTGTCCTTTTTGCAACTTGGCTCTGCGCTCTTTGCAGCTACGTCTAGATGAGTTTCATGCTAAAGGCGTGACTATCGTGGCTATTTCTCCAGAGCTACCTGACACTTCTTTATCTACTACAGAGAAGAACGAGCTTAAGTTTGAAGTTTTGTCAGATGTTAGCAACAGATTCGCTAGAGAACTTGGCATTGTCTGGGACCAACCCAAGTCTGCTGAGAGTGTATTCAAAGCCTTTGAAATCGATTTGAAAGCTCGGAATGGCGATAATTCCATGGCTGTACCTATTCCGACAACTATTCTGGCTGATGCAAATGGAGTCGTGAGGAACATCCACATCGATCCGGATTATATGCAGAGACTGGAGCCTACTACTGCACTTGGATGGGTAGATTCTCTGTAGACTACTCATATTATGGAGGATAGGTGGGGAAGGGATTATTATCCGGGAGATTTGTCTATACTTGAACATTCGTCATTCGGTAGCCGTCTAGGGCGCACGGATAAAAAGTGTGTAATTCGATGGTTGTAGCCTCCTCTTTATACAGTAGGCTATCTTTCTCTTTATATTGTTAAACCTTATGCTATTTTACCGTTACCATTATGTAAATGAAGTTATACTACTACTGTCTAAGTAATCTTGGTTGGGTGCACAATAAGAACCTCTCTATTCTCCAGGAACATCGGGCCAGTCCTCCCTAGTGCCGACTTTTTGCGGCCTTGGCAAGGAAGAAAACAAACAACAACTTGTATAAGCAATTATTTGGAATTAGTTCAACAAATGTATTCACTTAATAGCTCTTTACCTTGATGAGGTAATAGATACCAGAGTGAGCATTTTCTGTTTTTGCTACTTAGCATTAACTACTTTTACTCTAGTGCTGATGAGGTACTTTCATGGCCGTATTATTCGGGCAGGACACAGGAATTGCTTAGAAAACGAGTGAGTAGGTCCACTCGCTAAAGAAGAGCATACACTTAATTGAGCCAATACTCGAGCTTCTATTTATTACTACTAGTTATAAAACTCAACAACTTATTACAATATGCCAGTACTATCACAAAAAGCAATACAGTTCGATAGACGGGAAATTACGCAATAACTAAACACTTACAACTGGACACAACGCAGCTGGTTTTGCTACCGTTACTAGATCCGCATTATGAAACAAGTCAAAGAACTACCTAGCCTAGGTAGCTAGCGAAGACCAATTCCTCAAGGAAGGAGCTATGGTGACGATTAGAGATCATAATAGTAAGAGTAGCTTGCCTCATTCTCTAACTTATGAAGAAGAATTTAGTTCTCTCACGCGGAAGATAATCAAGCTATGCATAGCTAGCTTACTGGAGCTTTAATATACCGAGAAACGCGACACGGCCGGGAGCCATACCACGCAGCAATCTTTGTATGACGCATCTTCACTTGATTTGGCTCGTTTCACCGTGCTCTAATTTTACGTCAAGCTCCATATTAATAATGGAATCATTGTTCGTGAGCTTTTTTTTTTTTTTTTTTCTATTTTTGCCTGATAGATGAATTACTAAACTCGTGATATTTGCAGGCGATCAGCACTAAGTTCAGGTTTTGGCATATGCTATTGCCCTGTGCCATGCATAGCTCTAATTTCTAATTTAAAAAGCTAAGAGTTAAGAAGCTTAGTTTGCTCATTATATTAATAATACAATGGAATTAATAAGGCTGATAAAGCCATTGAAATAGGAGTGGCTGACTATCCATAATATATATCTCGGGGTTTTCCACCTTATTGTAATCAGTACATTAAAAATTATTACTGACGTTTCTGCCACGAAGATGACAGAATTAGCATACCAGATACTCCCGGTTGCCCATCAAGTTGAAGTCGGTAATTATTCCGTCTTTTATCGTGAAGCAGGGCCGTTGAGTGCTCCAACCTTACTATTGCTTCATGGCTTCCCATCGTCTTCATTCCTCTTCCGGCATATGATTCCTATTCTTGCCCTATCCTATCATGTTATTGCCCCTGATTTTCCCGGTTTTGGGTTTACAAAGAGCCCTGCAGACTTTCCCCATAGCTTCGATAACATCGCCGATGTCATGGAAGGGTTTCTGGACGCGCTAAACATCCAAGAATTTGCTGAGTATATTGTTGATTACGGTGCTCCTGTTGGGCTACGACTTGCTGTACGGCGTCCACACGCTGTTAAGGCTATTATATCTCAAAACGGGAACGCCTACTTGGAAGGTCTTGGGCCAGGGTTTAACGCTATAAAGCCATATTGGGCATCTGGCAGCCAATCGTGAGTTGGCTTACTGCAGGCATTATCTTTTAGAAAGGCTTCAGCTGACCGTCTTAGTGACCGGAATACTCTACTACCTTTTTTCACCTTGAATGCAACAGAGTCGCAGTATACCACTGGTACAAAGTGCCCCAACTCTCTTGAGCCGGAATCATGGTGGCTGGATTATGCACTTATGAACGACCAACCGGGCAATATAGACATCCAGCTAGATTATCTCTACGACTATCAAACCAACGTTGCCCAATATCCACTGTATCAAAAGTATTTACGCCAGTCTCAAGTACCTTTGCTCGCTGTATGGGGACAAAACGACCAATTGTAAGATGCTTCCCTATAATATAACCAAGCAGTGCTAACTAGAAACCGGTCTCTAGCTTTATCCCAGCTGGTGCGGAAGCCTATAAGCGAGACTTGCCTCATGCTGAGATTCATCTCATTGATGCTGGTCATTTTGCTCTGATTAGCAATTTAAAGGATATTATAGATTATATGCTACCATTTTTACATAAGAATTTGAAACATGGGAGGCGTTGATAGACGCATGGTACGAGTCAGGATTAAACATTTAATATCCTGGTTGTGGGCGGTGCTGATTCAGAAATGGTAGGGTATTGTTGCTTGCTTCAATATAGGTATAGACGGCTATATGTAGATGATATCAGCATTTTAATACATTTGGTGTAGGATGGTACATGATTTCCTTACCTCAATACCAACACCCTGTTCGTTGGCGTTAGTGAGCATCACAATTGGTAAAGTAGCGTGCAGAGTTTGTATGATGCAGCTCTTGTTTCTATAAGAATCGCCTTTAGTTTAGGTAGTACAGCTGAGAAAAAGCTGCCTCTCTTCTCTCTCCTCTATATTCACAGTCATCCGTCTCATCCGCTGGTGGAAGTATGTCGATGTCAAGACTACTGCACAAAGTGGACACCGCGGTCTACAGGGTCAAGTAAGTTATACTGTAGTATTGGCACCTGAGCACCTTTAATACAGAAGTTGAGCTATGACATGAGTCGTCGTCGCTTTCACCGCTACAAGGAATAGTAGCCAATTCAATCGTTCGTTGTGAACTCCCACAGCGGTTTAATTGAAGCAGCTCTAGCGTGTATCAATGAGAGCTTTACTCCCAATTTCTTTTAACTCGATCGAACCAACTTCTCTTGAGCAAATCTTAACTGTAGAAGAAACTGATGAAATCCCCAACTTCGCGGGTGGGCTACCAAGCCATTGCAAAGGTTCCCTTGCCCACAACGGATCTTTGTCTTTCCAAGTATCAGGCCATGGGTAATGACTCGTAGCTACAGCAAGCTTGTCGATTTTAAAATTAGCAGCAAGGACTTGGCATGCCGACGGTCCGCCATCTTTGTATGGAGGATTTTATGCGGGGAAGTAAAATCCACTGCCCCAGGCCTCAAGGGACCTATTAGGGAGGTATGCTACTAGTATGTAGTGCTCCATAGTACGGAACAGATGCCGAGAGATTTGTTATCTGATTGCCTGCACGATGGATTGCATTGGCCGCTAAAACAGTGTTTGTGTGTATACTATCTTCCATGTGCTCACAAGTGCCGTGCCGGCCGTCATCTTCAGATCTCAGCTACCCGCTCCCTCTGCGTCGATGCCCGTCAACGTCACAGCCATAATATCAAAAAATTCTAGAAACCAATACAAAGGGCGAATAAGCAATTGGAAATGCATCCCGGCCGAATCCACCCCTCCAAAAGCATCTTCAGCTGCCAGCTCCGTCGCGTATCGGGCCGTCGCCCAAAGCAAGGCCAAGTCCCCCGACAGCCGCTCCGATGCCGACGTCTGTTTTCGCTTCCAGCGAATGAGGGCCGCTGAACGAACCTGGGACTAAGCGCCAACAGTGCCCACAGAAGCAGAACGGCGGCTGCCGGGTTGCGGGAGCAGCCCACCCTTCTAGAAATTCGAGATTGGTGGATACAGTCCGCAATTCCTTTCCATCTGAAAAACCGGGACACGACAAGGCCGTAGCTGAAAAATGGGAATCGGCGCCAAGAAGCCCGTGAATCATCTGACTAGCCTGTAGAGAACCGTCTGGACTTAAATACAACAGCTCGTCCTGAATAATTATTGCCACTCATTCTAAAATTCCATAACCAAGAACAGCATTTCCACTGTGAAAAAGAGAGACAAAAACCCAACTTCTCTTCTCATCTTGACAATAATCGGCGACTCGGCAGTTAAAAACCAGCGTGCGTCATAAATCAGATTTCGACTATCCTATTTCGTCCGTCTGCCATCCATTTCGGCTCAGCCATTCCGACGAACTGCACTACTGGCTCGCCGAGAGACCTCCGTCTGCCAAACAGCCTTTTCTTCCTTTTTTTTTTAGTGGGCTTTGTAGCCAGACACGTCAACCCCCTGTCGCCCGACTTTTACGGGTTTACACAACAAAGAAGAAAACCATTTCGTCATTAGAATCCTATTAAACTTCTATATAAACGGAAAGCTGTCAAGCCTCTCTCCAGCTTTTTTCCCCCAGATTCCATCAAGCAGCACTTGAATCGTCCTGAACCTTGAACCCCTCAACTCAATACTGGGGTGCATCATATTATATCGATAGCCTCTGTTTCTCAATCATGGCGACAACTACCGCCAGGGCGCCAATGCCCGCCGCAGATAACCAAGTCATGGCTGACAATACCGCTTCATGTTCTTCAAAGCCTTGTAAGAATAACCGTGGTTGGCGCAGAATCGTCCGCAACTTTACTCCATCGTAAGTCTTCACCTATGTGTGCAACCTCACTTACACGGCTCTCGTCCCCATATACGAGTATACCTATGTAAGAGATCAATTTTCAACTAACACAATATCAAACAGATGGTTCGCCGTCAACATGGGCACAGGCATCGTCTCAATCCTCCTCCACAACCTCCCCTGGAACGGCTACTGGCTGCAAGTCATCTCATACATCTTCTTCGCCCTCAATATCCTCCTCTTCACCACCTTCTTCATCATCTCTGTACTGCGATACACACTCTACCCCGAGATTTGGGTCGCCATGATTTCTCATCCAGCACAATCTCTATTCCTAGGATGCTTCCCCATGGGCTTTGCAAGTATGTTTTCTCATCCCTTTACACTTATATAATTTCAAATCATCATGACTAACACACAATCAAAGCAATCATCAACATGATGATCTTCTCCTGTGCTCAATGGGGCCCCTGGCTCGTCTACCTCGCCTGGGCCTTTTGGTGGATCGACGTCCTCGTCTCATTTGCAACCGCCGTCTCCATGCCCTTCATCGTCATGTCCCGCCACCGTCCCAACCTCAACAGCACCACCGCCGCGCTCCTCCTGCCCATCGTCCCAGTCGTCGTCGCCGCAGCCACTGGAGGCATCGTTGCTGAGGCCCTCCCTTCCATCAGCCATGCCTATGCCACGCTCATCGTCTCCTACGTCCTCTGGGGCATCGGACAGACTCTCTCCGCCTGCGTCATGGCCCTCTATTTCCACCGTCTGACAGTCCATTCTCTGCCTGGGCGAGAGGTCATCGTCTCAGTCTTCCTCCCCGTCGGACCCCTTGGCCAGGGCGGCTTCGGCATCCAGCAGCTCGGCAAGGTTGCCCTCAAAGTCGTCCCCCACACGGAAATGTTCCACGTCGCCGGCGTTGATCCCACCCGCGGCGCCGAGTTCCTCTACTTCCTCGGCATCTTCCTCGGTATGGTCATGTGGGGTTTCGCCCTGGCTTGGGTGTGCTTCGCTCTCTTCATTTTAAGAACCACCCGGTCGTTCCCCTTCAACATGGGCTGGTGGGGATTTACTTTCCCTCTGGGTGTGTGGGCAACCTGTACCAGCGCTTTGTGGCAGAATCTAGGAAGTGAATTTTTCAAGTACATCACTACTGTAAGTTCTTCTTGTCTGTCCCAGCCTTTTTATATCTCCTTCTAACAAAAGAGGCAGATCATCTCTCTCGTAGTCCTCCTCCTCTGGATTGTCGTCAGCCTAAGGACAATACAACGCGTCTTCACCGGCGAAATGTTTGTTGCTCCTTGCCTCAAGGACCTTAGCGAGAAGCAAGCACCTGCCAGCGATAGCGAAGCATAAATCACAACATAGTCTTGCTTTTTGTTTCTCTTTATAATGATATTCATTCTATTTTCAAACATGCATTTATATAAAATATTAATTGCGGGTAGATTAGACAAAAAGGTATGGAGTATGGCGCAACGGGGGCATATATACTCGAAGCGTTTTCAACAAAGCGTCTTCTTTGTTATTGCATTTTGAAACAGGATATTTAGCAATTAACATGGTCACTTGCATTCAGATATGAGTTCACAAAAATTAATAGATCATCAAACATCATCAGCGATAATATGAACATTTATGTATTGCATACTTCTGGAATACCTTCGTGCCTTATGTATTACACATATCAGACACAGTAATAGATAATTTCTCTATTCCAACCAACGATTCGTCACTTAGAACACAAGTTCTATGTACACCAAATCATAAATTTACAATAGTACATCAGTCTCTCGTGTAACCGATGCGATATCTTAAGTTTGTGAACTCCTTTATCAATAAATTTCCAAAATATAAGTATACTGTCTTAAATCACTTACCAACTACAAAATTGCCAGATCCAACTATAGTCTTAAACGTAAATTACCAATTGGGGTGAAAATGAAAGTTACCAGTTATCCCATTGGGCAATTTCTAGCGTAATGTCCAACTTCGTGGCCTATATTATTTAATACGAGTATTCATAATACTAGGGAAGGCAACAGTACTAACAATTATAACAATGAAGCCTACCATTGTCATTTCCAACTTCACCGCCTATACCCTGTATTAGTATTGGTATCATTCATAAGGGGAGGCACTAACACTCACATATGTCGCAGTGATCCGCACTAGCATAGTGTCCATACCCATCACCTATACAATTAAGCAGAAGGGTTAGTGTTATTTATGAGGTAAGAAGAAGAACTGGCACTGACATATGTAACAGTGATCAGCGTATGACAAATGTCCATATTCTCCGCCTATATAAGTTAATAGTAGGGTTAGCATCATTAATGAGGTGGAAGTAGGACCTAGCACTAACATATAAAGCAGTGGGGTTGGTTGGCATAATGTCCCAATTCAAGGCCTATATCGTTTAATGTCAATACTACCTAGGTATGTGTAAGGTGAAAGGAACCACTGACATTTGTAACAGCGAGGCGGCTTGCGAGCGAACCACTTGTATTTATCGCCTATTGATTAATAGAAGTTAGTTTATTCGTGCTTTTTTCACTTAAATGGAATAATTCCCATCGAAGGTAAAGACTCACTAAAACTTTTCTCCTTTTCTTGTGCTTGCTGGAAATAACTTCCCAGTATGGCTTTTACTGTCGATGCCGCCGCCCCAGCTGCATATTCTTGCCACTTTTTCTGTTTATGTGAGTCGGCATAATCGCTAACACCTTTCACGATGATACAGGGTATCTCGTCCCACACGCCGGCGCCTTCCATCTCGAATGCAATCACTTTCTCTTCCTTCGCAATCGTGTCACGTGCTTCTCCTGATCGCATCACTGTATCGGCTGATCCAAACCTCCCTATATGCACAGTTAGAGCTGGAGCTCCATTGATGATTTCTTGCTGCCTTTGGTGCAGGTGAGTTCGAGTGACTAATCCTCCGTCGCTACATCCAAGCTCTGTGCATGTCAAGTCAGGCGCGACGCTACAGACCGGATCATTGCCAGTGAGACAAGCTTGACAGATATCACAAGCTGTGTTTCGATGTTTGTGCCGATACTTTGAATTGAAGAGTTGGTCTTGTGATATTCCTACGTAGTCGTATATACCTCGGCGATTAGTGTTCGCAATCTTTGCTTGCAGCTGCTGTAGGTATTCCAAGGCGTTGCTTTCCAGTTCATCACGCTCAGAGCTAGTACTGAGCAGCGCGGTTAAACGGCGAATCGTCTTATTAGGTCTGCCCAGTGCATCATCGACATTACTCTTTGGCTTAAATCCATCGGGATTCAGCCGGCCAAAATCATATTGCACCAGGGATCTGCTGATGATAACGTCTCCGAGAAAGATCTCGGTCCCAATGTGAGGTTGTGGTACAGCACCGCAGACTCCAACCAGAAAAGCGATAGATAAATTGCTGTAGCTCATGCTCAACCTTGTAGCGCCGCTCGCAGCGTTCCCTTTGCCCATCCCTTCCAACAGGACAAGAACAACAGGTAGTTTTCCCATTCGCCCCGTAGTATAATCATGCAACTCGCCAGTAGCCGTCCCCAAGCCCCCATCCTTGCCCCAGATTTCATCGAGCAAAACTTTGACGGCATCATACTCGGGTCTCACTGCGCAAATGATTGCAAACCGGAAGTCATCCCTGCTCCGTGGACATCGCATCATGACCAAATTCCAGGTAAAGAATCGCTCTGGCTGTGCCAATATATGATCTGTGTTCAATTTGAACGTATATTATATGACTTGCCTTGCACTCAGTGAATAGACTAGAGCCACTTAGAATACTTATGGAGGCCTTCTGGAATACTTAAGCTGTGGCCCCTTGAACTACAGACTAGAAAGCCTTATTCGGGGAGCCTGGAGATGGTGAGATTGAGGCACAATGGACCCCGCACAGAACTGCGGCTGCAATACTACGTACCTACCTACGTACATACCTAGTAGGTACCTAGGTAGGTAGGTATCTGCCTGGTACTTACCTAAATACCTACGTAGTATTGGTTCTGTTGCACAGCCAACGCCTCAGATTCAGCCTGGGATTTAGCCCAGGGTTTAGCCCAGGATTCAGCCCAGGATTCAGCCCATATCGCCTTCAGGGTTAACAGTCTATCATCTACATGTAGGAAGGCAACGACGTTCCTAGCATAAGTCTCTCTAGACTTTCAGATTGACGATGCATTTACGATTCAGTTTACTTATATAGACATGTATATATATCAATGCTACTCGTAGTATAGTGTTATAGATCTTGCTGACGCTCGAACTGTAATGCAAGCAGTATGTCTTCTACAATTCGCTCAGCTGACACGCGCTGTTTCCAAAATAGTAGAATAGTTCACATAATAAGTATAGAGCTATAATGGTTAGAAGTATCAAGTAGAAATGGTCAACTCGTGTTGCTATATGCTCTATTGCTTGCTTTCTATCCAAGGCAATAATATAGTACAGGTATTTTCAAGATTAAAAAAACCCCTTTCAAGCATCCCAAACTGCATGCTCGCTCCTCTACTCTACCTAATCCACCTAGCATACGCCCAGCGAATTCTTTCCAGGGCCTTTGCTTGAATATGCACCCCCTTGACATTCGCCAAGTCATCCAAGTCTTCCAAAAACTCCTTCTGCAGGTTATCCGGCATCAAACTGCCGGCCAAATTACGGAGCACGTGAACTTCGCACAGCAAAAGACCGTGATCCTTGTACGACAAGACGTTGTTCTCCGTGGGCCTCGCCTCAGAAAGGATGCGGTCAATGTTGCGAAGGATACGAATGGCCTTGCCAGACGCTTTACTGTGGCGCCGTCCGGATCGGCCACCAAAGATGGTGCGGAGATACTGGAAGAGGCCAACGGAAACAAAGACACCGGGGGTTAATCCCACGAAACCAAAGACCAGTTCCTGGCTTTTCAGGAGCGAGTCAATGCCTGTCATGGCAACTTCCAGATCAACCTTTGTCTTCTGAACCTGGATCAAGAGAGAGCGGACAAGGTCGCCCCGAACAGCACCGACAAAGGGCTTTCTCAGCTCTTGCTCATACGCTCTCAAGACTGGAGTCACATCGCCCTCAGCTACCTTGGAGCGAATCTCAGCAATTTGGGCGTCAGTAATGGATGAGCTGCCAACGGCAAAATGGGGCTTCTCCGTAGCAAAGTCTACAACCATGCGTTCCAAGCTCTCTCGGTCAGCTTTGAGGCTATCCCTGCTCATGATCGCTATCTCGCTGGTTTCATCGTGTCGAATAGTCTTGATAACCTTTTCGGTCGGTTGGACAACCCAGTTAAGCCAAAAGTCTCGCAATGTGCTACCAAAATCCGCAATCCAGTCTATGATATCAGCCTTGCGGTTGACCAAGATCTTTAGGATGGTTGTAGATGAGGTGATACCAATAAGAGCGGGCAGCCAATATCGCACAATAGCCGGGGGTGGGCCATTTTCATTTGCGAGAACCTGCATAGCGTTAATATGCTGAGGAAGTGTTTTGTCAATGATCTGAAGTAAACGGCGGGCCAGTGTGCTCGGACGATAGGGAGTCATGTCTCCTTCAACGTGAACAGATAACTCTGCGTCTTCTTCGACACCTGCAAATACTTTTTCTTCAAAGTCAGGAATGTTGACATCCAAAGTGCTTGCTTCTTTGAGGACCATATCCATCAGTGCTACGCTTCGCTCGACTACGCCTTTAAGGTCTTCATGGTCCTGTACTCCAGCCCTCTCATCATCGTGCCCGAGCTGAAGTCCCTCATCCATGAGCACTCCGAGACCGCTGGCTGTGACTTCCCTCAGCTTCCGCAGCTGTGCCTGCTTCCGGCGAGCTTCGGCTCGACATAAAGCGACAGGCGAAAGCACCTTTCGCTGGATATTAGCAAACGAGTGCTCTCGGATGCTTTCTCGAACAACACCGTAGAATCTGCTCCACGGCTGTGATAGAGTGGATCTTGTAGACTCGACAAACTCAGCCGAAGCATCTGCTGCAGACAGAGAACGTAGACGTGACTGACTAGCCTGATATATATCAAGCGACCAGGCCCATAGCCTTAGAGGAGATGTCTGCACCGTATACATACTACTGTAGCTGTAGGAGCTCAAGACCCCGTCCCAATACCACATATCATCGCTAAGAGGGACGATTCGATCGACCAATGTATTCAGGATAGCTCCATAGACCTGGACGGTTGCTTTGGAGACTAGGAGCCACTCGATCTCGTTCTCGTACGGCGTCTTGGTTCGTGCGCGGGCTTCCGCCGCAGCGCCATGGACGCCATCTGCAATCGTAGGAATACCAGATTCGTTGAGGAGGATTTTCACACGTTGGATATTGAGTAGCGGCTCCGAAGAAGAGGTTGTGCTCAGCGAGCGAATAATGTGCAGCAGACGGTCGAGCCGCGGGACATCCAACACCTCTGCAGCAGCGAAAGCGTGCCCAACTTCAGACACTCCATCTTCAGACGTTTCCTCGGACAGGACAGGGAGGCGGTCGAGGTACGCGTCCAGGCGGCGCACCTGGCTGGCGCAGAGGAATGTCAAGTCAGCACACAGCTGCGTAATACGGAGATGTACGGTAGTTGCTAGTGATGCTATCTTGGTAATAGCAACCCATCCTATTGGAGGGGCAAGCAATCAAGCCGCAAAAAGTTAGGAAGCGGAACTCACTCTGCCACCAACGACATGGTTTAAAACTGTAGGCCCTTCGCCCTTCGTACGAGCCGGTGAAAAGATCAGACCAGGGCCAGATTAACCACTGTGCTGGTATCAGAACCTTGCTGAATCTGCATCGATCTCGGCTGGACCTGGACCGGGCTATGAGTGGAGACGAGTCCGGACGATGGTCAGACCATCACACCACAGGCAGCGTCCGGGAGTAGAGCTGGCCGAAGGGGCAGAGTGCAAGCGGGTGGGCACAGCTGGCTATTATCGATCCATTCGATTCTGCGATGAAAGGCGGAGGCGGTTCTGGTCACTGATGTGATGTGCGTGGGGCAAATTTGTGCCCGATTTTTTCCCTCTTTTTGCTGGAGCTCGAAACACTGATATTTCGGGGCAGTTCAAATTCGTGCGCGAAGATCGTTGGATGGCTCGTACTCGGAGCGAAATCGAACAGCTCACGTCATGCAGAGGAATAGGGGCGACAAGTGCGAACAATGTTGAGATATGGAAGAGGCGAGCTGATGAATGACTATGGCTGAGCGCAGCTACCATTTGGAATGGAAGCTGTAATTGGCTGTGATGTCACTGGTTTTGCGCCTCTATTAAGCTGATCGGCTTGCCCCTATTGGACAGACGCTGCGTATTGCACTACAAGTATACGACAGCTTGACAACAACTATCGACAGCTGACTTATATCCCAATATCAAAAATAGCAATTATAAATAAACACAGCGGTGTTTGTACTATCGGGCATCAAGCCTAGATCTGCCGCTATCAATCTCTACAATAACCGCTGCCCAAAGTGGACGCCGGCAGCACAACCCTGTCTCAGTAGAGAAGATACATGTGCAAAGTACTCCATGCGCAACAGCAGCATTGGGCAACTCATCTTCTGGGAGCGTATGTATGTTCGTTTCCAAGATAAATGAGCCGGGGTAAGCCTCACTAAGTAGGAAATGCCTGTATGCCGCAACGCTGTCTCACAAGATGCCGAGCGGCCGCCGCTCTCCAGGACGTGGCGGCGGTCAAAATAAGATGAGATGGGCAGATTCAGAGCTCAAGCTTAGAAAATGAGTGTGTGTGGGAATTAGGTCCAAGTACGAAGGTACCGCTGCGAGAACGAACTGCAGCCCATCTACAGCCACAAAAGTCGCCTCTCAGGCGGTGCTGTCCCGAATACGAATGCGGCCCTGCAGGAACTTACTACCAAGCTGGGTCGGCCACAGCGCACGCAGCCAATCAGCGCCCGTCTCAGCCCAACGAAGCCTATCACGTCTGTGCAAATCTGGCAAGCCTATGCGGGCCGTCGTGATTCCGATTGATTCGCATCCCCAGAGCACGCACGGAACGTCTTTTTCCAGGTGGGCTCATTGCGACCTTCTAGCTTGTAGGCCAAAAAAGCCCATCTCCTGACTAGTCGCCTGAAGGGGCCAATGAAAAGTTTACAACTCTGCGAACCAACGATAAAAATCTCCCTTCCCGCCCCCACCAGCGAGTCCCCTAATAGACTTGTGCTGTACAAGCTCGTCTCCTTATCTACACCTGTGTCCTCTCCTTAATTCTCTCTTCTTTTTTTCTTCTACATCCCCCTCAGCATATCTTGGAAGCCTTTTGTGCAAGCATCTCGACAATTGGGCCGCAATCATGGAAGTGGCGTAAGTAGTCGCAACCCCGAGGCGAACCGCACAATCATTGGGCACAGGCTAACTCGCAACTTTTTTATAGGAACGCGACATTCGGCGCGTTGAACCAAACGCAAACCTACTTCAACGTCCTCGAGGAAGTTGGCAAATACAATGTTCACTTGAACATTTTTGAGCGTCTCTGGGCCGTACGTTTTTTTTTTTTTGTTTTTTTTTCTTCCTCGAATTTCTGGGAAAATGTGAATTCTAACTCGAGTCTCTCGTTTAGGCTTGGTACCTGTGGATGGACAATGACACTCTGGCGACCGGTCTCCTCAGCTTCTTCATGCACGAGATCATCTACTTCGGCCGCTGCATTCCGTTCATGATCATGGACAAGATCCCCTACTTCCACAAATACAAGATTCAGAACCAGAAGATCCCCACCCTGAAGGAGCAGTGGGATTGCGCCGCCATCGTCCTCGTCAGCCACTTCACCGCCGAATTGCCTCAGATCTGGTTCTTCCACCCCATTGCCACCTACTTTGGCATGGACTACGGCATTCCTTTCCCCTCGGTCTTCACCATGGCTTGGCAGATTGCTCTCTTCTTCGTCATGGAGGACACCTGGCACTACTGGTTCCACCGCACTCTTCACTACGGCCCTCTGTACAGAAGCATCCACAAGATGCACCACCTTTACTCTGCTCCTTTCGGTCTGGCTGCAGAGTACGCTTCTCCCATTGAGACCGGTCTCCTTGGTATCGGTGTCGTTGGATCTCCCATCGTTGTCCTCGCCATCTACGGCAAGCTTCACCTCCTGACCATGTACATCTGGATCACTCTCCGTCTGTTCCAGGCCATCGACGCCCACAGCGGTTACGACTTCCCCTGGAGCTTGCGCCACTTCCTGCCTGTCTGGGCCGGCGCTGAGCACCACGATGTTCACCACGAGAAGTTCATTGGCAACTACGCTTCCAGCTTCCGCTGGTGGGACTACATGCTCGACACCGAGGCCGGTGCCGACGCCCACCGCAGACGCCGTGAGAAGAAGTTGGCTGCCATGAAGGCCAAGAAGGGCCAGTAAAGCAGTCTTTGATTCCATCTGTCTTGGTTACGACAATCACACCCAGGCGGTCTTGAAGAAAGATGTGCCAGTTTTTCAAAGCCGATCGATATTACGAGGGGGGCATAATTTTTGAAAACAAAATGAGAAAAGGAAAATAGATTAATAGTCAGCTTAATAGCCTAGCTGCGGCAGCCTCCGAGATGGCAAAAGGCATCAACCGGCGTTGGGAAAGGGGTGACGAGAGCATGACTTCTTTCAATGTTTTGTATATATACGTACTTTGCGAGCACCTTAGACATATACTTAATACAGCTCTACGTCAGTTCTATGGTTAATTGGATTAGAAGATATAACCTTGTTCAAAACACTGCCCCCAAACCATGTAATTGGAGCACAGGCCAACAGGCCACTGGAGATTGTCGACCCCCACATATTAGATAAGCGAACTGGAGCTCGAACATTTTCCTAGCAATAAATTTCGCATCCATGGATTTTACCTAGCTGTAATTTCTCTTCTTTTCTGTCGGAACCTGTACAAAGTGCCGCGAGCAGCCCGCGTATCGTTCTGCGGTAATTCACAAAGTGGGATTGAATGCTAAAGCTACCAGTCATCAAGATTGAGCTATTTGACTATTGGCCGGCCTTTGATTCGAGGCCCCAGATGTCGCATCTAGACACAATCTCATGATGCCAATTTTGCTACTTTTCCAGAAAACCAAGCTAAATACAGCGATATCACCCTTTTCATATACCATCGGGAACAGCAATCAAAGTCATTGAATGTTTCGATATTATTCATCTACCATTACATCTTGCCCTGACAGCCATTGCCATACAAGCTCTGGCAACTGAGACGTTGTTCCTCCATACGTTTTTTCGGTACTCGTTCAGGGCAAAGAGCAAACCAAGCTTTCGCGGATTCCGATTAAGCCGGAGCGTCATTTGCCATCCTCTTGCTGAAAGGCGGGAGGTGCATAGTTGAAGCTTGACTTTGTGGATCCAACATTATTTCTTTCTGATTAGAGCAGTATAAAAAAATGAAAAAATGAAAAGTAAAAAGTATTGCCATAGTACGCCGATGGGTTCCAAGATGCCCCTTTCTTATAGTTTTGATTCCCCCTTCGCCCAAGTGCCTTTGTAGTAATATGCTATTCGAATTCGAATCTTCGTTCAAGTCGCGCTTATTTCAGGACCGTATGCGCGCCACGGGCAGCCAGGAATTGCTCCGCAGAGCTCTGGGGCAATGTCCTGATCAACCCAAACACCTCCTTGTTGTGATACCGCAGTCTCGTCTTTGGATCCATGTACGGCGCTGGAAGACCCGTGATGTCGCAGTAGTGCTTCGAGTGTGCTAATGAAGGGGCCGATTCGATATTTGTGTACGTCGCGCTCGGAGCTGACACGCCTCCTGCTCCTAGTCCTCCTCCAGGTGGCTTCAGGGACTTTTCCAGCACCAGCTTCGACAAACTACGCGATGCTTGTGCGAGATTAGGAGGAGGCGGGTTTCCGTTGTTGCTTGTGGCTGGCGTCGAGGTGCCGCTGGTGGACAGGCCATCGTCGGCCGCAGGGGTTGCGTCGCCACTGACATCCTGCGGAGTGGCGAGCGCTGAAGCCTCTCGCTTGGACGCGTCGCCTACTATAGCCTTGAGGTTCTTGTTTCGTCGCTGGTTGGGCTTCCAATTGGGGTTGCGGAAGTTCTTGTGTATGGAGTGGATGTCGAGTTGTTCGAGGAGCTCGATATGCGCGAGCTGCGCTTCAGTGGGAGCGGCCATGGTGAAAAGGGAGTCTGATATATAGTTGGAATAAGGTTTATTATACAGAGAAGACGTCGATTTTTCGTTTGTGATGGTCGTCGGGATATAATGGAGGATGAAGCGAAATTATTATGTATCTTGAAGGGATCAACTGATCGATCTCCAAGCCAGTGCCTCTTAGCTTTGGATCACGCGCTTAGTCATGTTCAAGGTACAGTGTAAGCTACGCCCCTCCATCCCAGCTCTTGTTTCATTTACCTTTCCAGTCTTCCGTTTATCAGGAAGCAATACTTTATTGGAAAAATGGTAGCTATTATCATTGCCGTATGCATATATATCCTGAAGCGTGTTTACTAATACCCGAGCAGGAAAGCCCGCACGAGCATCAGCAGAACTTGCTGCTATCGCGCATTATCACCAATGTGGTATGACAGCGCGATCAAGATCACTGACAAGAAGCCACGGGCTAATGGGAATAGGAAAAACTGAATGAAGCCGTTGTCGTAATGAACAAGAGCCTTCAGGTATGTACAGAAGCTGCAATTCATTCTGAAGTTGGCTAATGATGCGTAGGAGATAAACGTCCAAAACATGAACGTGGAGCTCGTCGCTCAGATGTTTAAAAACTACCAGTCCAATGTCCTCTTTCATCTAGAAGGTGAGTTTGGTGTCTTTATGTACCTTTATGGCTCTTATATGGATTCTAATTATGTGATGTAGCAACTGATAACCTTAAGGCTCCATCATGAGAGTCGCTGGAGCAAAGGTGTTTGATATAATGAGACTTGCTAGTATGACTTCAAGAGCAAAAAGAGATACATGCGGTCGAGAAGTATGGATGCATGACACAAATAAATAGGCAAAAAGCAGAGAAAAAAAATTATTAAAAATTATTATTAAAATTCAACACCAATTTATCAATTTACAGCGTGATAGAATCAGCATATTGTCGTTGCAATATGTAGAAGCTCCTTTATGTACCGCCCATTTTGTATTCCTCTGCTCAAGGGACCGTGAAGCTACGAAAAGAAGCGTCGACGCGCTTGTGTTTAGCGGCCAGGACCCACGCAATGCCGTTCGCCGTCATCAGCCTTGCAGCCTCGCGATTATCCATTGAACCTTTCCAAAACCTGAAGCTTCGAGGGAATTCTCCGAGCGCCACATCAATTGGCCATCCCTCAATTGTCTCTCCTTTCCATCACCACCCGCACACACCGACTGGAAACCCACCATGATCTCTTCTTCGACCTAGACAATCCATCCCACACATTCCTTTACGATCGATAAATCACCCTTGGATACGACACCATGGCTCCATCTGCAATCGACGAGCGAATGCCCCAGGCACCTCCCGAGAAGACGTACCCGCCGGCGAAAATATTCCCTGTCAAGGAGACCAAGTTTGAAAAGTTCATCGAGCCCCAGTCCGATGGCCGGAAGAAAGCTCTGGAGCAGCCCGGCAACGCTGCCATCGTGATAGACAATGGTGAGCTGCAGCAGACGACGCAAGCTTTGAATGAGCATAGCAGATGGCTAATCAGGTCGCAGGATCCTCCGCCGTTCGAGCAGGCTGGTCCTTTGAGGATGCGCCTCGATTAAACATACCTCCCGTCATGGCAAAGTACCGCGATCGAAAGCTCGGCAAGACCTTCTCCTTTGCTGGTTCAGACTGCTATGCCGATACAACGGCGCGTGGCCACATACGAAACGCCTTCGAAGCTGGCACTGGCATCATAAGTAACTGGGACGTGACAGAGCACGTCTTGGACTACATCTTTCTGAAGCTGGGCATGAACGATGCGAGTGGCGGCATTGATGTGCCGGTTGTGATGACTGAGGCTGTTGCCAATCTGCCTTACTCAAGAAAATGCAAGTTCCGATCCAGCGTTTCTTATAGAACCTCACGTCAAAAATGTCAAAGCTAACATTATATCCAACATCCAGCCATGACCGAGATCATTTTTGAATGCTACGGCGCACCATCTCTTGCCTACGGTATCGATTCACTCTTCTCGTACAGACATAACAAGGGAAAGACAGGATTAGTGGTGTCTTCTTCCCACACATCAACCCACATAATACCCGTCTATAATTCGAAAGCGCTCCTTTCTCAGGCTACGAGGCTGAACTGGGGCGGTTATCATAATGCCGAGTATCTGCTGAAGCTGATTCGGTTGAAGTATCCTGCTTTTACAGGCAAACTCAACTCTTCACAAGCAGAGAACATGGTGCGGGATCATTTCTATGTTTCCAAGGATTACGATACCGAGATTCGCGACTACCTTGACTGGTCAGGGCTAGAAGACCGGGATATTGTCATCCAGTACCCGTATACGGAAGAGGTGATTGTTCAAAAGAGCCAGGAAGAGTTGGATCGCATTGCGGAGCGCAAAAAGGAGAGTGGAAGAAGATTACAAGAGCAGGCTGCCAAGATGCGGCTCGAGAAGCTCATCAAGAAGGAGCAGGACTTGGAATATTACAAGAATCTTCAGGGCAAAATCGTCGACGAGACGAAAAAGGAAACGCGACGACTTCTCGACAGCCACGACATCAAGGACGAGAGCCAGCTCGAGAAGATCATCAAGGAACTGGAGAAATCGATCAAGAAGGCTCGCACCAAGGATGTTGGAGGTGATCCCGAGGAAGAACAAGAGCAGCCAGACTTTGGCCTCTTGGAAATCCCTGACGAGGAGCTCGACGAAGCACAGCTGAAGCAGAAGCGTCAGCAGCGATTGATGAAATCCAACCATGAGGCTCGTGCTCGCGCCAAAGCCGAAAAGGAGGCAGAGAAAGCCCGCGCCGCCGAAGAGGAACGACTAGACCAAGAGCGCCGCGAGAACGATCTAGACGGATGGCTCGGCGAAAAGCACCAGGCCCTGCAGGAAGCCCTTCAGAAGATCAAGGAGCGTGACAGGCTGAAGCAAGACCTCGGCAACCGCAAGTCCCTCGCCTCCCAAATCCGAATGAAGAGCATCGCCAACCTCGCATCGGACAACCCCACCAAGAAGAGACGGCGCGGCGGTGACGACGACAACTTTGGCGCCAACGACGACGACTGGGGCGTGTACCGCCAGATTGCTGTAGGCGACAACAGCGACGAGGAGCAAGAGGAGGAAGATCTCGCGTCGACGCTCAAGACGCTGGAGCAGGACCTGCTAAAGTACGACCCCAACTTTACCTACGAAAACACCCAGGAGGCCCAAACGGTCTGGTCAAAGTCCCTCCTTCACGCCTTTGCCCGCGGGCCCCGCCCCATCGACAACTCCCAGGCAGAGCTGCACCAGATCCACCTCAACATCGAGCGCATCCGCGTGCCGGAGGTGGTCTTCCGCCCATCCATCGCGGGCGTCGACCAGGCCGGCATCATCGAGATTGCAGGCGACGTGCTGAACCAGCGCCTGGGCAGCTTGCCCAACCGCGACGACTTCCTCAAAGACATCTTCCTCACGGGAGGAAACACCCTGTTCCGCAACTTTGACGAGCGCGTCCGTGATGGGTTGAGATCCCTGCTGCCGGCGGACTCGCCGCTCCATGTAAGGAGGGCGGAGGACGCGCTGCTGGATGCGTGGAAGGGAGCTGCTGGGTGGGTTGGGTCGTCTGCTTGGAAGACGGCGGCGATATCGCGGGAGGAGTATCAGGAAAAGGGACCGGAGTATATCAAGGTACGTTTTTGACACACACACACACACGCACTCTCTCTCTCTTCTTGTATGAAGACTAGATTTGCTAACCAAAGTGTAGGAGCACGACATGGGCAATTCATACGCGTGAAACTGTTTGGGCTGCAAGGATTCGTTTTCCCTCTTTACCTTAATTTGTAATTCTTTTATAGGTAGCTTGTCCTTTTCTTTTTGCTCGGGTAATTTCCACTTCTTTATACATTTAACGCTTCGTCACGTATAACATTAGAATGGATTGTGTTCAATAGTATCATTTAAGACCCATCAGCTGTGCAACGTCTCATCCATCTCCAATCAAAAATACCTAGTTCGTAACCCATACGCTCACACACATACATTAGTAAGTATCTCTGCATACCTAGTATATATATATATCTGCCTCTTCTACTCCCAAAGTCTTATTAAAAGAACTCCAGTATCCAAATTGTTTTTTTTAGAACCCCTTCTACACACAGGAGCCCACTCCGCATCCCAGCTACCTCATCTGGTTTGATATCACGAAAAAAAAGCCTAAAGGAAAGCGGTCAAGGAAAGAAGGAAAAAGTTATATCATCTTCCTAAGCCGCACCACGTCACATAGCCTCAAGAAGCCCAAGAAAAGGAAAAGGAGAATCAAAGACACACACATGGACACCAAAAAAGAGATTTCAAAGTCATACTAGACACAAAAAAAGCCCTCCTTCCGTAACGCCCACCATCGATTTAACCCACTTTCCATGACTAAATAAGAAAAAGAGGATAAAGGGAAACAATAAAGGGAATAGGCAAATAAAAGACAGGCGAAAGATGTGCATAATTAGCTTATGCACATGCACATACGTTTAACGCAATGAGATCCCTCAACGCCTCCCGTTAAAAAAAAGTCCTGGAAATCTAGTCCACGGGGATAGTCACATTCTGACAATCCATAATAGCCCCCTTAAGCTTGGGCTGGTCGCTCTTCAGGATTCAGTTGCCTACTCAGATCCTCCGAAGATGGGTGGGGGTTGTTATCTCGCTCGCCTGGCTGATCAGATTTGAATGGCGGGCTGGGATAGGTCTGAGATCGCTCGACCATTTGCTCCTGGGCCGTCAGCCCTGCGACGGCCTGCGCCACGGCCTCGAGAGGGGTGCCCACTCCGGAATTGCTGCTGTTAGGAGGCTGTTGCGGCGGAGGAGGCGCTTGGTGCTGATGCTGTTGCTGATGCGGCTGATGGTGCTGCTCGGGGATAGTGGGTGGCGGAGGAGGAGGAGCAGATGAAGGCTGCGAGAGATTGACGTTTGGAGGGGGCGGGGGGAATTCGCCCTGGGTGTCAAGAAGTCGGGACTGCAGGTGGATCACATATTCTCGGAGAGCGTAGTTCTCGGATTGCATCGACTTGTATGAGTGCTCTAGTTCGGCAAGCTCACGGACCTGCTGCTCGAGCTTCTTGATATAGCCCTCCTTGCGTTGTCGGAAAGCTCTCTGCGGGGAAATATTTGGTTAGCATTATATCACCATTGACATGAATTAAACATGTTCCGAGCTGAATCCATGAATGTGCCAATAGCCTGCCTATACTAGAAGACGATGGCAAGGCGCAATGGCTTGACGCAAGTGTTGCGAAAGAATCCGGGCGATGCCGGCGCGGTCTGTTTGCTGACAAACGCGGTATTGCCCAGCAACCACCAACAGCCCTACAGCCTCATTCTGGGAGGTAGGTACGGAAAATGGCGGGGGGGGAAACATTTGAACGCAGGAACAGGAAAGGCTCACCTGTGCGGCTCTGTTCTGAGCGGCGCGCTTGGACTGCGACAGCTCGCGCTTTGCCTTGCGGCCATCGTTGGAGTCGGCACCGTCCATGGCCATTTGTTGAGGCGGCGCGGGGGCCAGCGGCACGGCTGAAGGGCCGGGACCGGCTGCAACAGGGCTATGCCCCGGAGGAGGGCCCATGGGCATCATATTGGCAGAGGGCGCGTGGCCGACGGAGGCTCGAAGATCAGGGTGGATGTGCGCTTCAGCGTCTAGCTTGGCGAGTACAGGGCGGGCGACGTCTTGCGATGTTGCTGCCAGGACGTCGTATCCATTCGGTGGCCGCGATGGAGGGCCTCGAGGGTCGCGCGCGCTCGGATTGGGCGAGGCGGACGATGGAGCTGGCTCGTGGTTCTGGAGGAGTTCAAGCTGTGCGCGCAAGTGCTGTTCTGTCGAGGGAGCAGAGCTTGTGTTAGCCGGGGCCAGCCTTCGGAGAGAAGATTGCGAAGATCAACAACGAGCGCAAGAAGAGGGCAAGAGGCAAGTGTGGATGCACGCGTGACTTGAGCGAGAGAGAAAATGACAAAGGAAAAAAAAAAGGAATAAGCAAAGGTATAATGCGATATGGTGTAGGGAAATTGTGAATGCTGCTGTCGATGCTCAAGCAAATGTCCAGGAGTTATACGGACCGTCGGCGTTCCGAGGCGCGCGCCAGCCGGCGTCTATGAGATGCAATGGTAATTACCAATCTCGGATAAAAATGCTTGGACGTGTAAGAGAAGGCTGGCGTGAGCTTCTGCAAGGCGTATGGATGGAGGCGGCAGGCCTGAAGCAAAAAAGGATTGCTCAAGGCAGAGACAGAGAGGTGGTGATGGTGGTGATGGTGGTGATGGATGACGGCAAATGATTATGCTGATGATGCTGGCGATGGCAGAGCTGCAGCAACGCAAAGCACGGCACAGCCAAGGCTCAAGGGCAGGGAAGGATAAGGCAAGGCAAGGCTGAGGTAACAGAGGAAAATATATAATCCAATGTATTTGAAAAAAAGAGAAGTGGGAAAGGTACGAAACAAGACAAAGATTCAAAGTCAGCACAGAAACGTACCTTGCGTGTTTGCGCCGTTGGCAGGAGAGCTCTGCTGCATTGCTTGGGGATTCTGACTCAGCATCCGGGACTCTCCAGCTCTAAATACCAGCAGCGAGCGATGGTGGTCGTTAGCTAGCTGATGGGTTGAGCTTCGTTCTGTCGGATTTTTTTTTTTTGATGACTACACACAATTTGCTGACGTGAAACAGGGAAAATCGCAGGCGCAAGAACCTTTCCCCAAAGGCTGGATGCGACGGGATTATGTAACGCAGCGGGCGTGGCGGGATTGGGAGCGAAAATGGCGTGGCTGGCGTGCATGTACACGGTGCGGCGTACAGTATGGCTGAGATTGGTACTTTGCGGGCCTCGACATTTTACCCTTTCGAGTGTGTTTTCCTTCGTTTTTTTTTTATCTAACTTGTTTATGTTTTGTTTTTTTCTCTTTTTACTTTTTTTGCTGTCACTTCTGGTGCCTAGGCGTTTTTCCGACTACCCTCGTGCTCCCCCTAATAATGTGGGATGCAGTATGGGGCTCGCTGATGACTGATCGGATTCCGGGACGCGGAAAGGCTTGGGTAATTAACTGGAGCATCGAATGTCCGGAGAACCGAAGGTGTTAATTTGGAGAACTGCAGCTGTCTGGAGGCAGATGGCGAGGTACCGCCATGCTCGCGCGAGGGAAGCGGCGAGTACCTCGAGGTACTTTGAGCCTCGCTCCATGGATAGCCGCGGATACTTTGTGTTTCTACAGAACTGCCAGAGCTCGTCAAGTACCGCGCCACCCTTGCTGCCGCCAAATGGAAGTCTGCTCAGGTCTGCTCTTCGTCATGATTAGGACATGCTCGAGTACCGGACTCTACAGCTAGCACCATCAGAAACCTTGAAGAGGCGGGACTACTGCCTCAATCGGATGCTTACCGAGTGCTTCCATTTGTCCAAAAGATACTCTTTATGGCTGGATTCTACTACAGTAGGTGGTAGTAGGATTCGCCGAGCAGATTCCGTAAGCCATCCGTAGCAGTGCTACTATTTGCGCCTTGGGACAATAAATACTAGGTAGATGGCGATAGTCGTAGAAGTCGACGTGCTTGTCCAATTGGCATACATTCTGGATTCTGTTAGCGGTAGTGCTGCCTTGGCACTCGACGCATACAGGAGCGGAGCCATCGAGATTTTACATGCAACTGCCATATACGCCGTGATACGCTGGCATGTCTCCAACGAGGTCGATTTACTCAATAGTTATCGAGTCTTTGCTCGGGCAGATTGCGCCATGCTATGGAATCAAGGATATACCGTACCACCTATCTGCAGAGGGCCCAAATTAGTAGCTTTTCCTACAGAGTTTACATCTTATAGAATGCGATGTGTGCATATTCGGCCTAGGGTCCTTGGGTCCCTCTCTTTTGCATCGGAGCTGCAGGCTAGAGCACCTTTAGTGCCACAGAAACGGCCATTCGTAAACATTCGCGTCTCGCTGCACGGCGTGTCTGTCTGGCTGTCTCCTCATTTGTTTTCTTTTCCACCACACTTGGCGGGAGCCTCGGGCTGAAGCCCCTCTGTCGGGGTGCAGCTCCCACTGTGGCACTTGCACAGCGCGCGCGCGAAGGTTTGTCAGCAACGGTTGATATTGGCCCCATCCGGCATGGCCTGATTAGTCACACTGAATAAGGAGTGGGATCCCTTCCAATACTCGGATAATTGAGGAAATAAAATGTGCTTCTCCGCGCCCTTGCATTCCAGAAAGAGCAAATGGTCCACCATTAGTAGGTACTCGCGACCTATTTCAACGCTAGCGCAGCAATATATCGTCAGGTTGCCGGTACTGAACATCCAAGGTACAGTACAGAGTCGATGCTCCGCAGCGTACACAGTGCATTTACAGCCACTCTTGCACGGCGCGCAGCCTTCCGCTTCCAATTTCGTTGCCCATGGCCTCTGGTTGGCGGCATAGGTTCGCGCTTTTTGCGGCCACAAGCTGGAATGAGGGGCTTATTTCCGACTGAGAAGCACACTGCCGGTCGGCCTGCCCACCCCGTACACACTGTAGACGTTGCGTGCTACTGTAGGTAGGCATACGAACAGAGATAGTATTAGGTACCAGGCTCCTCGCCCTTTTCCTCCTCGTCAAAAACAGAGCAGAACAGGTAGACTCTGGGCAGTCTGGTCAGTCTGGTCAGTCCATGTCAGAAACGCAGCCTTTGCCTTACCGCTTACGTATTCACCACCTCAGCCAGCGCGCACTAATACCAAAAGAGTTCGGAATCGGACGCGCCCTTGATCACTAATTCGATTTTATGACTTGACGGTGCGGCCAGTGCGGCGTACAGTACAGTAATACCTACATGTACCGTTCGTATTTGGGTTCTACGTGGACGGCTAACCGCAGTTAGTGACATGATTACTACTCCATACGCCAGACTGGGTACAGTAGTAGTATAGCAGCGCCGGAGACTTATTGACTGCCAATCAATCGCCCTGGCTGGAGTTCATTATGCCAGCAATCGTAGTAAGCCAGCCGCCATTACTCAGGCCTGCAGCACTTGGACTCCTACAATTGTTTCTCTTGGTCGCGACAAGATGTTTTTCACGAAGCGACTTGTGCAAAGCCGAGGCTGAATCGTGTCGCCTCTGTCCACTAAAGCGAAGGGGAAGAACAAGGTGCTTTTCCAACCTGCAAGTGTCTGTGCAATACACGCCTTAATAAGGTTAAATTTGCATGTCTGTATGTAGGTACTGTTGCACTGGGGGCTACAACATTCAATATTTTCTACAAAGGATTCGGGGCCATACCTGTAGTCAGCTCGACAAATGTCCGTAGGAGATAAAATGATGACCTAAATTTACCCATTTTGATTACAGGGCTCCTGAGCACGAGTAAGTCTTTGATTACAGAGTCGCATTAGGCTATTCAAGCATGATTTTGACGGAGAAGGGGCCTTCTGGGGGCCTTGACCCTCGGCAAATCCCGTTTTGCCGGATCTTTCCTCAGAAAACCACAGCTCGATATGGACTGATATCCCCAGCCATATTGACCACGGGCCAAGGCGCGACTACTTTACGAGTGTCTTACTGCTTGCAGTATTACTGTACAGTACATACCCATCCCCATACCCATGCGTACAGTAGCACTCGACGGAGGATTCAGCGGAGCGACGCCGTGACATTTATGCGTGGATCCCCGGTCAATCGCACGTGGCGGGCCTTCAACCCCCAGCCTGCTAGGAAGGGCAAGGCGTTTTTGCTTGAGCAGACAGCGGCTCCGGTGCTTGATATTTGGCTATGCTTTATTGACCTGTTATCCAGCTAATAATTCCTCGTACGAGAGGGTATGCAAGAACTAACTGACATCTGCGTCTCTACATCCAATTGCATGGCGACAGGTGTTTCTCTACATGTACCTCATGCTGCTAGATGACTCATGTACATACCTATGTAACAGACTGGAGTGATTGCTGACCCAGAGACTCCAGCGACCACCTAATAAGAGAGGTTCGCTTGGCTCGGTATTCTCGGCTGGCTCTTGAATAACTTTCCACCCTTCCATACATGCGTGATGTTGCTGGGATCCGTCAAAACGCGGATGTCGTCTAGCGGATTCAAGGCAACGGCAATGATATCGGCGTCATACCCGGCTTTGAGCTGGCCGCTCAGGGGTGCCATGCCTCCAAGCGTCTCTGGGCCGTTTGCCGTTGCGCATTCAATGGCCTGAAGAGGCGACATGCCCAGTTCTACCGCATAGGTGATCTCTTTGGCATTATTGCCATGCGAGAGGGCAGATGTCCTAGCACTGCTGAGCATGTCGGTTCCCAGAGCAATCTTGACGCCCTTCTTGATGGCCAGTTGGTATGAATCCTTGGCCTTCGCATTGACAGTAAGCAGCTTCCGTTTGACTGGAGGAGGCAGGTCGTCGACGTAATCTCTCGCTATGGTCCGAACAATGTGCTGCGTACCGACGAAGATGGCACCTTTTTCCAGCATGAGATCGGCCACCTCTTCGTCCATGTACATGCCGTGCTCGATCGACTTGACGCCGGCTCGGAGCGCGGCTAAGATGCCAGCCTTGCCTATAGCATGAGCTGCTACAGCTCGTCCACTCCGTGCTGCCTCGTCCACTATGGCTTTGAGCTCCTCGTCTGAGAACTGGCGGTCTTCTGGGTTGTCGTTGAGGCTGAGGACACCTCCGCTGGAGCAGACTTTGATGCAGCGAGCCCCTCGTCTTATCATCTTTCGAACCGTCTTGGTACAGTCGTCGACGCCATCGCATACGCCTATAGGAGAGCCACCGCAGTTCATGGCTTCCATGACAGTCTGAATCGGCGCGGAGTGCTCATCTCCATGGCCGCCAGTGATGGATAACGGAGCAACTGCTGAGTAGATATTAGGGCCGATCAGAGGGCCATTCTGCACGCCAGGCCAGAGATCGCATCCATAGCCGCCGAGCTCTCGCACCGATGTGTAGCCCGCCATCAGCGTCATCTTCAGGTCTTCTACCGTGATGGCGCCAGCTAACGCATTGAAACCAGGGAGATAGGCACTGCTGGCGCCGCCTACTGCGCCGACAAGATCCAGCCCCATGAAGTGAACGTGGCAGTCCCACAAGCCTGGCATCAGGACTGGAACATGCCTCGGTGTAATGCCCTTATACTTGGCTGGTATGTCGAGATGTGAGCCAACCCAGTCGATTTTGTTGCCTTTAATAGCCAGCACTCCATTGCGAATCGGCTCTCCGCGGCCTGGGATCAGCAGTGTCGCTAGGATGAGAGTAATAGTCTCGCTGTCTCCAACTGGATGCTCCGAGGCAATATGCGTCGGAGGTAGGCGCTGGATAGGGATACGCATATCGACGACTGAAAGGGGTGATTACAGCAATTCTGGATTAAGGGTGTGACAAACAGTCAGGAATTATATGTCAATGGGCTAAGAGATATACGAGGCAGAGAATGGCTTTGAGGGCATGGGTTGGAAATTGTCCCTTTATAGCTGCTTACTTCACGGTTAGGGATCCCAAACTCAACTCAGCCATCAATTAAGTGGCTGGGGAGATCCCAGGAGGGGGGAATCGCAAATGGCATGCCGATACGCTTCGCGCAGATACGATTTACGCGAACGCTCACTTGCCGAAAAAGGATCTTGGCTAAATGCAATCCAACAAAAGAACTTTGAAACGAGGATTAAATAGCTAAGGTACCTAGCAAAAGCTGATGTGGAGGCGGGTACCAGCACCGAGCCCCGCGAGACGGGATCTTTCATGCGGGGGATTCAATAAGCGGTGTTCAATGACCGGCTCTCCATTGGAGATAAAAGGGTAAGTGAGAAATGAAAAGCTAATTGATTGAAAAGCTGATGTGAGCAAACTATTTTATAAGCTTGAATGATGGTAGTTGAAGCGTCTCTTGTTAGATGCATGTAGCTGGATTATAGATAGATGATACCCTAGAGCGGCGCATTAGTTAATCCAATTTCCAGCCATTGGCCGTTACCAAAGCTTCAACGTGAACAGCTTCAAGAAAGAACATGAAGTCAGCATTCTTCACCCACTTTTAAAGTAAAGAGCAATGTCGCGTTTAAGAACACCATCTCTGCTTCTCTCTTACCGAAACAATTTATTGTCTAGCTCTGGCTCTAGATTTCCCAGATTCATGTCTTCCCAAAGCCCCGCCAAGCTTGAGCCTCTGCTTGTATCGAATGGCGGAAAGTGGACGTTGACGTCTGATGGCGAGGCCTTGGAGCGCAGTTTCAAGTTTAAAAACTTTACAAAGACGTGGGTATGTATAAATTATGTCATCATAGTCTATCTATATGTTGAGATACAATGCAATGGCTGATGAGAAAAAAAATGTGCAGGATTTTATGACGGCTGTTTCGCTGCAGTGTAAGATCTGGAATCACCACCCTGAATGGTCAAACGTAAGGATAAACACGATTTCTCGATACGGAATGAACAAAAATGAGGAAAAGGGGTTAATTGAATTCGTATCTGCAGGTCTACAACACAACATTCATCCGCTGGACAACACATGTGCCCAAGGGCCTATCTGACAAAGACATTGGCCTGGCCACGCTTTGCGATGCTCTGGCTAAAGACTTTGGCGAGCTGGAGCCTGAGCCTGCTAGCTGTGAGATGAAGAATTTGGCTGACGAGGTGATCAAAGATGGGAACTGCTGTGTAAAAAAGTAAAGGTTTGTGTAATATATGGCCTCTATAAAATGTCTGAGATGTGTAATAGACGCTATGGGAAATTTGTATCTAGTAGCTAAAATGAGTCGCCTTGAGCGAATTCCCTTATAAGAGATGGCGTCTGTTACAAATGTTGCGAAGAGCAAACAGCTTCTGCTATACCTAATTGTTGAAAGGTCCGTTACTCCACAGCCAAGAACTCTTTTTTCGATCATGCGCTGTTTTGGCAGCCTTTTCTTCATTTCCTGAATGAAGACAAAAGCTGAAGCGGCATAAAAGTCTTCTGGAATCTTTGGTTCGAGACTTATATATGTCTTTAGCGTCTGGACATTATTTTCCTCTTTGCAGTTGAGGGTGAACCATTTCTGCAGGTCGTCGTTGTTACTGAGGGTCACACGGGCTTTTGCCTCTGTCCGCGCCGCGCCGCTATGTGAATGGCAGACAATCACTACCGAAAAACGATATAGCCTCCTGGTATGTCTGGTCCAGGACAGACACCGGACAAAACAAGATGCTGGGCTTGTATCGCTTTTCACCGGCCACCAACTTTCTGGCGCCCACCGTCTCGCTCGAGAGCACCCTGTGGGTCATTCCTATCAAGGCGACGAACATCATAATGGGGACCAAATGCGCTGCTCTTGGCACAACACGCTTCAACCACCATACGAAAATATATGTCGAAGTTGCTTGTTCCAGGTGCTGCTACATTAGGCAGCCGTTTATTATCTCCCAGATAAAAACAAACGCCAATGCATTAAAAGGATCTGTAGGGTCGGATGAAGTTTAGCTGTGCCGGCTGATTCAATTCTATTTAGCAGGCTTCGTTTTCTTCTAGCTAAAGCCTCATCGGTACAAGCTGTGAGTCTGGACGCTTCACTATCACGCGAGTGCTGGCACATCTCGACCAATTGCCATGTGAACGGGGTGAGTGAGTTCCATTGTCGATCCAGCAACGACATCGCCCTCTGTTTTGTATATCGCGTTGGTCTCTCGAGCCGGAATATGAATGCTTCGGAGATATTGCTCTTGTCTTTTTAGTATCGTATTTGCTAGGTCCTCCCAAAAAGAAACATCAATTTCAAGCAAAGATTACGGAGGTGCGCACGCCCTCTACTGCGGATGGGTATGTAAAGACGTCTCTAGCAATAAAGCAAGTCAGGAGCTGCTCTTCTCAAAACCGTGGTCCAAAGGCCTCAAGCCGGACGAGACTCGCCCTTTGTTGGAATTTTCCATGTATCAAGAATCCCCTGTACTTGTAAATTGGATCATCGCCTTGGCCAATCTCCCATCGCGGGTGTGGTGTTCTTCAGTGTGCTTGAAGAAGCTCGGGGGTTAGGCTGTCGATGAGCCTTTGGGGTAGTTGGGGGTTTGTTGTTCTTTTTACCGCGTGCGCGTCGAGGCTTGCGCTTTTTATCGGGCTTGGTATCGTCGATCTTGGCAGGCTGTTCCTTAATAGCGTCGTCGTCAAGTAGAGGATTACCAGAGGGTTCTCCGGTTTCATTGGAGTGCATGTATTGTCGGTACTCCTGAGAGATTTTCTTGACTCGGTTTTGGAACGAGTCTCTGTTCGCGGTCTCTCATTGCTGCTTGTGATTTTCCTTGATTTTTTTGACTGATTGGGGGAGAGCTTGTCCTCCTCTTCCGTACTCAATTCCATTGCTAAATTGTATCTTGGCTCCTGAGTCATGCCAAATTACGGCTTAGCGATGTTGCCTCTAAAACGGAAGGCAGATATGGCTATCTTGCATTGATGCCATTTGATGGCCTGCCCTTTTGATTTCCTCCCGGAGATTGATTCTTACCCTCGCCAAGGGGTGTTTCTGACTAAATATCCTCACAAGTCCCCCGTATAGGCCTGCTTTTTCAGCTCCAGGGCGTGTAGAACGTCTTGGGGCTCTTGTGGCAGATGAACTGGGCCATCTCTACTCGGTCCGAGGGGCAGGCAATGGAGCCGTCTGTGTAGTAGGAGTAGAATACCTACTGAAGCTCTCCTGTACTGTTGTTCCGGATCACGATGTTCATCTCCACTGCGCTACCAGCCGGCACGGCCTTCGTCTTGGTGTACTGAATTGGCCATTTTTATACTTTGTTTCTTGTTTTATTTTGTAAAATCCTGTAATTTTATTGCTGGTCGATGATTGACTAATTACCGCTCCCGTGTGTATTGGAATCGTCATTCTCGCTTTCTAAATCCGAGTGGGGGATTCCAGGGCCGGAAGAGCGAGAATCACTCGTGGAGAGGACCGTGGCCATCATGGACTGAGCAGTCGGAATCATGGAATGGCCTAGAGACACGATGATCCTGAGGCGAGAATTCTTCACCATCTTCGTATTTGTAGTCCATGTCGATGATTTCGTAGGACTCAAAATATTCACTTGAGTCACTGAAATCTTCTCCCTCCTCTGATTCCCCTTCTTCTTTACTTTCGCCTCCGTCGTCTAATGCTGGAGACCTGTTCACCTTACTAAACGGTGGATGCTTGGTTATTAAAGGAAGATTTGTGGTCAGAGTCATCAAGAAGACAAAGCCGTGATGAATTCGATATCGGAGTCTTAGCAACGAGTGCACAGCAGTAATATGAGCTGCTTCTGGGTTATAGTCGCCTTCTTTGGTGATGAATCGATAATCTATGGCGAGGAGGTTATTATATGACAACAGTACCGGTTGAAGGGCTCACCAAGGCTGGGCAATTTCAAAAGAGGTCTCGCGAAATTATTTCGTGAGACCTCTTTTGAAATGGCCTCCCCGCCAAAGATCCAACTATAGCATTAGAGGGGTTAAAAACTTACTGTTGAATCCAGGGTGTGTCAACATAAATGACCACTCGTTCTTTTTCCTGGTGGACGTACTGGTAGCAGAGTTCTAGAATGCTCGCTAGCACAGGACTCGTGGGCGAAAGCCACATGATCCAACCCAGTCTCCCGCCAGGCTGTTAACGTAGGGACATATCTTTGCACGAAGCAGAAAAGAAGTAGTCGTGTCCAGCATTATTGTCCCAGGAAAGCCCCATGAGAGTGAAGATGCACTCCATAAAAAAGTTGTGGATGGGCAGCCACCTGCCTCATGAGGCTGCTTCTTGAGCTGTGTCTAGATGGACCAGCCGTGGCAGAGGCGAGCCTCCTGATATCTGACCTTCTTTGGAGAGATATTTAGTCCACTATGATCGTCGAATTCATAATCAAAGTAGAGAAAAGGAAATAGAAACCCCATTTCTTTTCGACTGCGTCACGGAAGCGCTTGAGGTAGCGGCTGACCTTGGCATTCAGTCATTGCAGCAAAAGTCGTGGGCTTTTTGCAGTCTCGAGTCCTGCTTTGTCGACAACAATGAACGTTGGTTTCCAGTCTTCAACTTTATGTATAATCTGTAAAGAGACTGGAGTGGTCGCCATAAACTGAGCATCTTCAATAAAAGGGATAAAGGAAATAGGTCCGAATGAGTGACCCAAACCGTCCCAGCTCATGACCAGAGGGCGATATAGCTTGTAAATATCGCCTTGGATTCTTGGCAATTTCTCCGTTTGAGATTTTGCCGTCGAGAATGTCCATAAAAGAGTTGGACGAAGTAGTGGCGACATTGTCTTGGCTGTATAAAAACACCTTTTTTTTTCTGCCATTCGAAGGTGGTGTACCTCACTTGGAAAGCGAGAGGTGAAGTGGTATCTTTATCTGTTATGGACGTTGCATATGCTGAAGGGTACTGAGCCAAGTGAGTAAGTGTATATATCGCAGAGTCGCTTCCAAAGGTTGGAGTAAAACAAGGTTTGAGACACTGCTGGGTGGCAAAGGGTCCCGGTGTCGCTGCGACTTGTTGCTTGCTGTATATGGGAATGGCAGCAAGTGGTAGTGTTGAATAAAGGTGTCAATATCATACGGTGAGCAGCTGTAAATCTCAAGAATTTAGTTGGAAGAGATAGACGAAAGCAGATGAAATGACCTACCTTTCTCTATTTGGTAGCTCGTACGTCCGTCCAATGTCGATCATTTTGATGCTAGTCATAAGGCATTGGGAAAAACCGACTTGTCAATAGATACTAACGGAAGCCATGTTGTTTATATATCAAGATGTGATACTTCAAGAGGTATACCAGCATAAAGCAAGAAGATCAACGGCGGCGTAGCTGATCTGCGTTGGAAGAGATCCTAGCCAGGCCTGGCCGATATACTGCTGCCGTAGCCGAATTTTGTGCTTCGCGGCCTTTTGGAGATATTCTCACTCTTTTTTTGTTATAATTTAGTCAAGGGCCTTGTGGATATAGAGGAGATTGCCTGTGCCGGCTATGAAATACGATTTGATATCCTGGTGAGCCGTTTCAATTGAGCTATTCATTCTCTGACCGAGATTTCGATAGCGTTTAATGCGGCGCTGCAGAAATTAATCAGCAACAGGGAGATACTCGCTGACGAGATAATCTATGATTGCGTTTTGGCGGTCGCCATAGCCGATGAGGAGCCATTCCTAGGCTGCCTCACAAATATATCCATAGGAGATTATAAGTTGATAGTACACTATAAATCATTTTTGTAAGGTGGTTATCTTTGAAAGAGGTTCAAGATTTGACGAGGGGTGTTATTAGATTATATAGACGCCAGCTCAGATAAATGTGTCAGTTGGGCAGAGCAAAACTTTTGATTCCATTTTCGGCAAGCATGAGTATTACGTTATTTATTGACTGCCGGTTTCTGGCGAGTCGCAGTTGGTATGTTACAGCTGCTGCGAGTTCACGGGTCAATGAACCAATGGCATCTATCATTTCATTATCGTGCCCCATTCTGAGCGGCCTCTAATCTCGCTCACCGACGGGAAGAGACGTTGATTTTTGACTGCGCCTCGAAATATCGGCGACGTACAGGTGAAGTTACTCTCCTGGCATTACGGTTGACGGTTGAGTAGGGTCTGTTGGAAACTTTCACCCCGAGCTCACTTGGATGAATATGAATCCTGGTCAACGATAATCTATCTCTGATTCGCATCCATCAAGGTGCGTGACGGGTTGCTGCAGCATGCGTTGTCTGTCAGGCTGCGGTTGAGTAACGATAGTGATAAGGGTGTAAGTGAACAGTCCACCACTTGAAAGCGACATATGTGAGAATGTATTAGCGAATCCCGAACTTGGAAATTGAACGAACAGCATCAGAAATTGCGACTAGCTTGCCAACAATTCTTCACAGACTCTTCATATAGTATCCCATGTTTCTCTTAGTTACACCGCGGGAGTGGATGCAGGGTATTGAGATAAGTAAAGGTGGTTATGATGATGCTGATCCGGCAACAACAGCGCACCCGTCCTGTCTCGGCGAACTATCCAAGTAAATAGAAGTAAACAAAACCACTCCGTAAAATAACTGTTTTATTCTTCACCAGCCATATACGCATATCCTGTCTCATATAATTAGCCAGATGACGTCGCGATCGCAGCCCAGCGCAGGTACCGGCTTCCAAAGACCCTTGCGCTAAGCCCAATACGCGATTAGCTGGGAGCGGAAAACCCCCCCAATCGCGTGCCGCCATGGTGTCCTCCTAAGGCAAGGGAAGCTTCAGACTCCTAAATTCTGTAGAGACTCGTATCTGGACTTTCAGTTTTATCCCTGACAACGAACCCACCGTGCCGCCACTTGTCCTGCCGCTCTTCAATACGGAAAACGCCGTCGCGATACTTCCAGGAACCGAATATACCCGTCAAACTTTATCCAAGGAGGGGAATACTCTTATCAGTCTGCAAAAATGTCGATGTGGCTGTCGGATAACCAGAGTATGTACCGCGAGCTTGTCGGTTTGGTGGTTGAAGATGATGTGTGCTGACTCGTTCTGCAGAGATTGGGGTGGTTTTCTGCTCTGGCGGTAGGTATGCGACCTGATCACGAGCTTCAACGCTCGAGAGCGCTTGGTCTAACGGCACCGCTTTCTTTCAGGTGGTCTCTTCCTCGTCGGTGGAGTCATGCTCTTCTTTGATCGCGCCATGTAAGTTTACCCATCTGTCAAGCCCGCTTGATGTTGTTTTGTTTGGCTAACTTTAATCCCCTTAGGCTTGCGATGGGAAATGTACAAGCCCCTCTCCTCCACCCACTCTGCGAATCGAACGATTGAGCTGACCCATATTTGACGATAACCAGATCCTCTTCCTCATCGGTTTGACAATCATCATCGGTCCTCAAAAGACATTCCTCTTCTTCGCCAGAAAACAGAAAGCAAAAGGCACAGCCGCATTCTTCGCGGGCCTCACGCTGATACTGATAAAATGGACATTCATCGGCTTCATAGTAGAAGCGTACGGCATAGCCGTATTATTCGGAGATTTCCTGGGTACGATTGCTGGATTCGCTCGAGGCTTGCCCGTAATCGGAACATATATCGGCATGCTTGTAGATCGGATGGGCTTGGGGCGCCGCAACGCTGAGTTGCCTGTCTAAGCCACCTGTGCGCTCGTTTGCGCTACGATAACCGCCGTTGTATCATTTACTTGATCGAATGTTGAAAATACTGAAGAATCCGAGAAAGATGCGAAGTGCGAGAGCGAAAATCCGAAAGGGTTGGTAATAGCCCGGCTCGCGTGAGCTGCGGCATCGGTGTTTTGGCGTTAAAACTGAACTGCGGCCTTTATGGAACCCGGATGGTGCAAAAGTAACTGCTGAATTATGTAGAATACTCATACTATGTATCGGCCTAGGCTTTAGTGGGACGCCTATTTGAAGAGCAGCTGGATCATATCTACCATATAGGTAGCTATGTATTATTAAATATCACTTAGAAACAGCTTGAGGGAAAGCTGCATATGAAAATGCAACCATTTGATAATGAGACTTGAAAATACTGGTTGATTTTTTTTCTCTGCTGAGAAGATGTCTCTATTCTCCCAGCACATATGCTAGTTAATTTGCAAAGATTCCCATGGAAACTCCTCCATTTCCCCTATATCATCCAACGCTGTCTTCTGGCACGAGTGCTCGACACTTTTCATTTTCACGCTATCCTTACCGCGCGCTCACCCTATCGCTGGCCTAGTTTAGTAGCCGGTCTTCTTGAGGTGGTCGGCGAGGGCGGCCACGACAGAGGTGGCGTTTCCGGCGATCTGGGTCTCGCCGTGGATGCCGATAACGATGGCGGACTTGGAGGCAGTAATGGCAACACCCTCACGACCCTAGCGATGTATATTAGCACGCTGCTCAATCCATATTTTAAGAAGCAAAGTCGGCATCAATGTAACATACAGCTCGTGCGTAGATGTCGTCGTCGACTCTGGTCAGGACGTAGCGCTGGCCGGCAATGTAGAGGCCCTCAGCGAAAGCCTTGTCGATGGCAGCCTGGTCCTTGGCAACGATGCTGGAAATAGCCTTCATCTCAGCGGGGGCAATCTGTCAATTATTGTTTTCCATCATTAGCTGCACCGTTTAATTTCTAGGCTGCTGGAATAGCCATAATGGGCAAGGTACGCCGTACGGTCAGTTCAGGGGATGAAGCCCAGGGGCTGTCACCGGCGATGCTGATGATGGCGCCCTTGGTGATGTGGCCGGTAGCGACCAAGCTGCAGTTCCTCAGTCAGTATTCGATGGGTCGGACTATCGATCGAAGCGCGAAAAAGGGGCTCAAAGTACCTAGTGTCGACGAAAGCTAGAATCACAAAAACATGTCAGTAGCTGTTATTTCCCTCCCAAATCCTTCTTCCATCTGCTTCTTCCTCCTCAAAGTCCAAGGTGGGGTTATCGGACGGATTAGGGGAAAGAGAGGAGCGCTGACCTTGCCAGGACATGATGGGCGGTATGTGTGGTGTAGAGACGGACGAGAAAGCCTGAGCTGTGAAGAAAGGAGAGATGAAGAAGAGAAGAACAGAGATGAAGAGGCAAAAGTTTCCGCGACGGGAAGAGTCAAAGGGAAAATGGCGGAGTGGGTTGTTTATTTGGGCGGCTGTGGATAGAGCTTTTGTGCCCCTCGTTTCCGTCAACGTAAATGCCAGCCAAAGGCCGAACATGCTACTCGCAATAGCGCCACTGACCAATCCGCGCCCAAAGTTCCCCGCCGCGGGCCTTTCGCGGGAGGGAGGAGACCACGACACTTGGCCCAAACCCCACCACAAACAAGAGCTTCTGGCGGTGCTATCAAGGTCTACCGGGGCCGCTACAGGGAGCCTACCGCCATTCTGCTGGGTCGGTCAGTGGTGCTCGGGGTATCTGCAGATAGGAGGAGTGGTATGGGAGCCCTGGGGCTGGAGCGCAGAATGACCAGATTCCAGGGGCCGCAGGTGTGCCTGATGCTGATTTCGGGTGCCTGCTTATTGTCTGCTACGCCTACATGAGCATCTAATGGAGGTGCTGTCGTGGGTACATGTGATATTGGCAGTGACTGGAGGCGGCGCTAGCTGGGAGCCAAAATAAAATGAAGCTGTCATTCTCTCATTTCTCTGCCTTGCAGCAATATATCTGAAGGCTGTCTGCCTACAGCTCCCACCTCGTTATGTGTACATCTCCGAGCAAGGCACCCATATTACTCTGTCTATCTGGATCCCGCCACTCAGGGATGCCGCCCCGGGATGTCCACAGCGGCAGCTTGACCGACTACGTTCTGATATAGTAGTAGTGCCTCTCTTCATTTCGAGGCTGAGATTTTCTCCCAACCCAGGTCGCGGTTTAAGGGGGTCCCTATCTCAAGAAGCGTAGTTAATATAGAGAGGTAATTAGTATTGGCAGTGGTCTCGACCGCTTCTCGAAAATCTAACCGGTCCACTTGACATGGACTATATCTACGGCGACGACTCTTCTGTAGGATATGCGATGCCGAATTTTTCCTCTACGCCTACGTCATCTGTTCGCCAAATTGCTGGGTAGCATTGCTCCAGACGCATCAGCCAAGTTTAGGAGATAAAGTTAGCCGAGCTTCTTCCAGGGCTCCAGCTGAAGTTGTCGGTGTCAGAGACAAAGTCGCGTCATGCCGCAGACTCTTTCTCCGTACAGGTACCAAGATCTATCTTACTCTTGCACTCATGTTGCGTCTATCCATCTGTGCACGGCACTTGTCTGCTACGGAATCAGCAATGCTATAAATAACTGACAAATTAGTCAGAGATTGGATGACGTGAAACAAAAGCTGTTCCCGTCAGCGGGGCCCCATTTCCCGCTGTATATGTGTTTTGTGAGATGCAGTGGGACAGCTATGGAAGCGGTAAAATGACGATATTTGACGTGCAATTTCCTAGTCCAAATAGAGGATGATGGCAATCTATACTGATGTCTACTGATGTCTATAGCGAGATAAAAGCAATTTCTTCTTGAAATATTGGTGGAAATGCCAACAAATGACAATTTACGCTTTGCCAATAATTCTCACGTTCTACAGCAGCATGTGATCCATAAAGATCCATCGCTCGGCCCATTGCCTCCTCTCTTCCTCTTCATCTCTCTCTTCCTCCTCGGCAAGTCAAGAGCTATCGAGGGCTGCACTTTCAGGCTCAATTTCAAAACCCCAAAAGTTCACACAAATTAATGCTGGCTGCATCTGGTGGCTGATTTCTCGGCAAAGTTTAGATCGTCCTTTAAGATGCACGTGCTCGGCGAAGTGAAGAACCATGAATCGCTCACTTATCACCGATCAGCGACGAGATAACCTCACCAACACCCTAGGATATCGTGCCGATGCCAGCAACGTCTCTTACTCGATGTAGAACCACAGGCTGAATTGACATGTCGATGCTAGTCGGAAGTCATCCCGAAATTGCAGTACTTCTCTTTGCATCTTAGCTACAAACAGACAGGGGCCCAGGTTTTCGACGATTTTTGCCTAATATTGCCTTGCGCTTTATCTGATGCATTGATAGGCATGAGATCGTCAGCTAGACTAGATACAGATTCTCAAGCCGTCCCCGAAAGGTTACAGCTTTATAACTCACGTTCAAAATCACATCCGAGGCATGCTCTCTGCATATGCCTCTATATATGGGTTTCTCATAGCATGGTCTACCAAGCCAATGGATCTGGAATTGGCCGATGCAAGTATTCTAATCATATATGGAGTACCCCTATAATGCCGAAGATATATAGCTACTTGTTAGCTTACTATTAGTACTCCCTTCCAGACTAGTCCCAAGGTGAAGGCCAGCTGGCTGAATTTCATATATCGTGAGTCGTGACTATAAGAGTATATCTCATTTTATACCACCATCAAAACACTCTCCTCCTACAACCCCCCATTTTCTTTCACATGCCTCAACTACGTCATTCCGCGCATACTAGTCTCTTGCCGTAGAAGGCTTCCAATACCGTTGGACACCGGCTTTAACGTGCGGTGCCTTGCATTAGGCGCCGGACCAGTATGCTCGGCGGCGGCACTAGGAAGTCTTATAAAAAGTACAGAATACGGCTTTCCATAGGCGCCGACTTTGATAACTACGGGGTTCACAATGGGGTGTCTGTCAGAGAACGGATGATAGATGCAATGCAGCCTCGTCTACCGAATAGCTGAAACGTGGAGGGTGTCTGTCCTCATGGCAAGACAATCAGGCAAGGCCAGCAGCAAATTGCAAGGGCAAGGCGACGCCGAACCAACAAAGTATCCTATTGTTAGTATGCAGCGCGTGTTACGAGAGCCCTTTGAGGAAATAAATTCTCCGGCTTGCACGCAAGCGAAAACGCCGCTTGCTACGATGGAGTGCCATTTGGGATGTGGCTAACGATAACCGAGATTCTGCAATCCACTTTGGGCCTCGTACAGTAGAATCTGCAACGTCGCCCTGAGTTGTTTCGTACGGAGCAAAGTACCGTGCCAGTAGCCGTGTAATAATAAGGCTCTACGTCTTAGGACGGCGAACCAACAACCAGCAGGGCTGCAGCAGCATGTCTTCAGGAGTCAGGCTTAGTGTGTCGCACCCCGCCATGTGAAATTAATAAGGGGTCGTTGGGGCCACAGGGTTTGATCTTAGATCGGCCTCAGCGCGGGATGGCTGGCCGGAATTATTCCCTGGGGTTTTCTGGAACACTTGTTTGAGCATGTCGCTCGTCTTTTGACACAGCTTGGCAAACAGCAGCTTGTGTTTGATAGTAACGTTGATCGTGCTTCATGTCTGGAAGGTGCATGTATTCTGGATAGCAAGGTAATGCGAGGCTGCAATTGATACATGTGCTTTGAAGTACCAGCTGGGCGGTACCTTTATGTCTGGCAGAATTCACCAAGGCGGTGATGCCGACTACAATCGATATCAAATATACATAGCAGTGCTCAGCTTGCCGTCTATTGGCTGCTACCCATGAAAGCTCATTTCCTCAACAACCCCAGGCTGCCGTATTAATCGTTCAACACTGCATCTGGGCACCATTCTGTACTGCAGGCCTCGTGTATTCAGCTCTCTCTGGCTTGCCCAATCTGGAAACCCTGCTAGTCCCTCGTTTGGGCCCTGGCTAGTCATCCTGGTGCGGATCAGGCCGCCTAAACGTCCGGCCACGACGACCCCTCTCATCAACCTCAAACATAGCTTTGCCAGCTAGACGTGCCGCGCATAATGCGACTGGCCATGATCGTGGTTCAAAGGCCGCCCCAGGATTCCCGCCTCGGGGAGCGGTGAGGTCGCTTGGCAGCCGTTTACACGCATCAAGATGGCGCCGCTTTGGAGAACTCATACGTTACTATTCTTATGCATAGCTCTGCCGTCTAGGGCCTCTGCGCCGACCCCATTGCAGCAAACATGGGGCTTCAAACGAAGCCGCTCAGGTTAAGATGGCGCCGTTCCTATGCCCCAGAGGGCTCAAAGGAGGATGCCACTAAGAATCCCAAAGTCCCTTAAAGGTGGACAAAGGTACTACACAGGTGAGATGCGATTGAACGAGACTGCTTTCGAAACGCCACAGTCTTTATGCCGATCCGCTACTCCGCGCTACTGGAACGGTGCTAATATCGGTATTACCTAGCCATTTCATCTTTTATCAGACATCCTCCCCGTGGCCTGAGCCAACAAGGAAAATCGTCGCATGATCTCTTGTGGTCGACATCTTTCCAGGCCAAGCCAGTTCTCGTTTTCGCAGAGACAGGTCCGGGGCACCTGAACAATGGGCTGGTTCAGCAAGGGACAGACAGGGGCTGGCGCCGCTCCCATGCACAGCCAAGATGGCTCCGAATATGAGGCTGCCCACAGTAATAGCACGCCGACTTATGCAGCATCAGAAGGGGGCCCGCAAAAATGGGCAGATCACAGAGATTACAAGTACGCTCACGGGCCGCAGTCTCTCAGCTCTGTTGCGGCAGAGAGCACAGCCAGTCTCCCTAACCAAAACAACAATCCTTATCTTTCTTCAGGCCTGGATGCCAATTCTGCCGCCGGACGGCTTAGACAGGGTGATCAGTTGGAATTTAGCAGGTCTACCGATCAGATCAGTATACAATCGAAAGCGTCCTTCTCTAGCCATCGATCCGCGAGTACAAAACCCAAGGAGCCGAGAAACTATAAGCAATACCATATCCCGATTCGAACAGCCGACGTATCGTCACCAGCATCGAATCCTGGAAACACACCAACTTCGCATCTAATGGCTCCTTCATTAATAGGCGGAGACGAGACTCCCACTGGGATCGGGATGGCGCTTGGAAGCCCAGGTCATCCTCCTGGATCTGCTGATATGCCATGGCAGACTGGAACGTTGACCACCGTGACTTCAGGGGGACATGCACAGGAACCAGCTGCCAATCCGAGCAGCGTGTCGAGATCAATGTCAAAAAGGTGGAATCCCTTTAGTAGGACGAAATCAAAAAGAACCAAGCCGGTAGACAATTCGACCTCGCGATCGCTGGGCTCAGATGCCGGGATAAGCGCTGTGGATCTTCCCAATGGAGCAAAGAATGGTGATGACTTGGCTAGTGGAAAGAAGAAGGGTGACAAAGAGAGCGATGCCAGAGGCACAGGGCCCGTATTGCGCAAAGACAGCTCGAGCAGCATATCGAGATCTCCGCCCAAGGATATTTCTGCATTGCCAAACCAACGAGATTTTATGGCACCGACGCGTAACCCCCCCGTTCCACCACAGCCTCAATTTCAACCTTCAAAGCTTCTGGAGGTTGAAATCCCAACAACCCAGATGGAACGGTTCAGCGTCATGTTTGGAACCATTCTGAAGAAGCAACCCTCCGAATATCAATATTTCTTACAACAAGCTCAGCAGTCCTGGCAGCCCCAGCCATCGCCGAAACCAGAGCAGGCTGAGAAGCCACAAGAGTCGCGGAAGCCTGAAGAAACACAGCAACCTCAGCCTATACAAATCCCAGAGCAATCGCGGAAGCCATCAAAGGAATCGGTCCAGACTCAAGAATCACAAGTATTGTCACCGCTAAAACCACAATTGTCAGTCCGACGACAGGTCAAGCTGGACAAGCTAAAGGTACCCGCTGCCGAGGATTTCCGAGATCCCTCTATTCCTGTCGAGATAGTGGTACCGGTACGGCGATCGACTTCGCCTTTGCCGAAAAGCTCACCAGGATTTTCTCTCTTCCCCCAAGATCAAGCGCCCACAAACAATCCTCCCCCAAGAGTCTCTTCACGCATGCGATCCAACACCTCTCCTGCAATGGTCAATTTTCCGACTCCAGCCATGTACAAACAATCAAAAGGATTAAGGAAAAGGACCACTTCCGTTTCCAATCCTTCTCTTGAAGAGCCATTACCCGCAGATAGTCAAATGACGCCAGAGCGACGCGAGAAACTGATTTCCAAGTTCCACCGTAAAGAATCGACATCATCAGAGGCCTCCATACCAAAAGTTGCCGGACAGATGTCTGAATCTCCTGCTTCTATAACCGCACCAGTTGCCATAGCTGCACCAGTGCAGCCTCGATCAATCCTGAAGAAACCATCTGGACCGCCACCGCAGCCACAACCACTGAATCGCACAGCAGAGCCCAAACAGCCATCATCCCAAAGAATATCACCATCCCAAAGAGTTTCACCATCTCAAAAAGTTTCACCGCCCCAAAAAGTTTCACCAACCCAAAAAGCTTCACCATCCCAAAGAGTTGCGCCTCTGAAACATCAACATTCGAAATCTATAGCGTCTATTCGTACCAACGCCGACGAAGAAGAGGTCGAAAGAGCCCTGTACGAGGCTGTGGAAATATCTATTGCGCGTCAAATTAGTGTCTCAAGGCAGCAGCGTAATATCGTGGTGCCTTTGATGCGTTCCGCCTCAAAGAGGGTACCTGGAGAAGCTGCAGCGGAAGCGGCCGCTTTGATCAAACCAGCAAAGAACAAGCGAATGGTCGAGACGAGGACCGCGACGCCGCAGTTGGTGCACCCAGAAGAAGAGGGCAATCTTGGGCAAAGTGATTATCGGAAGAGCTCGCGTGTGGTGCTCGAGGGTGCATGACGGAACGACTTTTTTTACGTTTCTGACTGATCTATTCTTGTCTATTTTTTTTTTCTTCTTCTTCTCTCTCTTCATATTTACTTTTACGAGCCACTGGGCGTGTATTTTTTTTTTTTTTTTTACTCACGCGCCCTCATCCATTTCCTTTATGTCACCTTTACTCTTCTTTCATACCAGGCAACCCCAAAGTTTTTTATTCCCTTCTTCATCTATTATCATTAGTGCATAGCCCCGGGGGCCAGCTTTGATGGCGGATAAATAAAATTTATAAAGCGAAACATGGGCTTGTAACGATTGTATCGGACAGTCTATGGGGAATTTCATGAAAATACATCATTGATATCCTTTTCTTTTTAAACATGTGTGTTTATGTGTGTGAGAATATGTGTATAATAAAACCATGGGTGAATTTCGTTCAATCGTCTTCACCCATGAGTTGCGTATTAAGATATATGTGTGCGAGTGTGTGTCTTTCATAATAACCAATCTTTGAAAACAGACAGCCCATTTGTTGCTGAAAATTATGACCGCATAGCAACGCCAAATGAAACGCCCCCCTAATTACATCAACACACAGCAAGAGTTCTGCTTCTTCGCTTGCTCTGTTTGGAATACGTTAGTTGCCAACTCAATAGATAGAAAGGAGCAGAAAAAGCAAAAGAAAAAAAGAAAGTAACAGGGAGGGTCTGTCGTACGGTAGAACATTTTGCTCTGAGCGCTCAGACCATCGCTCTTTGCCACCAAATCGTCAATCTTCTCTCCTCGCTGCAGCACGCTCTCGATAGTCTTGTGCAGCACAATCTTGGTCTCGTCCAGCTCCTTCTGGATCTTCATGATGCTGTCGGCCTGCTGGGGGTCCTGGTACTTGGCGAGGTAGTCCGTCAGCTCGGGGAAGGGCAGGGTGACGTCGCCGTTGGCCCATGAGGAGCGCGGGTGCTTGGTGAGGAACTCGTCGACGACTTTGCTGAGGAGCTGGTGGGCGACCAGGGCGGGGTATTGGTGGTCGGAGATGATGATGCCGCAGATGCCCTCGGTGCGGCCGTAGGCGTGGAAAGTGTAGTCTGGGGGGGAAACGTGAGTGAGCTTCTTGGCCTTAGAAATCGCGATCCTCCCATTTCCCTTGGATTTCGATCAGGGAGAAAAGGGGCGGCTTTGTATTCGTACCTTGCTCTTCAACGTCTTGTCGTTGGGCGGGTCGAGTGCGCTCGGCGACAGTCTTTGCGAAAAGGGTCATGAACTCGCCATAGCTGGAAGACGGGAGAGTTATCTCGTTAGTGGCTGTTACTTGGAAGAGCGTGATCGAAGGATTTCGTGTCGTGGCAAAGGGAGACAAACTTGCTGCGTGTGAAGCGCGAGTAGGCGCTCAGCTCCTTCTCTGCGACGATCTCGTGAGCGGGCTGGGAGTCGTTGCGGATAATCTATCTCGAAGAGGGCCATATTAGTTCAATGTCCGCAGCGGCTCGAAAGCAATTATTCGGCGGAGAGCGGGGAGCAGGGCCGAGCAAATCGATGGACGTACGCCGATGTAGTGAAGCTTCATGTTGGGCGAGAGTTGAGGTTGGTATGTAGGTGTGTTCCTCGTCTAGATTCTCAAAATGTTGGGAATAAGAAAATTCGTAAACTGCGATCGCGCAAATCGTAATTAGAGCGTCGAAAGGAGGCCTTGTCCAACAGCAAAAAGGCGGGAAAGGGTGCAAATCGAATGTTCAAAGAAAGGTGTTTCACAAGTCGGAGTTTCAAGTTGGGCCGTGGAGTTGAAAATGCCTGTGCTGGCGCATTCCACAGGGATGGCCCATTGCCATTACTACAGTGCTACTAGTGAGAGTATCGCCCGCCCCACGGATTTTAGGCGCTTCCCCTACCGCAGGAGGACCCCGCTAAGTCCAGCTCTCCAGAAGCAAGATTCAGGCGCTGAGTCGCTGCAAAGTGGGTGCCTTTAGGCGGATTAGTGGGGACTTTTTGCGCCCCCGTTAGCGGGGCGGGCGGTGTGTGACTGATGTGAGTTGATCTTTAGTCGTTGCGATAATGCGTCATCCGGACTCTGGACTGTGAAAATTGATAAAGAGGTTGGAGGTGCAGCTCAGAAAATAAAATCGAGAGCGTTAGACTGCGACGCCCTTTGATTTTTCTTCATTGCGCTCACGGGATTCTTTTTTTGCTTCCTTGCGACTATCAACGAAAATAAGAGCTAAAACGAAGCAATGGCGTCTACCGACCTGATCAACGCAGAGTCCGAGTGGAGGCAGCAGTTTGAGGCCATGCAGGCGGCCCTTGCTAAGCTCAAGCTCCCTCACAGCGATGCCAAGGCAGATGCCGATCTGGACGACGACGACTTTGGCGGCTACTCTTCCACGACCAGCGGCCACGATGTCTGGGACTTTATTTCTGACGAGGACGACTATGGTTATTACAGCAGCGACTTTGCCGATGAAGGATCTGGTGCAGCCACAAGCGGCTTTGGGGCCGAGTGGCTTGCTGCGAAATGTGCCTCTATCGCGGCCAAGAATGGCATGGCCCCTGATGTTTTCCAAACTCAGCTTGTCAATGTATTGTCTTCTGGGCAGCCTGAAGATGAGCTACAGCAACATCTGACTGACTTGGTTGGATTTGACGACTTGGACTTCATCATTGAGCTACTAAGTCACAAGAATGAAGTTGTTGCATCTGCAGCCGCCTTTCATGATGAGCCTGAAACAAAAGGACGACGACTCTTGACAAAAGCCCAAAGAGATGCAGCTCTTCGTGCGCAGGATTACCAGCACAAAACTGCAGCCTTGGCCCCTAGTTTTGCCAAGGAGCCCCAGTATCCTCACGTCTATAGGGCGTACAATGCGGGAAACACATTGAGTTCTTCTGGAAAGAAGTACGGCTTGCCGGTTGGCAGTGAGCGTCTTCAGTTTGAAAAGTACGAGGAGTATTTTGTGCCTGCTGGAAAGAAAGGATTGCCCGGTCCCGGAGAGAAGCTTGTCAAGATTTCAGACTTGGATGGGCTTTGCCGGAACACGTTCAAGGGGTACAAGACTCTCAACCGAATGCAGAGCTTGGTATACCCGGTTGGATACAAAACAAGCGAGAATATGCTGATTTGTGCTCCAACTGGTGCGGTAAGTACATTGGACTAATGACAAACTGTCCGTATGAATGCTCATCACTTCCTTAGGGTAAAACTGACGCGGCTATGCTCACTATCCTCCATACCATTGGCCAACACGTGGAGCCAAATCCCATTGAGAATCCTGAGGCAACTGAATTTGCCGTCAATACAGACGACTTCAAGATCGTCTATGTAGCGCCTATGAAAGCTCTGGCAGCCGAAGTCACCGAGAAGCTGGGCAAGCGTCTTGCTTGGTTGGGCATCAAGTGCCGAGAATACACTGGTGATATGCAGCTTACCAAGGCAGAGATTGTCCAAACCCAAATCATTGTTACAACCCCTGAGAAATGGGATGTTGTCACGAGAAAGGGAACTGGAGATACAGAGCTTGTGCAAAAGGTGAGGCTTCTCATCATCGATGAAGTCCACATGCTTCATGACGAACGTGGTGCCGTTCTGGAATCCCTGGTCGCTCGAACCGAGAGACAGGTAGAGAGCACCCAGTCGCTCATTCGAATTGTTGGTCTAAGTGCCACATTGCCCAATTATGTCGACGTTGCCGACTTTTTGAAAGTCAACAAGTACGCCGGCCTATTCTACTTTGATGCCTCTTTCCGTCCTGTTCCACTGGAGCAACACTTCATTGGTGTCAAGGGAAAAGCTGGATCCAAACAATCTAAAGAGAATTTGGACAATGTTGCCTTCGATAAAGTCAAAGAGATGTTACAGCGTGATCACCAAGTCATGGTCTTCGTTCACTCTCGCAGAGACACAATGGTGACGGCAAGAATGCTTCACCAGAAAGCAATTGAGCAATTTTGCGTCGATCTCTTCGACCCAACGGGACATCCCCACTTTGGACAGGCATCCAGGGATATGAACCAGTCCAAGTCCAAGGATATTCGCGACCTGCTTTCCAAGGGTATCGGTGTTCATCATGCTGGTATGGCCAGAGCTGACAGGAATCTTATGGAGAGACTTTTCGCCGATGGTGTTCTCAAAGTTCTCTGCTGTACTGCGACACTGGCATGGGGTGTCAACTTGCCCGCTGCTGCGGTAGTCATCAAGGGCACTCAGGTTTACAGTGCTCAGGATGGTAAGTTTATCGATCTCAGCATTCTTGATGTGCTTCAGATCTTTGGTCGTGCTGGTCGTCCCCAATTTGAGGACACGGGTATCGGTATGATCTGTACCACTCATGACAAGCTTCCACACTACTTGTCAGCCATCACAGAACAGCAGCCCATTGAGTCCAAATTCTCGACTAAACTAGTTGACAATCTCAATGCTGAAATCGCCTTGGGCACTGTAACGTCTATCCCCGAAGCCGTGCAATGGATAGGATATTCTTATCTGTTTGTGCGAATGCAGAGGAGCCCGATGACTTATGGCATTGAGTGGGCAGAAATTCGTGATGACCCGAATCTGGTTCAACGACGCCGCCAGCTGGCGATACAGGCCGCGCGAACTCTGCAACAATCTCAGATGATCATCTTCAACGAGAATACCGAGGAACTCCGCAGCAAGGATATTGGTCGTATTGCCAGTCAGTACTATATCCTTCATACGAGTATCCAAGTGTTCAACACAATGATGCACCCTCAAGCCACCGAGGCCGATGTCTTGAAGATGATTAGTATGAGTGGGGAGTTTGACAATATCCAGTCTAGAGATAATGAGGCGAAGGAACTGACACAGTTCAAGGACATCGTTCCTTGTGATGTCGACAAAGGCATCGACACGCCTCAGGCCAAGACAAACATTCTCTTGCAGTCATACATTTCCAAGATCCAGCCCGACGATTTTGCTCTGTCCAATGACATGAACTACGTCGCGCAGCAATCTGGTCGAATCTGCAGAGCCTTGTTCATGCTTGCTCTCAACCGCAGATGGGGCCACCAGTGTTTGGTGCTTCTCACCCTATCCAAGTCGATTGAGAAGAGAATCTGGCCATTCCAGCATCCTCTCCATCAGTTCGAGCTTACCAAGCCCGTGCTCAATCAGCTCGACTCCAAGGAAAACCTGACGGTTGATATGATGAAGGAAATGGAGCCAGCGGAGCTGGGGAGCCTGGTACACAACCAGGGCGCGGGAGGGAAAATTGCCAAGATACTCAGCAATTTCCCAATGGTTCATGTAGAAGCTGAGATTGCGCCTCTGAACCGAGATGTGTTGCGCATTAAGTTATATGTTATTCCTGATTTCCTTTGGAAAGACCATATTCACGGAACCTCTGAGTCTTTCTACATTTGGGTTGAGAATTCTGAGACTTCAGAGATTTACCATCATGAGTACTTTATCCTTAACAGGAGAAAGCTACATGATGAGCATGAACTAAATTTCACGATCCCTCTCTCAGACCCGCTGCCGACTCAGATTTATGTACGAGCAATTTCCGACAGGTGGCTTGGATCAGAGACCGTCACTCCTGTGTCTTTCCAGCATCTTATCCGCCCAGATACCGAAAGCGTATATACGGATTTACTCAACCTGCAGCCTTTGCCAATCACTGCACTCAAGAACCCTGGACTGGAAGAGCTGTATGCCAAGCGATTTAGCTTCTTCAACCCTATGCAAACCCAAATCTTCCATACTCTGTACCATACCTCAGCAAACGTGCTTCTGGGTTCCCCAACGGGAAGTGGAAAGACCGTGGCTGCTGAACTTGCCATGTGGTGGGCATTCCGAGAACGGCCCAAGTCCAAGGTGGTTTATATCGCTCCCATGAAAGCTTTGGTTCGTGAGCGAGTTGTAGATTGGGGGAATCGGCTTGCTAAACCTCTGGGGCTCAAATTGGTCGAGTTGACTGGTGACAATACCCCGGACACGAGGACTATAAAGGATGCGGATATTATCATTACGACTCCTGAGAAGTGGGATGGTATCTCTCGTTCTTGGCAGACCAGAGGTTATGTCAGACAGGTCAGTTTGGTTATCATCGACGAGATCCATCTGCTGGCTGGAGATCGTGGTCCAATTTTGGAGATTATTGTTTCTCGTAAGTGCTCTCACTCTCTTTCTCTGTCTCTCGCGCGCGCGAGCTTCAAGATCGAGCGCAGAATGTTAACTTGTTTGTTAGGAATGAATTATATCTCGTCATCGCTAAAGAATAAAGTCCGACTGTTAGGCATGTCAACGGCTTGTGCTAACGCAACTGATTTGGCCAATTGGCTCGGTGTCAAAGAGGGCCTCTTCAACTTTAGGCATTCTGTTCGTCCCGTTCCTCTAGAGCTTTATATCGACGGGTTCCCAGAAATTCGAGGTTTCTGCCCGTTGATGCAGTCTATGAACCGGCCAACCTTTTTGGCTATCAAGAACCACAGTCCTGAAAAGCCTGTTATCGTGTTTGTCGCATCGCGTCGACAGACCCGTCTTACTGCTAAGGACTTGATCAATTACTGTGGTATGGAGGACAACCCGCGACGCTTCCTCCGGATGGATGAGGAGGACTTGCAACTTAACCTATCCCGTGTCAAGGATGACGCTCTCAAAGAAGCTATCAACTTTGGTATTGGCCTTCACCACGCTGGTCTTGTTGAGTCTGACCGGGCGATTGCCGAGGAGCTTTTCCTGAATAACAAGATCCAAATATTGGTTGCGACCAGTACGCTTGCTTGGGGTGTCAACTTGCCTGCGCACTTGGTTGTCGTCAAGGGAACTCAATTCTACGACGCCAAAACCATGGGCTACAAGGACATGGATCTCACGGATGTCTTGCAGATGCTGGGACGAGCTGGGCGACCTCAGTTTGACAACTCTGGAGTTGCCCGTATCTTTACGCAAGATGCGAAGAAGGACTTTTATAAGCACTTTTTGCATACCGGTTTTCCTGTAGAATCCTCGCTGCACAAAGTTTTGGACAACCATATCTGTGCCGAAATCTCTGCCGAGACCATCATGAACAAGCAAGATGCACTAGACTACTTGACCTGGACATTCTTCTTCAGAAGACTTCACAAGAACCCGTCTTACTATGGACTGGAGATTTCTGCAGAAGAGCACAGCACTATCGCTGCCCAGATGCTAGCCAACGAATATATGATCGACATGGTCGAAAAATCCCTTGGTGAACTCGAGGAGTCCAAGTGCGTTGAGAGTTTCCCCAACGGCGACGTCGATCCTACCCCCCTCGGAAAGATTATGAGTTACTACTATCTATCCCACAAGACCATCCGGCATCTTGTGCACAACATCAAGCCCAACGCAAGCTTCCTGAATGTCCTATCATGGATGTGCCACGCAACAGAATACGACGAGCTTCCCGTCCGTCACAATGAAGACCTGGTCAACGAGGTACTCTCCCAGAACCTCCCCTTCCCGGGCAATTCATTCAACTTGCCCATGTGGGATCCGCACGTCAAGTCTTTCCTGCTGCTGCAGGCCTTCATGTCGCGCATTGAGCTACCAGTTACAGATTACGTCGGTGATCAGACCAGTGTGCTCGACCAGGCCATCCGTATCATCCAGGCTTCCATCGACGTCATCACCGAGATGGGCCACCTGTCTAGTTGTCTACAGATGATGAAGCTCCTCCAGAGCATCAAGTGCGCCAGATGGCCCACCGACTCGCCGGCGTCAATCTTCCCTGGCGTGGAACCCGAGTCGACCAAGGACGAGACGACCCTCGCGAAGATTAGCACATTTTCCCAGGATCAGGTCAACGCATTTGCTAAGAAGCTCCGCGTTCCATCTGGTCTTCAGCCTCGCTTCAAGCGCGCCGTGTCTATGCTTCCCAACGTCTCGGTGTCAGTCAACGACATTACCACGCTCTCCCTAACCGTCAACATCAAGCGTCTCAACCCCCTCGTCGACCGTGACGCACGCATATGGGCGCCCAAGTTCCACAAGCCCCAAACAGAAGGCTGGTTTGTCATCATTGCCGATTCAGCCAACGACGAGGTCATTGCCGTAAAGCGAGTGGGCTGGGCCGGTGTTTCCACAGGTAGCAATCCGGGAGGAAAGAAGACTCTGGGTCAGGGCTCGCGTCCCACAGCGCGAACGGTGCTTAAGCTGCCAGAACCCAAGAACAGAGAGGCTCGTAAGCTGGATATCATTGTCGTGAGTGATGGGTATGTCGGCATGGAGCATAAGGTCATGGGTGTGGACATCCCAGCTCCGCCGGCGGCGGATGATGATTTGGACAAGAAGAACCAGACAAAGGCAGTGGTAGCAGGAGGGTCATCGGCATGAAAGGCATGTAGAATGTTTCTGTTAAAGTAGATGTGTCATGTATCCTGCTCAAGGTAGAATAGCTAAAAAAAAAAAAAAAAAAAAAAACATATCTTGTTCTACAATTATAGCTCGAAACCAGAGTAAGAAACAGCTACCACATAAAACTAAGCTTACGCCTCAAGAGTAATATCTTTATTCCACACGTCCATATTAAAAGTAGCATATAGCATTAGCGATGGAAAACTCTCATTAGATAGTCATGTCAAATATGGATATACAGGAGGAGTATAAGTTCAAATAAATTAATATATGCACAGCCTATAACCGCTTACATAAGGAAACAAAACTGCTCAAATAAAAACACTCTAAAAACAGGCACGCAAAAGATCAATATCCATTACCCGTATATCCCCTGCGCCGTTGAACCACAAAGCAGAAACAGGAAGAAAAAGAAAGAAAGAAAAAAAAGTTACAAACCGTGTCTCGTGAGAGCTCTCTTCCCATTCCTCTGTATAATAAACAAACAACCATCGTACAGGCAAAGACAGCATGACACAGTTCTTCTGTCCACTATTGTCTTTTTTTCCAGCCCGTCCGTGCAAATATCCTAAACGCCAATCCGCCTCTAATAGTTCCAGATGAAGGGCTCAGGCGAGAGAGATAAACAGCTCGCCCAAGATGAATAAGAAAAGAAGAAGAAAAGTAGAAAAGAGTCATCAAGGCCAAACCGCCACAGATAATCCCTTGAAAGGTAGGCCAGTATAACAATGTGTAATTGCGACAGGGGAATCAAGGGTGGACGAAAACGCCTCCGCAAAGGAAATAAACACAAGATCTAGCAGCAGCTGCTTTGTCGCTGTTTTTGCCGGTTCTCAGCCCGCTGGTCTTGCTGCTCTTGGGTTGATCCGGCTCTGTCAATAGTCACAGCGGGCGAGAAGCCAGGAGGGAAAAGCCAGCTCCTCCTATCTCGCCCTATGCGGAAACTCCCCCTGCCATTGCTGGCATCAAAGTATCCTCCGTCCGTACCGGATTCAAACCCTGGTGTATTGGGAGTGGCCGTTGCTTGGAGAAGTGCTTGCTGCATCTTGCGATTCTGCTCAACGAGCTTCCTGGTAACAACGCGGAAGACCTCCTCAACGCCCTCGCCACTTTCAGCGCTGATCTCGTGACAGGCGTCCCAGCCAATCTCTTGGCCCCAGAAGCCGGAGCTCCGCTTAGAGCTTGGGCTCCGGGGTTCAATGCCGCCCGAAGAGAGATACGATTGTCCATTGATGGGCGTGGCGGTCGGGGGTGGCGTGCCACCAAGGCCGGGGGCCAAGTTTTCGGCTACGTAAGCGATGCAGCGCTCAAAGGGAACCTGGCGAAGAGATGGGTCGCGGGCAACAATATCGGCTTTCGTGCCGACGACGTGCAGCACGACATCTGAAGGCAGATTGCGGCGCAGCTCGGTCAGCCACTCGCCCATGTCGGTAAAAGATTGGGCATCGGTGATGCTGTAACAGAGGATGCAAGCGTTGGCACCGCGATAGTATAAACGGGATATGGAGCGGAAACGCTCTTGGCCGGCTGCAGAAGAGAGGAGTCAGCATAAAAGTGGTTATGCAAAATTACGTGATTACTAGCATAGAGAGGAGTCATGATCAAGACTAAACAAACAAAAAAAAAACGAGAGAAATAAGGGCACAAGGCAATCAATCTAAAGCAGCAAATGCAATGCACATACCCGTATCCCAGATCTGGAGGCGCACAACAGTGTCGGAGTCATTGTCGACCACGCGCTTGGTCAAAAAACTGGCGCCCACGGTGGACGTGATCTGGGCCGGGTTGAAAGAGCCTTTGCAGTACCGCATAACAAGGGATGTTTTGCCCACGTTTTGGGCGCCAAGGACCACAATCTTGGCTTCGAGAGAGGATGACATGGTGGACTGCAGTATTTTTACAGACAAGAGGGAGAGAGGAGAAGAAAAAATTATAATATTAGTAGTAGGAAGAAAAAGAAGAAGTAGAAGCAGAAGAAGAAAGAGGGTGGCTAGAGGTGAGAGGTGAGATTTGAGATTTGGCCGAGAAGAAAGCGATCGACAAAGCGAGGAGGCAGGTTAAAGGCTTATTATTAGGTCTCGGTTTAGAGGAGCGAGAGGCGATGGAATTGTTCACGCGCAGGTGGGTCGAAGACGCTGCTTATTGCATTGTCGGTCGCGTCAGCGTACTCGGAGACGGTGTCGGCGGAGGTTTGAAAGGACGATGCGATGCGATGGCATCGTAGGTGAAGACGACAGTGAAGGCGAAGACGGTTGGAGTGGAAGAGGATGGATGGCGCGTTCAGGCTTGCATGGCCGGCTAAGCTAACAAGGAGTTGGTGGCTTGCAAGATCGAGTTGTCAACCCCTCTTCTGCTGTCAGCCTCGGCGAGAGACGATGCAAGAAAGAAAAGACAATCTTGTCGGTGGTGATCCGGAGATTTGGATCTCGTCGCTGTGACGAGGAGGAGGAGCAAGTAAGCGAAGGCGGTGGTGAGAGGAGAAAAAGATAAGATAGATACGGAGTTGATCGATGCAGTCGCATCACTGGGGCTGGAGGCACATGAATGACGAATGGGCTGCTGCAGCGGGACCATCGTGGAGGTGCGCGATGGAGGTGGAGTGCTAGCCTTGATTTGCCCGATGCCTGCCTGTAGCGGTGCCCATACAGCAGACAGGTGCCCATAGCGGGGGCCTTAGCGGGAGCATAGCGCCGGCAATAGCGCTGACGTGCGCTGGAAGATGTGGCTGGTAGCGAATAGCCGGCTGGAAGCTGCTTGCCCAGGGCTGTTGGCTGCACGTGGATGAGGTGCATGTGGCCAGCCAGAAGACAGCCGCTGGAAGCAGGCTGCAGCAAATGGTGCAATTTCCGGTCATCTGATTGTCGAAGGAGGAGGTGAATGTTGGTGCGTGCAATGGAGAGGAAAGTGATGCTTGCGTGATGATGCTGCAGAGATCAGACGATGGAGATGAAGGTGAGGATTTTTACTTGATGTTACCGGATGATGGCGAAAAGAATGGCAGACATGCATATGCATACCCGTTGTAATACACCAGTATCCGACACTTGATGAATAACATGCCGACAAATATTCACTTCTATCATCTAACCAGGTATAAAAGAGGGGAAATGGCCATTAAAGCACAATAACATATATTTGGTTAGACCGACTAGATGATAATAAATAAAGAGAGAAAGATGAGTCGAGAACTGCCTTTCAAGTCGTAAACTAATCTGGCCAACAAAAGAAGAAAACCCTCTGTTGCGTGCTCTCCAAAAATACATGCTGCTAAACAATTCTTTTTTTCCCCTCATATTTTCTTTCTTTTATGACTTATACATGCAATCATATTAAAGCAGCTTCTTTTACCAACAACAAGCCAAAAGTGTCTCAAGGCAAGGATTTTCCAGTTCAGAGTGACCATGTATCAAACCTAGCCTCTTCCCATTCGTATTCGCGCATCACACACTCAACTTCCGTCGGTTTACGGGTATCGCCCGTCATGTTTTCCTCATGCTGTTTCCTCTTCCACCTGACTCATAACTAGGGCTATAACCTCATCGACATCCCGGAATAACGTTAGATATTCTTTGTCCTCCCAAAATTTCAGCTCCGCGAAAAACCAGAGGCGATTTTCGCAAAAACATTTAGACTTTTTGTTGCATTCTTTGCAGTCTTCTGTATCTATGGCGGATTGATATGCTTTTAGCATGCCGATGAGCCCCCACACTGATGTATCCCAAGTCAGCCATTTTAATCTGGGTCAGTTTGCATGTCACCTATAGCAACAGAGGTGTTTAATCAATAGTGCTGAACGATTGACCTACTTGAACTGGGCGACTCATTTTTCAGAAACGGTTTCAGTAACGTCCCGAAATGAAACGCTTCCTCGCTATATTGTTTACAAAGCAAGGCAACTCTCAGGACATCTTCTTCGGGTTTGTTACGTTTAGCCATTGCTACTGCTACTAGACGCTGGAGTCACGTTTAGGTGGGCAAGGAAATATTGATGTTGAAGTGCTTGCCGTGAAAAAAATTGAGATGCTTGGCGGTTCCTAGGAATGAAGTTTACTTACAGGGGAAGAAATAGCATCATGATATAGTAAGAAATACGAAGGCTTCGACACACATGCGCAAATATGAACATGTGTGTCCTTGCAAGTGAACAAGCCAGAATCTAGCTCTTCTTTGTGTGGCAGACGATGCCAGTGCCTCATAAGTGCAAGTCGAGTGCTAAATACATGGTGTGGCTAGCAAGATCAAACAAAAAAGAGACGAACAGAATGGTCTGTTCGGCTCCTTTGTCTCCCTATTTGTACCTTGGCTCTTATGATCCGTTTAAAATTAAAATTAAAAAGCTTATCGCTAAACGAATATGTTTCTGTTCAACGAACACCACATGAACCTGAGACCAAAATCAAAGGCCGGTCGCTCGTTTCAGCAGCCGCCAGGCCATCGAGTGGCTCTCAGTGGAGGCGGCCCCCCTGTAGCCTTGCAAAATCCCCCACTATAACGCGGCTATCGTTACCGGCCCCACAGCGGCAGCCGGTACATGTACTGTTTTCCAGCAGTGGACGCATCTCTCTCTCCGCAACGACAGCAAGTTGGTGCAACTGTTGCCAGATGACAACTTGCAATGGAGATGCACAAACGTTTAGCAAAAGCCATTGTTCTAGTTTGATGCCATTGTTTATTTTTGTGCATAAACCACTGCCTATTCACCCCTCGCCTACAATGCCGCCTCTGCAAAAACGGTTCGACAATCAATACGTGGGCTCTGCACCCCTGTCTGCGCTTCACCCATTCCCATTCCCAGCCAACCATTGGCCCCCAGCACCTCAATCATGATGCAAAGCCGCCCCGCCTCCACCAAATAGCCCCAGAGGCAAAACCTGATGCATCCGTCAACAGATCTTCATCTTGGCCCTGTTTTCAAGACCGCGATTGTCGCGCGGCTAGCCAATCCCAGCCGTTGCAGCCGTGGCAATTATGCGGCAGAATGGGGTTTGCTTCTCTTGGGCTGCCTCTTTGTTACGCGTATGCTGGGCTCTGGGCCAATCCTTAATGGAGAAGACAAAATAACTTGGTCGTGAACATGGATTATTGTCAACGTGGTGGAGTGCACTCTGTCAAACGGCTCGGGCTTGATTCACACAATCATGGCCAAGCCCAGGATTATATAGAGGCTTCGTCTGCCCTCGTCCTCTAAAGATTTTTGCTTCTTTTTCTTTACATCTTTCCCTCTCTTAGCCCCTTGGAATTGCATCCTGGTGATACATTCTATCTCTCTCTCTCTCTATCTCTCTCTCTATCTGTCGTTTTTCCTTTTTCCTTTTTTTCCTTTTCTTTTTTTTCCTGTTTCTCTCTCACATACCCTTTACAACCATGGCTCTCCTAATGAGATTCCTCGTCCTTATTCCCCTAATACTCTCCTTCGTCGCCTTCGTCTTGACAAACCTGGCGCTGTTTGCTGGCCACCAGCAGGGTTTTATGGAAGACTATGCTGTCATCAGGGTGAGTTAATCTAGACAATGCTGCTTTACCTCGAGAATTATATCATCCAGATCAGATAACTGACTCGCTGCACAGCTCAACACATCCCATCTTGGCCAAAACATTCTCAAAAATGGCAGGTCAAGCAGCAGCAGCGACGATGACGATGACGATGGTGATGAGAGTGTCTTTGGCAAGTTCAAAGACAAGGTCCATGACATTACAGATGCTGGCAAAGACAAGCTTAACGACATTGCTAGCGACTTCATTGCAAACCTTGCCGAAGAGCTCGGCATCAGCCAGTGGTATTCCGTCCACATCATGAACGCTTGCCAGGGCGAATTCGGAGCCAACGCAACAGCCGCTCATTTCTCGCTCAACACCACCAACTGCACTCATTCATCTCCCTCAAGTAAGCTCCTATAGACAGGCACCACGCATGCCGTCCCTTAATCATGATAGCTGTACTGACTCACGTTTACCTCTTAGACCGATTCAACCTCACCCAGATGCTGGATCAGGAGCTCTCTATCGGGCCTCTTGACCTCAGTCTCGCAGACATTAGCTGGCCAGACTCTATCCAAGACAAGATCAGCGACCTCAACAGCGCTATGCTCGCCCTCTTCGTCTTCTTCGTTCTGGGCGTCGGCTTCAGCGGCCTCTCCATGCTGGCATGCATCCCGGCATTCCTCCTCGGAGACAAGAAAATCATCCTGATGATAAATACGGCCCTCGCATCACTTGCCGCCGCAACAATCACACTCGGCAGCATCATCGTCACGGCAGCGTCTTCCATCGCCGCCAATGCCATCAACAAGGCTGGCGAAAAGATCACATTGGTAGCTACCAAGGGCACAAAGTTCTACATCATCTCCTGGATCGCTTCCGTTTTCATGATAATTTCGACCCTGTTTTGGGTAACCAAATTCACGATGCTGTGGAAAAAGGAGAAGAAGGACCGCGAGCGCTATTCCAAGGAGAGATTCTAATCTCTCTCACCACTCTCTACTCTTGTCATTTTCGAAAATGTCTTTTGCTGGCAATGGGATGAATTCATGAATGATGGCAGGAAGTATTTAATACCAAAATACTTGGCTACGTAATAATTTTTTTTCTCTTACATTCCCTACGGTTTGCCCGCTTATATCCAGAGCTTGGGCCGGGGATGATGGTTGGGTATAAATGGCGGAGGCGGAAAGGTCCAGGTTAAGAATGATCGATATGAGGGCAAACCTCGCTAATACGCTCATAAAGCGACGATCTCTACAAAATATAAAGAAACAGTACTCTGTCTTTAATGTAAAATTTATTCCATTCTCCAAAACTTCATTTCTTCTCCGCGTAATAGTGCATGAAATTCCAACTTATTGTATACATGTGTGTCCAACGCCTATTATGTCGCCTATCGCTACTAGACGAAAATCAAACCGCTCCAGCCTCCACTTCATCGCCAACGCCGACATCCCAAATGCAAGATCTACAACCACTTACATCGTTTATGCAGAAAGCTTGGCTCTCCTCCAAAGCATACCTTGGTTTAAGCATGCTACTTGGCTCGTCTTATTTGCTATGCTTCATCTCTCTGCCCCACGCCATTGCATTAGACCCAGCGCCATCTGCGTCATGGCTTTCCTAACATGGCAATGAGCGCTTCACGCCTCACGCCAGCTCTTCCAACAATCAAGAGCTCGTGACACCCTCACTGATAAGCTCACCGCATGTTGTGCATCGTGAAACATCTTAAAAAGTCCAGATTCTTCTTTTCTCGTTTCTCGCCACTCGCATGTCTTGAGATTCCAAAAAAACTCAAAAATAAAGTTTGCTGGCCACATTGTTATAAATTGCCATCCATCCGCCGCCATGAGTTCTGCCAAACGCCCAGATCTCTCTTCTTCCTCCCACGACATCGAAATCGGCGGCCCCAGTGAGACAGATTCGCTACTTGGCAAAGGCCGAACGAAAATGACGCGGTTTTTCCATGGCTTTGTTGATTTTGCGTTTCAGGGGAATATTCTGCAGATTGCATTTGGCTTGATGTAAGTTGGTTTCTTTTTGTTCTTAGCTTTAAGATTATCTATGTATAAAACTTGTAGTACGACTGGATGGGATATTTTTTTTTTTTAAAAAAAAATGGCAATATGAAAAATACTCTATCTATTACAATGACCTTTTCTCATCATTGAAAAATCACAGTGTGGCCGCCGCCTTCACAGACCTCGTCAAATCCTTCGTCAGCGCAATCCTCATGCCCCCAATCGCCATCATCCTCCCCATCAACAAGAATATTGAAGAGAAATTCGCCGTCTTGCGCGCGGGTCCAAACTACAACTCCTCCTCACCCAGCGGCGGCTACAACACGCTTAATCAGGCCCAATCAGATGGCGCTGTTGTCATGGCGTATGGATCATTCATCTACCAGATGGTGTCGTTTATCATGGTTGGATTTTCGCTGTATGGGCTGGCGCATGTGTATACGCTGTTGTCGCATGATCCGATTATCAAATATTCGAAGAAGTGCCAGTATTGCCTGAAGAGGATTAATGAAAAGGTGTGTTTGCCTTGTAGCTTTTTTTTTTTCTTCTTTCTTTTTTCTTTTTTTCCTTCTTTCTTTTTTCTTTTTTTCCTTTCTTTAAATGACGAATTTATTGGAAAGCTAATAACTAATGTGACGGAAATAGTCTCGCCGGTGTATCAATTGCAGTAGCTGGCTCGATGGCAGAGAAGACCCCCCTCAATCCGAGTGGCGAGATTCTTCATCGAGCGAATCATGAAAATGTTGATGGCTAGTATGTCCAGATAAAATAAACAACAAGAATGTGGCATTACACGTAAAACCCCGGCCAGCTCACGCCAGACGACGATCCTCTATCCCAATCTTCATTCTGAAACCCCATTCTCCGGGCATCATAGTTCCTCTGGCGAATCTTCTCAGTCGGCCTGTTATGAACCGTGGCTACAGCCAAAACAGCCATCACGCAGACAAAGACTGCGGCGCTACAGGCAAGACACAACAGGGCTGCGAAATCATCGCCATCTGTGGACAAGTGGCGGTGGAAGCTATGAGACGTGGAGTCCATGGTGGTAGTTTAATGTCGGGTTAAGGAATTGAAAGCTGCCAAGTTCGAGAGAGATTTTGAAGAGTAGACGGATGACGAGAGCGATGATGGGATCTTGAAGGCTGACGCATGCTGGAAGAGAAATATAAATAGCTAAAACCCTAGACGCCGGTACAAGAAGTCGCTGTATGTTCAAAGATTGGAAAATTACACGTCTGTTCAGGTTGTTCAGTAGCAAGACAACGAGTCAGCCGTTCGGACGATATGAGTAAAACAATGCGCCCTGTCGCCATTCATTATAACATGATAAGTTATCGCTAAATAAAGAAAAAAATATGCTCCTCATTGTCGTGTTTCTTGTATCCTCACATGCATTGCCACGTAATATTTCAAGACGTCAAAGAGTAAAAAACTGCTTTGTACAAAGCCTCATGAAAAGTATAATAACCCACATTTATTATGTTCAATCCCCCCAATGTATTCTCTATCCGCTTCCTCAACAGGCCTCTCCACCCGTTTACAGCATCATGACACCGCCAACAAAGGCGGCGACACCAGCCAGCAGACCGTTCTGGGTGTTCACAATGCCCGCAGCGTTGGTGCTGGTAGGCTTGGAGGTGCTGGAGGCAGTCTGGGTTCCGGTTGAAGTGTGCTTGGCAAGAGTAGTCTGTGCGGATCCGGTAGAGGAAGAGCCAGCGCCAGTGCTGGCGGGAGCAGTGGTTGAGGCATCCGTGGCACTGGCGCCAGGAGCAGCCTTTAGCTTGTCGAGACCGGCGGTAACGGTAACAGGGCTCTGGACGTCAAGGAAAGACATGGTGGTGGCTGAGGTGGTGGAGGTGACGGCGCCGGTGAAGGTAGCGGTCATGGACATGGTACAGTCGGCGTTGTCGGCCTTGGTGTTGAGCTTGCAGTGGCCTCCCTGGACTTCAATGCCGGAAATGCTATAAGTTGTTAGCTTGGATTCTATCGGTATTTGCTTCTTGATATGTATATGTGAAACCAGTTGGCTATAGCATAGAGAGTGATTACACGTCATTATTGCAGATAGCCACTTGAGTCTCATTGCAACAAATCACCCGCATTGCGCTCGAGGGCAGTTACTTACTCAGTCTCGTCAGAAGGGTCTGCACTGAGGGTTGCTGAGTAGGCCCAGGTGGATGGGCCTTGAGTGACCGTCAGGCTGGTAGGGTATCCGCATTTATCCGAGTCCTCTCCCTTGGGGCAGCCAAAGAGGTAAGTGGTGGCCGTGCTGTCGACAGCGATGACCGAGGCGTCAATCTGTTGTTCATCTCCACCAAAAGGCAGCAGGAGAGAGACGACGGTGGACTGGGCGAGGGCGCCGCTAGCCAGGGCGAGGAGAGCGAGTGAACGGACCATTGTTGGTGTTGTTGGTGATTAACGAGCGTGCCAGTTGCTTCGGCTAATTTATTAACGTAGTTGGTTTGTTGTAAATGAATGAATGGTGTCGCAACGATTTGTCGAGAAAATGAGCGTATAGGCGTGGGAAGAGGGAATTACAAAAGACGGCAGACATCGACTGCTTTTTAAGTCTACTTCAACCTCAGATTCATGTCCAAAAGGCCCAGACTTTGGCGTCTCCTTTTGCCGCTTCAAGGCAGCGCAGGGTAAATGCTAGCCTCGGCGATTGACATATCCAGTTAGTAGACCAAGTCGAGGCCCTTTTAAAATTAGTGCTTCCATACAATTGTTCGCCTCTCGCGATCCTTAGCGTCCAAGCGGTCGGGTTTCGCGGGCTGTCAAACGCCGGGTATGGAGATTTTGCAAATATGAGATGTAAAACCCGGCGGGAAAATAGCATCGTGTGTTGCTCTTCCTCGCCTCAGCCACGATGGAGTCTTGGAGTTTATCTCACGACAAGCTTGTGATGCCGATCTTTGGAGAATTGGCGACAACTACTGTAGAATAAAGTCTCTGCATGGATGTGCCGGAAGATTGGGGAGCATTTTGCCCGTACCCCTGGCTAGCGGACGAGTGTTGGCGGGAGGCGGCATTAGAGAAGCGGATCGATCCAGTCTTTTTTTCTATTTTTCCTCGTGTTTTCCTCTTCGATTTTCTTCTCTCGACCGGGGCGCAGTTTCATTGGTGGAGAGACGGTTTGAAGTCTAGCTTTCGGCGAATTACGATGAAGCACAATGCGACTGTTAATGAGTTGATGCAAAATGCCCGCTAGCAATGGGCACTTCGTATTTGACTTTCTTCTGAATGAAGGTTACCCGGCTCGGCTCCGCATTCAATGCCTGCCATACGTTGTCAGACGGGTGCGCCGTATTCCAGGAGAGATTGCATTAAGCATACAGCTATCCTTAAAAGAAAGAAGAAAGACGCCAATGGCTGCTATTGTCGGGGTGAAAAGAGGCTATCCAAGGATTGGATTTCTTTAAACTTTGCTGCTAGCAAAGAGGCGCTGCATGCCTCGGCCTCGCTTAGCCAGAATATGAGACTCAACGTGTAACCTTGAATGTTTGAAAGGAGCAAGTTTAGCCTGTGTTTCAGATGTCTGCGCCGATAAGCTTGTAGAGCGGTGCAATGTTTAAATTGACCTGTAAACTCAGAGGCTGTTTGTCCTCTGGCACCGAATTCTGGGCCATCATCTGATTGGACTTGCATGCAAATACTGGCAGCCAACGGAGAGTCCCGTGCGCCTGGAGTTTGAACCAACTGCTGATCTCTCCCGATTAACGGGTTACTAGCAGCAGTGCTATGCATGCAATCCACGCCTTGTGACATGCAAAGCCCTCTAGCTTCTGTCTGCAGGTATTTGGCGAGTGCTGCCCAGATAGGAGATGGGCGTATACTATTCACTATTCACTGAACGAAAATGTTTGCTTGGACGGGGATTTTTTTTTTCTTTAATAATATTTTCCTAATTTATTTGCATTGTAACCACCTGCTACCTACCTATTCTCTAGCCAAATGCTATTCCCACAAAGCTATTCCCACCTCTTGGCAGCCACGACCCGGCATCAAACTTTCCCATAACTCCTTGGCAAAAGTCTTGGCAGCCCAATAGTTTGACTCGACAGTCGCAGGAAGCGACAAAGGCACGAAATGCGTGGCCGCTTTTGCAAATGACGCCAAGACATTTGGCCGCTCTTTCCACCCCTTGCCTGCTAATGGCCCCTGCCTGCCATTTGGTGAGCGGAGAATAATACCAAATGCCTATCTCAGCACGTACCTTAGTAGTGCAGCAATTGCCAGACGGCCTTTGAAGATGGGCTCTCTTCCAGTGCCTTGAGATGCAAAACTTGCACCACTTCTCGCGTTGAATCTTGAACAATCAATCCTCCCATTAGACAATTGCATGGACAACTACAACGCAGACAGCTCGTCCTGCTGACATCTCATCTCGCAAGGCCCTTATCGCAGCCAGATGCATTGTCGTCGTCATTCGTTCCACACAGCCCAGCAATGCCAAGACCTCAATACAAGTAGCGGCGCTCGCTCTAAACCCAATCCGCCACATGCCTGGCTCCAAAGGAGAGAGCGTTTTGACTCTTGGCATCGTGGGACCTAAAGTGCTTAGCATTTCTCCCTTCATGCCTCCCTCCTCGTGTTGTCTGGTCCGCTCTCGGGCGTCCTCCGACTGCTTCTTTTGCGCCTTTTGTCTTTTTTCCTTCTCCATGTCACCAATTTCGTCGCTGCATCTCCTTCGCCCTAGCAGGTGACAACGACGACAATATCCAGAATCCGATCGATACCCATACAAAAAAGCTCTGCATCAACCACGAGACACGCGCACTCTCGCGCACTCTCTCGACGGCATTCGAACCGGGAATCGCGCTGATCGCCTAGCCTCGCGGGCCCATTTGCTTTACCGAGGAGCGCCGTGACGAGGCTGCACCAATTCGCAGACGAGATACAATCATGGTCAGGCTTTGTCCGAAATCATTACCCGCGCCATGGCTGGCTTTTCTGGTGCTATTCGCTCTCTATCCTGCCGACGCGATGGCACATGGAGAATCTCCCAAAGCCAAGGCTGCGACGCCGACCGTGACGGCTGCTCCCATCTATTTGCCGTACTATGATGAGCGTTCATGGTCTCTGGTCCGGGGAAGCATCATTTCAACAGTATGCATGGCCGCTATTTCATACATTTTGATTCAATTTATGCACATGTTCCTTGTCTTACAAGGAATATCTAAGCTATCCCAAGCAGTATTAACGCAATGTGCCCACTAGGATCCTTCCGCTAGTAGGACCACATACACCATCTTTTGCCCGACCCAAACGCCTCTAGCATGCGACTTGTCTCTTGAATTCCCCTTTGTCATCGTAGAAGGACCCGACACCCTCGAATTTCACGGAACCGTGACGTCGACATAGTGAGTTTACTTTGCGGCTGGAATCTGTTCAACGCAGTGTAGTATCAGAGGGACTGTAGACTGACGTTACATTAAAGCATTGCTGATGTGGAATGCGATTTGAACGGCACGACGGCAGCAACGTGCTCGGGTTACTCCAGCTATAAATCCGGTTACACAAACGGGCACCACACTGGACCAACTCAGGTTTCATGGACGTCTACATTTACTGGCTCCGAAGTGCAGTGGGGCACCTTGACTTTGACCGACTGCCCAGGGGCAACCGACGGCGCTGCTGATACTTCCGGGGTCATAGCGACGCCAACAGCTCCTTCTGGAATGATGTATGAGCCATCGCCGACGTCGCTGGCATCGGCTTTGCGGGCACCCGAACTGCGGTCTCTCTATGGGCTGATGGCAAGTATTCTTGCCGTCTGTCTAGCATTATAGTCATGGTTGCTGCGTGTTGAGTGCTCGTCGTTAGGCTTGCATGAGAGAATGCCCAGCGAGAAGGGATATGAGAAGGGATATGGGGCGAATGTAAAAGGCGGTGCCCTCGGAGTGCGTTGTGCCTCCTTGAGGAAAAAATGCTGGTTTTCGGGAAGCGTTATGATTACGTTATACCCTCATTGCGTCTTGATTTTTTCAGCGAAGCATATCACGGAGTTGTACTCTTTCGATTTAAAAGCGCGGAGTTTGGGGCCACACATAATATCGATTTGTTTTACTGGAGGCCATATACAGAGCAAGATGGCTCATGGAATACGTATTAATACACAAGCAACGGGGCTGATTTGCGTGCCAAAGTTGCCATGTCTTTTCATTATTGTGCCTCTTTGAAGCCTGTAGACATAATCCTTCCATCATACTGCAGCCTTGGCGACAGGCGATACACCAGTTTGCATTGTATGCCCCCAATGCTGATGATGTTTATACAATAATCTCTGCTCTCTGCGATATCGATTGAATTTAGCCCATTGTCATCACTAAGCTCCCATATATCCATGTCTTGGCAATAGATGCTCCCATAACACATCTCTCATCATGTTGGAGCTCAGCTTACTTGTGCGAATCATGTCAGCCGCATACTATACGTAGCACGACTACTATTACTAAGTTGTATTGAAGCCAGCCCAGTAAGCTTGAGTGCCATACCCTTGTCACTTTGGGGCAGATCTGAGCGTTTCATGTTTCACGTTTCAACGCCCCGTATTTACTGCGAAGCGCTGCCATCCAATCCAGCGCCTCTTCAGCGACGATTCCCTCGGCCCAGGCCTCCTGCTCGTCTTTTCTGCCTTTGTCGCTGTTCATCCTATCATTCGCTGCCTCTTTTCTTTACAGCCATGGCCTTTCCCACTCTTTTGCCGCGCGGACAACATGAAACACTGGTCCCCATGAATGCTCTTTTTTTGATTGCTGCATATGCCTCGTATATCCGCAAGGCTCTTTCAGAAGCAATCGCCACCCGTTCAAGCCTAGGCAGACAAAGAAACCCCCAAAACAACCCCTGCAGCTGCGCTTAAATCGAGTCTGGATAAAGCCCCCAAAGGGATGAGCGTTTCGCCTGCCAAAAGCTACACACTCTATTCGGACCTACCAGCCATTGGGCGCTTGATGGCCGGGATTTTCATGGGGCACTGGCAGGCCTGGATGCAACCCTTCTTGGGCCTTTTATCGACGATTGTCAATGCGGGCTTCCTTGTTTGGATAAACGCTGCTGTTTGGACGAAACATTGGGCTTGTGGCATTGGCCATGGACGGGAAGGGCTGATCTGCTGCCGTTCAATGCGTGGGACTTGCTATTTGAATGCAAGTCGAGTTATTTAATTAACCCAAGCTGCCGTTTTCTCGACTTCTCCTCTTCCTTTTTGCTTCTGCGTTTTATATCCCTTCAAACAGCCTTGAACTCTCATTTCCTTCTTTCTTCTTCTTTTTTCCTTATTCAAGGCCTAGTCGCCTTCTTGTCACTTCTCGCCCTCTCTTTTGGTTTCTTCACTCGTTTTTTGCCGTTCTTGTCGAAGTGGCGAGAGCTGTATATTGACTGCCCCCTTCTCTTTGAGAACTACGTGAATACGGCAGCCTACGATCTTTACTCGCCTCCTCCTTCTTCCTGGCCTATTTTGCCGCTGAGCGCATTGGTCGTTCATATTTCTTTCTTTTAGATCACACTCTCCATCTTCCAGGCTGAAGATAGATTGGACTGCTATTGTTTTATTTTACTTGTATCGAATATATAACCGAAGCTGAGCTTTGGATTGGACGATAAAAGCTGGATCACACAATCGATTACACGCACTACACCGAAAAATAAACCCGACAACATGAAGTTTATGAGAAGTGTCAATGCCGCTGCGGCTGCTAGTTCGGCCATCACAGCTCCCAGGTCATTGGACGTTAAAAACCCGGCATCGGTTCGAAATGTCGCCGCTACTCTTGCATTCGACGCCATGTCCTACTACAAGGGCAACCTCTCTGCCGCAGACTCTGTTAACATGGGAGATCTCCAGGATCCTTACTACTGGTGGACGGCTGGCGCACTTTGGGGATCGATGCTAGACTACTACCACTTCACCAACGACTCGACTTACAACGACGTTGTCATCCAAGCTCTCCTAGCGCCCACGAATCTCGGAGCCCAGCATGCTTATATGCCCGAAGAGCACGCCTTCGAAGAGGGTAACGATGACCTCTTCTTCTGGGGCTCGGCTGTCATCGCCGCGGCCGAGCGAAACTTTCCCCAGCCCAACACCACTCTGCCCTCGTGGCTGGACTTGGGAGCTAATGTCTTCAACCAGCTTACGAGCCGCTGGAACAACCAGCACTGCGGCGGCGGTCTTCTGTGGCAAATCTATGCCTCCAACCCAAATGGCCTGACTTACAAGAACAGCGTTAGCAACGGTGGCCTCTTTCAGATTGCTGCTCGCATGGCACGCGCCACTGGCAACGACACATACCTCGACTGGGCCGAGAAGGTTTGGGATTGGTCCATGGACATTGGCTTCATCGATCATGAGTCTTTTCACGTCTACGACGGCGCCGGCATCGACACCAATTGTACCAAGACGAACGTCGCGTCCTTCACTTACACCAGTGGGATTTACTTGTACGGGGCCGCCATCATGGCAAACTACACAAAGAAGCCTGAGTGGACTCAGAAAACCCAACAACTTCTCGATGGCGCTGGATGGTTCTTCAGTTCGCCCAACGCTACAGCCAAGAATGTCATGTACGAAGGCGCCTGCGAAACGGTTGGCCGTTGCGACGCCGACATGACCACCTTCAAGGCCTATCTCGCCCGCTTCATGTGGCAATCTACGCAAATGGTTCCCTCGCTGCGCAGCAAAGTTGAGAGCCTCCTCATCCCCAGCGCCCAAGCTGCTGCTACTACATGTACAGGAGGCACCACTGGCCGCGCTTGCGGACAGAAGTGGTACATTGGCGAGTACGACAACATGCCTGGCCTGGGCCAAGAAATGTGTGCGCTGGAGACGATTCAAGGACTGTTGATTGATGGCGCTGCTCCACCTCTAGAGGCCAAGGATATCAAGACGGTGCGAGATATCACCTGGGGTGCTCAAAGCGCCAAGGTGAGCGATGTGCCAACACCGGTACCCGCGGAAACTGAGAGGCGAGGCATTTCAGGAGATGCGCAGCCGACGAACTCTGCTGGCGTGCGACACAACCTCGAGATTGGACCGCTTGTGGTGGTTGGTCTCGGTATGTTGCTGGCAACTTGGGGGCTGGCTTGAAGTTGGTTTCCTCTTACCTGGCCCTGATTCTTGTATATAGTGTACAATTGATTCTGTAAATAATGTGCTGATAGAGTATATATATATTTATACTGAGAAATCAGTCGAAGCGCATGAATGCTGCACTGCGAATTGACAAGTTTATATATATATGTGTTTGTATGTGTGTGTGGATAGAAATTTATATCATTTGAAATCGCTCTTTACCATTTCTTTTACTCTGGTCTATTTGTAACATGCCAAAATGGTATCCATTTGATCGCCTTTTCCCTTTTACCCCATCTCATCTTGTAGTTTTACTTTTTTCATTCCATGTCTTACAACATCTACACGCTTGTTTTCATCTACGCTCTTACCTCTTCCAACGTCTTTTTCAGGGCTTCCAAAAATCTTGTCACTTCCTCTTCTGTGCCGACTGTGATTCTCAAGCATCCCAAGCATCCGTGCTCTTTGCCTCTGAACCGAACAACCACGCCCTTTGTCTCCGCAAGCTTCTCATAGGCCGCCAGCGCAACGGCATTATCCGGCTGACCCTGCGCATTGAGCATCTCAAACAGCAGAAAGTTGCTCTCCGTGCCACCGCGAAGACGGCCAACGCCTGGGATTGAAGCAATCTCCTTGATGATTCTGTCGCGCTGGGCAATGATATTGGCCCTGTTGGACTCCATGACGGAGAGGCCTGGTCCGCTGACGGCGGCGTAGGCGAGGGCGCTGGTCGGGCTGGAGATGTTGTAGGGAGCCTTGAGGCTGTTGAGGAGCGATGCGATGGGCGCGGGGGCGAAAGCGACGCCGAGACGGATACCAGCCATGCCAAAGGCCTTGGAGAGGGTTTGCATGACGACGAGGTTGGGGTACTCGGTCACCAGCTCGGCGAGGGATGCGTTGTCGGGGGCAAAGTCGATGTATGCCTCGTCAAGGACGATGACGCCGTTCCATGTCGGGTGGTTGAGCAGGGCGAGGACATCGGCCTTGGCCAGCAGAGAGCCCGTGGGGTTGCCCGGCGAGCAGAGATAGACGAGCTTGATGGAGGGGTCGGCTGAGAGCGCGGCCGAAATAGCAGGCACGTCGAGGCCAAAGGTTGGCGCAGGCAGAAGCGGCACCTTTGTAATAGCGACGTCGTTGACCTGAGCCGAGACGGCGTACATGCCGTACGTGGGGGGGCATGTCAGGATGCGCTCCTTGCCGGGGACGCAGAAGCAGCGCAGCAGCGCATCAATGGCCTCGTCGCTGCCGACGCCGACGAAGAGGTTCTCCGGGGTGAGGGTCTTTTCGGTGTGGGCGTGGGTGTTGCGCAGTTTTGAGAGTAGCTGCTTGAGGTCGATCTGGTGAGGGTCTGGGTAGCGGTGGAGGCCGAGGGGGTCGATGCCCTGGCCGTTGTTGGACTGGGAGGAGAAGGCGGCTACGGAGGCTGCGTCGAGGGAGGGGCCAAAGGCGTTTTCGTTGGCGTCGAGGAGGATGTTTGTGCCGTCGTCTTTGTAGTCACTGTTTATACATGTTAGCCATGTTTGAAAATGGGTTTTAAGATTGGTTAGATGGTGATACTGACTCTCGAGCGCAACGGTAGGGTTGCAGGGCGAGGATGTTGGGCCGAGCGCAGGTCTCGAGGTTGAAGGGAGACATTTTGTGAGATTGTGCCTCTTGAATTGTTTGATCCAATTGACGACGATGGGGCTTTGGTGTGGTTACAGAAGAAGAAGAAGAAGAGAGCGAGAGGAATGGCGAGACTATATATGAGTCGAAGTCAAAATCAACTGCGCGAGTCAAAAGTTATGAATCAGATAGCGATAAGCGGCCCCGACGCCGGAGATGGATGACAGGCGGTTTTTTTGTGGGGCAGCGGGAGTGGCTCCGGAGGGCGATCCGGAGAGCGGTAGCTGCGAAGCTTGATTTGGTGTAATGAGCCCGAAGGATGCGTTTTTGTACGAACATATCGGAGATGGGATGAGTCAATGAGACAAGTTTGGAACGAAATGACTGATCTATTCTTTGAGAGAAATACACTAAGTCGAGTACTATGTATGCGTAAACTATCGTGACAGTGTCCATGTCTCTTCCATGCCTATATATTCAAAAAAAAAAACGCCCAACCCAAAACTTGGTATCTTGTGTATTAATTGTCCGTAACAAAAGCAAACTAGGAAGAAATAGAGAAAAGAAAAAAAAAAAAGGGCGTAAAGCAAAGAAAGGCAATCCGTTCAAAGATGGTAGCCAAACAGGAACCAACATCTCTTCCTCAAAAACAGCCGGTGGACCAAAACTTTCCAAATACTCATTGCGCATCCCAGCCCACCAGCCAACAGCGGAATCAGCTGGCCAACTGTGCCAATCTCGCCAGTCCCCACTCCATCGATATTGTTCTCGCTAATGAGGTACTCTATCAAGGAGATGGATACGCCGATCAAGCCCATTGAGAGCGCCAAGAGCACCAGCTCGACTTGCGGGCGAACCCTCTCTCTGCGTCCAAATCCCTCCCGGAAGCCCTTGTTAAATCTCTTTGCGGTAGCAAAAACGCTATAAAAGAGCAGACAGACGCAAATCACGACCCCCAGGACGGAAACGACCTTGCCCAGGGTGCGGAACCATCCGTGAATAGTTACACCCCCGAAAAAGGCAATGTCTGCGCAATTCGGAATGAGCATGACGTCTATCCCCTTGTACCAGAACCAGCAGCCGTACGCAGACACGGCCGTGTAAAAGACGATTCGGAAAATGCCCGAAAAATGGCTAAAGTGCATGATGCCATCGCCCGTCACGCTGGAGAGGGAGCCGAAGAGCAGGTACTGCGTGATGATGGCGCCGATGACGGGGTCCCCCTGGCTGGACTGCGTGCAGAGGCCCAGGAAGATGGACCACTGGATGATGAGGTTGGCAATGCGGTATGTGCTCTCCGTCTTGGGGTCGAAGACGGTTACGAGGAGGGTTGCGACCCATTGGGCGTAGAAACCGACGCGGACGCCGACGCCGTAGAGGTCAGAGTTGCCGCTGGGGCACTGATCCGACATGGTTGGGCGATAATGTGTAATGTATAAGGATGTATTGGCGAGGTAGGTATAAGTTGTATTGTGGGTTGAAAAAGGTAGATTGAAGAGAGAGAGAGAGGAGAGGAGAGGCCAGTCGAAAAGACCCAGAGGAACCAACGCTCACACCAAGGTCCTCTTATATACTATCTTCAAGAAAAGCGCCAAATGATACGCGCTTACATGCAATAGGCTGCGCCAAAAGTGACACAAGAAAATCTTGGCCTCGATAGAGTTGCGGATCCAGCCGCTAGATATGCGAGCAAGCCCAGCACGTCAAGCATCGATCAAAAAGCTCAGTCCATTTCCCAACCTGTGGGTGGCAGTGCTCTCTCTCTCATCAGACCTGCCTGCAGCTTTGCCTCGTCTTGGCAGCACCTCGCCCAGAGTCGCTAGTTCCATGCCTATATCGTTCAGCTCTACAGACGCTAAACTCGATATTCATCACCGCCTCTGCTCTCTTGAGCAGATCCTTACGGGGCTCTGAGACAGCCGCACAGAAACAAGGTGTGGGTTGTGCAGGCCCGAACCGCCTCCGCCACGAAATAGTCCCACACCATGGGCCAATGGCGGTGATGTGTTAGGCAGACCTGCGGACAGGGGTAGCGGAGGAAGAGGCACTAAACTGTCAGTAGTGCTGGGCTTTTGGTATGTATTGCAAAGCTGCTGTTTTTTTTTTCGTTCTTTATTTGCAACATGTGACGCTTCACTAGCTCGAAGAGTCGTAGTTTGCTGCAGCTGAGAAGAAATTCCGCAAGGGAGGGGGGGCAAGAAGAATCAGGAGAGAGACAAAGTGAGGCTGAAAATGGAGGCCGCCTTGGGGAAACCAGGACAACCTTGATTTTTACTTACAGCTAGTAGCACAATTAAGCGCCCGGGCACACTCGCCTCACATGCCGGCCTCGATTCCTGTGGAGAGGCTGCCTGGTCGTGTGGCTATGGCTATGGCCCGGTGTTAGTGCTGCACAGCAGCTTGCGCTGGCGATGTGCAACAAGGTATATGATAACATGGGGCTATGTCCACAGCTTCGGGAGCTGTTGGGTTTCGTTGCATGGCCGATCCTGGGGTTCATTACTTTTTCTCTTTCATATAAGCCACGCTGGAGCCTACAGCACCTCCAAAGATAGAGAGCAATCTGCAACAAAACAACTTGAAACTTTGTTGCGGCGTGTTATCCAGGCCAATACTACATACAGTATCATAGCCATGAATACCACCCTCGCAAATTGCCCCGTCGACGGCAATCCCGACCTCTACGGCCTGGGCATCCGCGTCGGCATCTACATCCAGATGATAACCGTGCAGCTCTCCGGCCTGGCCAGCGCCATTCTCAGGACCGAAGACTCCCTCGGCCAGGGCACAATCATCTTCGTGCTGGCCACTGGCATCGTGCTCGTCAACCTCCTCCAGCAGGCCTCGGGCAGCCTGCCAAAGGAGGACGGTACCACCATTCTCCAGCCGGTCGAGGTCTTCCCCATCCTCACCCTGCTGCTCGCCCAGGTGGGCGTCTGCCGAGTGCCGTACTGGAAGGGCCAGACGACGGCGCTCATCTACACGTTTGAGGTGGGCGGGTTGATTGCCCTGTTTGCCTGGTTCTGGTGGCATGGCATGGATACGCTGCCGCGCACATGCAACGACGACAAGGCCTTCTTCTTCGCCAAAGTGAGCATCTGGAATTGGTTCCGTACCCTTAACAAGGTGGGATCCGTGTTTGCCGTCATTGGCGGAGTTGTTTCGGTCCTCTTCTACCTTGGAGGTACGTTTTAATATCTGCTGCATGACTCTTGTCTCTCCACTAATGCGCAATAAAATAGCAATCATTCTGTTCACCTTTGTTAGAGCGGCCAGCTTTGTCCGCAAATTTCGCGGTGAAGTAGACGGCAAGTCCAGAGAGGACGACAACCCCATGAACTACGGACCTCTCGATTTCCTTGTCAACATTGGTGCCATTGTGTACGTCGAGATGGCGCTTAAGTGGAACAGCATCTCTGGCGTGCACAGCTTGGCTGCACCGGGGCAGTTTATGCCCTTCTTTATTGCCTTGGCTCAGCTCTTGAGCGTCTTCTACGGCTTTGCGTCGGCAGCGCTGAATTTGGCTGCTGAGGATGCGAGCTTCTCAGACTTGGGAGATGAATGTATGGCTTTTTCTGCTTATTCAATTTTAAACCGATGAATTTCTTTACTAATGTTGTTAATGGTAGATGATGATGAGTTGGAATGTCCTCACGGCAGGGGTGGACTTCCTACTACGAATGCTGCAAGTGGTACAAATGGTGTCATTAATACGAGTGCTGTGGTTGTTGCGAATGGGAAACAACCATAGTATGGGTGAGGTTCTAACAACACGCGCACATGCAAAAACAATAACAAAAAAAAAGACATATAAATTTAGTTATCTTATACCCCCTTGATTTTTTTATTGGAATGATTTTAACGAATATTGGATTTGAGTTTGGCGGAATGATGAATGGGATTGGATCAAGCGTATAGTTTCTATGCTTAGTATAGAATGGTTAGTTATTTGAGAAGCACCAATGTCAGTTTAGATACGATATTTTTCTAAAGTTGGCCTTTTTTATAAAGATGTACGAGAATCATAATAAGTTCATATTAACTTCAATTATACTATATTCGCCAATTTGTCGGCTTTCCTCGTTAATGGTTGAGCACATTTACATCTATCTCACTTACGGAACGTAACAAGGAATAGACTGCATCATATATATAAAGAAGTTTTAAATATGTACAATAGTTCCCCACTTCTCCAAAAATATATACTGAATGAAATATATCCACCTGCCAGCCTCCAGTGCTTACAAGAGCTTCCACTACATCTTCATCATTCAGCCATGTTACACATGGCCATAACAACTTAGACAGCCAAAGTCCGGGCTCTCTGTTTTCCACTAGGGCAATTGCCAACTGGGGGAGAAGTCCCGAGAGATTTCAAGTCGGTATCCGGGCCAGGGTTAGGGAACAGCACGTCTTTACCCTCGAGAGTTCCACACCCGTTATTGACATTAGCAACAAACTGGGCGGGGCGGCTCCCGTAAGAGTCAGAAGCACTGCGTTCATCGAAATCACGTTCATCGAAATCAAAGCCGCTGCGGCCCAGGATGGTGACGTGAGCACAATTCATGTACATCTCTCGGTTGCCAATCTTGTTGAACCAGGTCCAGGCGAAGATGGCATCTCCACCAGGCGTGTCGTTGGGGAGTGTAAAAGTCCATGTGGGCGTGAGAGGGCACGAGCCGATCCAGGAGTGGACCACTTTCCAGGTCTTGGCCTGGTCGTAAGATAGTGAAGCTTGACAGCTGCCGCCTTCATGGGTAGCAGTGCCGGAGAGACTGAGGTTGTAAGTACCTCCGGCTTGCCAGGTAACAGTCGACTTGCCCTCGGGCCTGTTGAAGTCGACTTGGTAGCCCTTGCAAGGATAGTTGCTTCCGGTACTCAAGAGAGGGCTGGTCATGCTGTAGTCTTTTAGGGCCTCTGGCACGTTGGGATTTAATTTGGAGCGAAAGGGGAAAGGCCAGGAGAGCTCCATATGGGCCTGAGCCAGGGCAGCAAGGCCAAGGATAGAGGCGAGCAGCTTCATTGCAATTATAACAAAAGGCTATGAATATCTTAAAATGAGGTGTATAAACTCTTTTCTTTCCTTTTTGTCTCGAGCTGTAAGAGACTCTGGTGGGCTGGATCAAGACATGAGCTATCGAGAGAGACAAACGATCTTTTAAGTATTGTTCGACACTCGGTACGAAAAGAATACGGGGAGCACTTCTGATTCAGTCAAGACTACTGAGCTGGACCCATTCTAAAGATTTTTTAGCCAGGTCCAGTCTCGTCGTTACATCGCCAGGTTCTCTGTGTGAGATGGGAACAGGCATGTTGCTGATGGGCTCCATGAATAGCAGAGACAGCCTCCCGGATGAGGCATACCTTTCCCATGACTTGCTTCCAATACTACCACATTCAGGTGCTAGTACTACATTGCTTTCTTGGCATTCTATGTAATGTAGCAGGGGCTGGAGCTATATACCTGGATAGCTTCAATACATGTACTCGCCCGAGTAATAACGCTTGTCAAATCAAGGCCAAATATAGTAAGAGTCGTCCAAAAGGGGCTTGATTCACTTGCGGATGACGGCTTCATCTGTGGGGAAACGGGATAGAATTATCCTGGTTTGACGCAGATCGTCAGCGGGCTAAAATGTTTGCCGTCCATGTCCAGCCACGTTTACACACGCTGCCTCTGTGTTTCTATGATCAAGTTCCAGCTGAATAGCTCCATATCCACCTAGACTCTATACCAGTTCTCCACATTGTCCATGTATGGAAGCTGCTGGGATTGTCTCCGTGGTAGCTAATGCTCCCGACAAGTTATATAATTGTCTGTATCTAAGACGCGAGAGAGCGAGTTGTGAGAAGCCAAGACGCCACGGCGGTCAAATTAACTTACCAATAGTGACTATGTGGGAAATTAGAATTATGTATGAATAAATAAAATAGTTGGTGAAGGAACAGACGAAGACTATTCATGTTTCACATCCATGGCTATCTCCAATCAAAAATAACGAGTACATGATTTCAGCTCCATTATGTGCCAATCAATGAGTTAGCCTTGGTCTTAGTTAGAATCATTCAAAATAAGCACTCTGCAGGGAGATTAAAGTGCCAGGGTCGAGCGCCAAGGCTGTGGAATGTTTCTGCGTGATTTCGCCGGCATGAAACAAAATAGAATAGGAGCGTGATGGAATTTGGAGCCTCGAACCGACAGCTACGATGCTACCAATCAGAAAGATTTTCTCCGCTTCATACGAAGTATCTAAGCATGCATTTGACAAGGACAGGGACCAGACCCAAGTGCCTGTCGATCAGCGCATTTTCTAAAACTCCTATTAAAGGCACCTGCCTTTTTGATGTTTTTATCATGTGTAAGTATAGATAAGAGAAGATGGGCAATTTTAACTCGTCTCGGCGTCTTGGCTATGCGTTTCATCATCATCTCAAACGTTACAAAATGGAAGAGGGTGGGATATACAAAGCCAGTATATCTGTTGCCGTCCTTGGCGGACATGTGCAGAGCAACTTGTGACAGTCTCAATCCATATCGGACACGACGCTATAGTCTCTGAGCTGACGGCTTGTGCCAGAAACATGAAGTTGACGTTGTTCAAAACGATGACAAAAGGAGCAGAGATTAGCAGCGACAACTTAGCTTTGTTCCATTACCAGCACGATGCGATGCATGTCAGGGTTGCTATTGCAAAAGCCCCTTCTCAAAGAAGTGTAGGGCGGTAGGCCGCAACTGGCGATAGCCGGCGACTCACAGCCTGCCTGTTCTAGAAAGAAGCTTGAAATTTAGAACACGACTATCGACGCCAAGCAGCGTGATTTTTCACTTCGTCATGCGCGCTAAGAACGCTAAATAGATTCTAGATGACAGAGATTCATCTCTGCCGTGTTTGCCAACGGCTACCGTAACGTTAACTTTAAAACGCCCCTTGAACCCAGCTCTAGCCTACATATAGCAGCTGGGCTGGGCCTGGGGCAGTCTTTTATCTGCTTCCTATTCTGGGAGGCTAAATAGGAGCTTGATTCTTGTACCTTGCGGGATTGCCTTGGCGCTGGCAAGTGTGGATTCCGGGGTATCCTTTTGTGTCGTATTCTTGGGAAGAAGACGGATTTTGCCGGTTGAACTTGAACCGCCACATACTGGCCTGCGAACCGATGAGAACCGAGAGAGTGTAACAAAAGAACTTGCTTGGATAATATTGATCTCGCTTCAGGCTCATTAATAGTGATATACATGCTTTTGTCACTTCAATTCTAAACCTACATAGGGCTATCAGCATGCCTAAACACAAAATAAAGTCCCCGCAAGTCGTTCTATTTCTTTACTCATACCATAGCACAAACTATCGGTACCACAAGCTCATTGATTCCCAATGACGATAGTTGAGAGCTAGTCTAGCGTAATTTAGAGACTCTAAAGCTATCGGACTACCTTTGTTAGAGCTGCAGGGCCAGTACCGCAAACGCCAAAAGCTGGCTGACAGCCCGAGCCGTCAACTCTACATCTGTCTGGAGGCTCGCAAGTGTATTCTTTAACAATTCAACACAGCAATGGTCCTTGAAACAGACAGTACTGAGCAAGGCCAGTTCAATAAGCAAACCCCGAAGCAGATTAAAAGCTACTCTCCCTTTTTGCCACCACACGAACCATTAGAAGATTACGTGACAGTTGGAGAAGCCGAGGATACCCTGGCCGTTTGAGTAGTAGAGCTACTGATATTAGTGTTGAGGGTGCTGCCTGTTCCTATGTTTGCAGGTGAAGGTCTCCCAATGCAATAGCGTTAACCTGGCAAAATAACACAGGCAAATGGGTCCGTCGAGAGAGATGGATTCCATGCAACAAAGTCGGTAACGTTGACTACATGTAGTATTTAAGGATTGTCAGTCTTGGGAACTACCAGTAGCAGATCGCAAGAAATCAAAGGCAGAGGGAAAAAGGGAACAAAGCAACTTACGTGTAAAGACCCACGCAATCATGCCACATTGGTTACCTTCAGGACGAGACGAATTATAGTACTGCGTATAGCCCCCGCAACCTAAAATGCCAGGTGCCAAGGCAAGGTCTTTCATCAATGTCACTTGGGGTAAAGGGGCGGTGGTCTTCGTTCTGGCTTGGCCAACCGCCGGCCAAGTGAAGGGATGGGTAGTTCCATACGTAGTGACAAAAGAGGCTTGCTGTACAAGTTGATGATATCTTGTACACTTAGGACGATATCGAGATTAAGCTTCGTGCGAATTATCACTTTAACCACACTTTCAGAAAAGTAAGAGCAGAGCAACGCGAAAACGTAAGACAACAACGAATCGCAAAGCGAGCGGCAAAGAAAATGATGGTTAGTACTCCTCTCCCTATTTGCTTGTTAGCCTATATATCCAAATCTCACTCATTCACGCCGTCTCATGAATACTGACACTGAGTTGTAAACAGAGTCCTTCATCACTATATCCAGCGTATCGTCCAGGAACAGAGCCTGCTAATCTTTCAGATATATTGCCACCGTAGCCAGCTAGCTAGACATGATTTAGATGCCCACTCTATTTATTTTGTTCTGGCTCTCAAACTCGCGTGGCTTCTCTAGTGTCTCTCAAAATGCCAGGCTTAGTATACACGCATGCCGTATTACCTCGCAGCAATTGACCAGTAGATTTTCACAGTCTGATCAATATTGCTCCATCATTTACTAGGAATAGTACCCAACTAGCTTGCTACAGCTAGCATATAAAGAGGCCCACTAGCCAACTTTCCGAGGGATTGCGGTATTCGCTCGCTATGTACATACCGGTATATGTATATACCATAGCATTGATCAGACCATTTCGGGGATGAATAGCATTAATTGGTCACTTCGGAGCCGATAAGGTCGCGCCGGAGAAGGAGCTGAGCTCCGCTTTTTGCGTACGAAGGTATCATCGTTTTCAAAGCTATCTCGCTTGTGGCAATTAAGCAGACCAGCGGTGATCAGAAATGCCGAGCCCGGCAAATTATCAGCACAAAGCGCTAGATAATGCACACATGATAATGACTATTTACCCGTCTGTATTAATGTGCATATTGTAAATTTGTATGCGTGTATTAATTTTATGATTTATTTATTTTTTCTATATCCACTTGACAAGATACAGATTCCTACGTAAAGATTCTCTATCGGGCTTAATTCTTAACACCGTAGCTGTTCACTCACCGCATAACCTGGTAATTACATGTTCGTACACGTATGTGTGTACGAATACACATATTTCAGGTACGGAGTTTGGGCTGGGCATTCGCTCACCCTATAATACATGTACGCATTCGCCCACCGCGCTTGCGGATGCTTAAAGCTGTTATTCCCGCCAACTTGGATATCGCGTTCGTTAAATTGAACCGACAGCCGACGAGTTCGGTTTCAAATATATCCATTTGTTTTCTTCGTGTTTAGCCGGCGTTGAAGCAATTGGCAAATCTCAAGTTGCAATCTTGATGCATGTGATTCGACTGCCCCTCACCTCAATTTTCCCTTGACGCAATCACAAGCCAACAACACCAGCAGCAACAACACTCTCGGTGCTATAATAACAGCAAAATTCAAGCAAAATGTCATGCCCAGACTGCTACCGTGGTTCCGTCCACGAGGGCCAGCCGCGCGGAGAAGTCACCAAAGCCTATGGGCTAGACACATATGTCGTCAATCCAGCTGATGGGCGGCCTGCCAAGGGCATTGTGGTTGTCCTTCCAGATGCATTTGGATGGGACTTTGTGAACGTGAGGCTGCTTGCGGATAGCTATGCCGACAAAGGAAACTTCAAGGTGTATGCCCCCGACTTCATGAAAGGTAAGTTCAGAGTCCGCGTACATCGCCATACGCCAGTTTTTACAAGCATCAAAGGCTAATGGCTGTAGGTCACTCGGCGCCATTGTATATAATTGATAGCATGAAGGTCTTAGGATCCGATGCCGGAATCTTTGCCAAGATGTAGGTACTATCCTTTTATAACAAAACACATTTTGAGAAATAACTACAAGTATACACAGAGCTAACTTTTACTTCCAGACCACACATATTCCATGTTCTACGAGGGATGGTTCCTTTTCTCTGGGTCAATTGGCCCTCTAAAGCATGGCCCAGAGTAAAGGGATTCTTTGAACAGCTCCGCAAAGAAGAAGGCGCTTCTCAATCGGTCGGCGCTGCTGGCTTCTGCTGGGGTGGCAAACAGGTCATACTGCTGGGCCGGGGCGAGAAAATTGATGGGCGACCGCTGATTGATGCTGGATTTACCGGACACCCAAGTTTCTTGAGCCTTCCCGCCGACATCAACAACCTAACATTGCCAGTGTCATTTGCTGTGGGTGAACACGATAGCTACCTCACAGTAGCGCAAGCTGAGACTATCAAGACCATCGTTGAGGCGAAGCCCGAGTCAGCTCGAGGAGAAATCACCATCTACCCTGACTGTAGCCATGGGTTCTGTGTTAGGGCGGATCACAAATTTCCAGAAGCTGTGAAGCAGGCAGACGATGCGACTGATCAGGCCATTGCGTGGTTTAATACTCAATTCAAAAATTCTGCTTAACCGGCCCAGGGGAGAAGAGCCGTCTATTCAAATACACACATGTACTTTTATATATCCTTTTATATTCTCATTTCACAGCTACTTTTTCAATACATTTATTTTGAAATATGATATTTTGGAACTGGCCTTGTGACGGCCTCTCGCACAGACGGACTCTATTGTTCACTGAATATATTAGACAGGCTTCTTACCTGCGGGTCATTCGCTTCAAGTCGCTAGCACCCAGAGATGGTGCGCTCTATTGCCGTCTTATCCAATGAAGTATTTTCGGACTATCATTCGGAGATCGTATAAGCTGGTGCGCATATCACGAGACTCTATCGTCAAAATAGGCAAGAGGATCGGAAATCTAGAATCTTAATCCAAGATGGGGCATTATTATAACCGTCGGTAATTATATCAGAGGTCATTTTGTGGATGACAGTGTCGCTTGGCGCTGAGGGACTGAACGTTTGCTCTAGAAATAGGAAATTGATTCCATGTCGTCTATATAAATTAGAAACCTCTATCGCTCAACTTTGCAATTTAAGCCTCACAGTATAGGGCGGTCAGCTACCTATGCGGCCGTTTGCCTTGACAGACGAAGGATCTGACATTCTCAGATTTAGATTTGGAAATGCCGTCTTTATTGGCCTAGGGTCCACGATGCGGGGAAAGATTTCGCGGGGAACAAATCTGGGGATGCCGGCATTTAAAAGGCCGGATGCAGGGTGATCAGGCTTATTAGTCGCATATTATACAGCAGGCTTCCTGGATGGGATTTATGAATGAATGAATACCGTCGGCTGATGTCTAATCTGAGAGCATTGATTTTACATGTCCGAGGATTCCACGATTAGGTCCGAGATATCTTGAAAATGATAAATACCATCCCACTTGCCCTTCTTTCGTGGGAGATTGAATTTTTCTAGCAACAGTTTGGCTTCGGCGTATGAGACTTACACGTCTGACTCGAGATGCTTCCTTTATTATTATGCGCCACCGCCGCAGCGGCTACCAGCGTATCTGGCCTACGAAAGCTGAGCAATCTAGTTACATTTGGAGACAGCTATACAGATGAAGGGCGCTTGAACTACATCTTCAATAACAACGCCCTCCCTCCTCCCGGCCAGCTATTGCCAGTGAACAACCAAACGTCGGTGGGCGGCTATGCTTGGCCAAGACTCGTGGCGCAAAAGACGGGAGCCAAGCTCTACGATTATGCTGTTGCAGGCGGCATGTGCTCTGACAATGTTACCCAGCACTACCTAAGCAACATCAATGGGCCGTTCCCATCCATCTTGGATTACGAGGTCCCAGCATTCAAGACAGATTTGGGATACAAAGGGCTGTATCCAGACCGAAGAGCCGATAACACCGTTTACGCGCTGTGGATCGGTACCAACGACCTTGGAATTGATGGGTTTTTGGGCAATAAGCAAATCCAAGGCGCCACAATCACAGACTTTGTAGAGTGTGTCTGGAAAGCCTTCGATGGAGTGTATAAGCTGGGAGGCAGACAGTTCGTCCTCCTCAACGTGCTTCCACTGCAGCTTTCGCCTATGTATGCCTCCATTGCCAATGGTGGAACAGGTGACAACGAATATTGGGGCAATAAATCTTCATATGACACCACAGAGACTCAGTATAAGATGGAGGAGTACCTGACCAGCGCCAACACGATGTTTGCGACGGGTGCGCCGTATAACTTACTTATCAAGAAGCGTTGGCCAGGGGCGACAGTCAGCCTTTTGGACGTTCACTCGCTATTGCTCGATTTGCGTGCGGACCCATCCAAGTATTACACTGAGCCTGTTAACATTACTGGTTCATGGAGGGGATGCGGAGACTCGGGCTGCTATCAGTCAACTGACCCTCAGTCGAATTTCATATGGTACGTATACACATTCTCTCATGGTGTGAGGCATTGGTGTTATAGCTTGTGGCATTGAATTCTAACCTAGACATGATTCTATGTAGGTATGACGAGGTGCATCCATCTGAAAGGACATGCGAGTATGTAGCCGACGAGTTCATCAGCCTCTTGGAAGGAAAATCACAATATGGCGTGTCCTACCACTAGCATGGGTTATGAGCAGAAATAAAGACAAAGAGAAACGAAAGAATAAGGTTATGGTTTGGATGACTTTTTTTATGACAACATATCTGCAGCATATAATCAGCGCAGAGGTTGGAATGGTAAAGGATGGTGTTGATTACGTTGGCTGGTGGCAATTATTATTCTTGGATGCGTAAGCCGTTCTTTGGAGGTTGGCGCTGTTGTGTGTCTCGAGTCTCTAGATACACAAATGGTAGAGAATACTTGGAACGGGGAACGGTAATGCTCGTTTATTTTGAATGACAGTTTACATCTACGTGAGTACTCGATGTGTACATGTACATTAATATACCCTGCAATGCCACGTTTGAGGACATGGTGAAGTTGTCCTGGAAGCTGGTGGCTTACGGTACATGGATTATGACTGTGCCAAAGACAACTCAGCTCATCACGGACAGACAAAGTGCCTACCTGGGTATGCGATATTGATTCAGAGTTGCATACTATGAGTAGCGGTCAGACTGGATCAAATGCTGTGTGTCCAGTAAATTGTGCTCAGTATCTACACTTACCTAATATCACCGACCGCACTGGCAGAGTTTTGGTCTGACATCTTACTATTACACGTATATATATATGCCTTATACTTGCCCTTGATAGGTATCTTTACGTACATGTGTTATAGCCTTCTCTACAGCCTATAAAGCCTCTCGCTTGACTATTGCTGAAGCTGCGTTCTACATGTGCGTAGACTCTCACAATACCCAAGCTTATTAAGCGAGGCACGGCCCGTTGCTACACTCGATTTCGACTTACTGTAGAACTTGCTCTCTGATCCAATAACCAGCCAATATTTCATCGTCCGTCGCCAGCTATCCGCGCGCCAGCAAACCTTGATCATCCCTCCCGGCCGCCTTTTTCTTGTTCCATTAGCATCGGCAAGCATTCAAAACACGGTCCTGAATTCAACGTTGAAAGTCCAAGTAAGCACTGCGCCGTCCAGCCGTTCTTCTCCAGTCTGCTGCTCTCCCTCATCCAGCTGCAACGAGTGCCCAGCGTGAGGCAGCTTGGGCTGAACTGCAGTCTTCACATGCAGAGATCGTGTCGAACTGACTCAGCGACACCGTTAGCAGCGCGTGGACAAACACGGTGCTTGTGCCTGATCCTCCCCGTGGCCTCAAGATAGCGAGCCAGCAGGCGACTACTGCGTAGATACTATTAATATCCCAAACGCTGGCCCTGGCTGCAAATCCGCACAGATTGCCCTCCAGATTTGCCGACCATTGGATCGTGTGCCTGACAGTGCAACTGGATCCAGCGACCCTCTCCATCTGCATCTCACGTCATTCCGCGACTGCAGCACAGCCAACTAGGCTAGTTTCGCGCTCCTCGACCCGCTAAGGCCATTTTCCATCTACAACAACTTCTCAGCCGCTCCGCGATCTCCAACCGCAAAAACCGTGTCTCGTCGCTCGCCAGCTCTCCCTCGCGGCCTCGAATTCCGCCAACGACAAAGCAGCCCGTCCTCCGCGGCCCATCCGAGCAATCCCCTGTGCCAGTCATGTATTCCGCCAACTATGGCTTTGGCAATGCCGCGCCCAACTTCAACCCCCCCGCTGGCGCACCGCAGCCAGGAATGCAGCCCGGTGGAATGCAGCCCGGACAGCAGGCCATGTTCAATCGGCAGCAGCAATTCGCCGGCATGGCGCCTCAAGGAGTCTTCCCGGGCGCGAACCCCCATATGATGCAGGACGCCAGCGCGGCCATGATGCAGGGCCAGGGCATGCCTGGCATGGCGCCAAACAATCAGAGTAGGTCCTCCCCCGTGTCTTGATGGCACATTGGTGCTGGCGCAGCCATTGTGCGACAGCGCAACGCTCACACTGCTAACTCGTGATAGTGGCCTACCAGCAGCAATTTCCCGGCGCGTCATACGGCCAGGTGCTCCCTGGATCGGTCGGTCCTCAAGGCTTCGTTCCCAATAACTACATGATGGGGCCTGGCATGCAGGGCTTCCCCATGGGCCAGCCCGGCATGTCTCAGCAGCAACAGATGATGCAGCGCATGCAGCAACAGCAACAGCAGCAGCAGCAGCAACAGCAGCAACAGCAGCAACAACAGCAGCAACCTCAACAACAGCCCCAGCAGCCTCAACAGCCCCAGCAGCAGCCCCCCCAGCAGATATCACAGCAACAGCAGAACCAGATGATGGCACAGGCGCCAACGCCTCAAAGACCCCCAAGCACAACACAAGGAACGCCGACGAATATCATGCCTCCCCAGCAGCCTCAGTTCTCGACTCCACAGCCGATATCTCAAGGGCAAACACCTACAAACCAGCACCAGCCCCAGATGGGAGTAGCCACTCCTCAGACGCCAACTTTTTCATCCAACCCAGCGAGCGGCATGGTTGCTGCCCCGACAGGTGCGGTGCCAATGAGCCCTACAACAGAAAGCCTTGAAAAGGAGAGATTTGCGCTGTTGTTGGACATCAACCACGAACTACTATATGAGTCCATTCAGATCCAGACAACACAGCAAGAATTGAAGAAAGAATTTGTTGCTGCCAATGGAAATGTTCCCGACAGGAAGCCTACAGAAGAGGAGAGTCAGTTTCAGCATGATTACCTACAGTATGTTTCACATGACGGTCAAAAAGCGAAAAGCAAGAAAACAAACTCTTGTTCTAATCACTAATGTCTCATCTAGTTGCATGCGACGGCTTCAAGGAAATCTATCATACATGGCTGCCCTGGCCGATCGGAAACCCGATGTCAAAGTTCCCCCGTGCCCACCATATCTCAGCGCACCTCCGCTCAATATGGCTCTGAAGCTGAGAGCAATGCCCATTGGCGCCGAGAATTCAACTGTGCCGATAGACCCTGTGGCAGATAGAGAAGAGCGGAACAGATCGATTCAAGATCTGTACCGACGACTACAAGCCGTCTTCCCTGAGCATGACCCAAAGAATGAACCTGCCTACCGCACGTCTGCCGCCGGTCAGAAGCCCGGCAACCCAATGGCAGCGAGCCAACACGCTAGCCCGGCAGCCCAGAGAACACCCCAGTTATCAAATATGCCAGGGCCAGCAATGAATCCACAAGCCGGCGTGCCTATGCAATAGGACACCAGTTCTGAGTCATGACTAAAGATTTACAGCCGCGGGGTAGGGTATGTGTGCAGTAAGACGAGAAGAATTGAGAGCGGAGCCCAAAAAAGAGGTTTTATGGCAGCGGAAGGGAACATGGCCGGCGATTTTTCTCAGTTTCCTGCTGGCGTTTTCGATCTGCTTATTTAGAGGCGCGACTTGATGGTTTGACTATATGATATCATTTGGCTTTTCTTTTTTTATTTATATCTACGATATTTTCACTGGACTCGCATGGCAAGGATGTTACAAAAATGCATATAAACTCACGAAGCATAAAAGAACAAACATCTTTTCGAGAGGGAACTCTTGTTGCCTTGGATAGGTTTGCTTATTTGGCTACCGCCTATCTATGTAGTATTAATACACACTATCTACTCAACTGATATGAGCTGGCACCCTGAACTTGTCGATTGGTGTAATTTCAAGGAGTTTGATAAGCTGATAACTGCAGCTTTGAACCCCGCTGCATCTCTTCTGCTAATTTTTTCTTTCCTTTTCCCGTCTCTAAATATTCTGGTGTAAACGTGCTTCTCCTTGGCAACTCTATTGAGAAGAAAGCCTCCAAAGGTGAGATTTTATATGCCGCTATGAGCTTTGCTGGTGATGTACCAAGTCTAGCTGCATGGTGCAACACTTGACGTTAAATTTCAAGGTCTTGAATACGATACCCTCTTTATAACTTATCTAATTCAGCTTGGTGTATAATCTGTTGAACTGCCGCACCTCAACGTAGCAGCAGCTCATTCATCTTCTCTACGGACTCGCATTGACACTTGATATCTACGTCTCCACGTCATCTATTCATCCAGTAACTATTTAGTTCAGTTTGATGAAGTGGCAGTATGGGGAATCCAGAGCTTAAGGAATTCTGTTGGATAATTGTTGGGTAACTGTTTCCCACCTATGCCAAAGACTCACCGTCATCACTTTCATCAGTTACTTCTGGATGTATAACTGAGAACGGCTTCAAGGACAAGTACAGCACTGGGACGAACGTTATAGCCGGTACGGGCTAATGGATGCAAGAAATTGTTCAGCGAGTCAGACATTATATCGATAATAAAGCTTGTTGTGATCTAACCGCGTATCTGGGCGGAACAGAAAATCTCTTCACTCAACCGAAATTGCAAAAACACCAATGCAGACTAGCCAATTGCTCGGGAAGCTCAAAATCGCAATATCTTGTACAACAGACAATTACACATAGCAATCACCCGCTTAGCCACGGTACCGACTAGACCACGATAAGACCAAGTCCAGATTTGCTCGTCACCAACCCGCACCTGGTTTTCGGCTTGCCTTGATCCACAAGTGGAAAAAAAGAAAAAAAAAAAAGAGGGATCTGCGGAGGCGTTTGGGCGCTCCGCAGATTTTTCGGGAGGCTGCAACTTGTAAATCCCACGGCGGTCTCGTGACACCAGTACAACGCATATTTTTCAGTGATGATGACACTTAATGTTAATACAAAGCATATAGATTACATATAAGACGTATAATTGTTTGCCAATTCCTCTCTGCAGCAGCTTTTGCCCCGTGTTCGTGAAAGCACATGCAAAAACGCCCGGATCTCGTCACCTCCATCCAGGGACAAAAATAAATTTCTGCCCGCTATGGAGGGGTCAAATCCAGTCGCTAACAGGGCTGCTGCGGGGTCCATTTTAGCGCATGGCCGCTGAATCAATACAACGCAAATGCCCTGCACGCATCCATCATAGGCAATATGGCAGCCCCAACATCGGCCTGCCATTGGCCCATCTCGCTGGTGGCGGTGGAACCGGCGCTGTGATCTCAGCGCCATTGACCAATAGCATAGCTCAGGGCGACAGGCTAGCACGGGCGATGATGGCACTGGCAGAGAAAAAAAAAAAGTTGCTGGTGGTTAAGAACGTCCGCCGGCCGGCGCTGAGATTTTTTTTTTTTTTTCTTCTTCCTTCTCTCTCCTCCTCAACTACGGCGAGGGCATCCTTCCAGCTTCTTCTCTATTCTCGACCTAATACCTCTGAAGGACGCCTTCTAATTGTTGTTGAGGCAGCAGATGAGCGCGAGGTAGCTCTTGACCTGCCCGGGAAAAGCTCTGAGAACGAGTTTTTCTTGTCAGTTGTCTCCAGCCACCTTCGCCCCTCTTACGGTTCACTCACTCATTGTCATCAGCAGAATCTTGTCCCGCGACCACTGTCGGTAGCTGAATCTGGGGAAGAAGAACCTGAAAGGCTTGTAAGACGACAGAAAAGTCCAAGCTTCAGCTGTATTCCATTCCTTCAGTACTCTGAACTTTAAAGTCAGAAATTTTCACGCCGTAAACACAATGGCTGTCCAGCTACGGAAACCTGCTACAGCTAGCCACAGCGGCAACGAGCGACCAGTATGCCTGGAGCTCGAAGATGGCTCCATCTACCAGGGCTTCAGCTTCGGTGCTGAGAAGAGCATCGCTGGAGAGCTGGTTTTCCAGACTGGTATGGTGGGGTATCCCGAGTCGATCACGGACCCCTCATATCGTGGCCAGATCCTTGTCATCACATTTCCCCTAGTCGGAAACTATGGTGTCCCTTCGCGCGAGACGCTCGATGAGCTGCTCGGTGATCTGCCTGCCCACTTCGAGTCCTCGCAGATTCACATCGCTGGTCTCGTCACCGCTTCCTACTGCGGCGAGGATTTCTCCCACTTCCTTGCTACCTCTTCTCTTGGCACATGGCTCAAGGAACAGGGCGTCCCGGCCATGTATGGCGTGGACACCAGGGCCCTGACCAAGAGAATCCGAGAGAAGGGTAGCATGCTGGGCAAGATGAGACTTGCCAGCGCTACCGCCACGGCCGATAGCCTCGCCTCTCTCGATGCCTTCGAGGCAATTGACTGGGTGGACCCCAACACACAAAACTTGGTGGCACAGGGTGAGTTCCCCCATATGCCCCTCTTTCTACTAGATGTAAACCATAAAAAGAAATATGCTCATGCCTTTCGTAGTATCCGTCAAGGAGCCTAAGCTGTATAAGCCACCCGCGTCTGTCGTTGCTCGCAAGCATCCTTCCGGCCGGACAATCCGTGTTCTGTGTGTTGATGTCGGTATGAAGTACAACCAGCTTCGATGCTTCCTCAAGCGTGGTGTCGAAGTTGTAGTCTGCCCTTGGGACTATGACCTGACCAAGGCGGTCGCCGAGGAGTACGACGGTCTCTTCATCTCCAACGGCCCTGGTGACCCAGCTGTGCTCGAGACCACTGCTAAGAACATTGCTGCCGTGATGGAGACCAACAAGATTCCAATCTTCGGTATCTGCTTGGGCCACCAGCTCATGGCCCGCGCCTCTGGCGCAAAGACTACCAAGATGAAGTTTGGTAACCGTGGTCACAACATTCCTTGCACAAGCATGGTCACTGGAAAGTGCCACATCACCTCCCAGAACCACGGTTTCGCCGTGGATGCCGCCTCTCTGCCCACCGGCTGGAAAGAGCTCTTCATCAACGCCAACGATGGTAGCAACGAGGGTATCATGCACGTTGACAAGCCCTACTTCAGTGTTCAGTTCCACCCTGAGAGCACTCCGGGTCCTCGAGACACTGAATATCTTTTCGATGTATTCATTAATACCATGGCCAGCTGTGCTGAGAAGCCTGCTCTGCTGCAGGCTCCTGTTGCCTTCCCTGGCGGAACCATTGAGGAGAACGAGAGACTGCACCCCCGCGTCTCCGTCAAGAAGGTCCTTGTTCTTGGCAGTGGCGGTCTCAGCATTGGTCAAGCCGGAGAGTTCGATTACTCTGGTAGCCAGGCTATCAAGGCGCTGAAGGAGGAAGGCATCTACACTGTCCTCATCAACCCCAACATTGCCACCATTCAAACCTCAAAGGGCTTGGCTGACAAGGTTTACTTCCTCCCTGTCAATGCCGACTTCGTGCGCAAGGTCATTCAGTACGAGCGACCGGATGCCATTTACGTTACCTTTGGTGGTCAAACCGCCCTTCAGGTCGGTATCCAGCTCAAGGACGAGTTCGAGGGCCTCGGTGTCAAGGTTCTGGGTACTCCCATCGATACCATCATCACCACAGAAGATCGTGAGCTCTTCGCTCGAAGCATGGACTCCATTGGCGAGAAGTGCGCCAAGTCTGCTTCAGCCAACAACGTGGATGAGGCTCTCCACGCCGTCAAGGACATTGGTTTCCCCGTCATCGTCCGTGCTGCCTATGCCCTTGGTGGCCTAGGAAGTGGTTTCGCCAACAACGAGCAAGAGTTGGTAGATCTTTGCAACAAAGCCTTTGCCGCCAGTCCCCAGGTTCTTATTGAGCGAAGTATGAAGGGATGGAAAGAGATTGAGTACGAAGTCGTCCGAGATGCTCAGGATAACTGCATTACTGTTTGTAACATGGAGAACTTTGATCCTCTCGGTATCCACACTGGTGACTCCATTGTTGTCGCCCCTTCGCAGACTCTCTCTGACGAGGACTACAACATGCTCCGAACAACGGCCGTCAATGTCATTCGACATCTCGGCGTTGTTGGTGAGTGTAACATCCAGTATGCCCTGAACCCCTTTTCTCAGGAGTACTGCATTATTGAAGTCAATGCTCGTCTGTCTCGATCCTCTGCTTTGGCTTCCAAGGCTACCGGTTACCCCCTGGCGTTTATTGCCGCTAAGCTGGGTCTTGGAATTCCTCTCAAGGATATTAAGAACTCAGTGACCAAGGTCACCTGCGCCTGCTTTGAGCCGTCCCTCGACTATGTCGTTGTCAAGATGCCCAGATGGGATTTGAAGAAGTTCACTCGTGTTTCCACCCAGCTTGGCTCTTCCATGAAGAGTGTCGGTGAGGTCATGAGTATCGGTCGCACTTTTGAGGAAGCCATCCAAAAGGCTATCCGAGCCATCGATTTCCACAATCTTGGCTTTGGTGAGACCAAGGCTCTCATGAGCATTGATGATGAGCTGCAAACACCCTCTGATCAGCGTCTGTTTGCAATTGCCAACGCCATGCACCAAGGTTACTCAGTCGACAAGATTTGGGAGATGACCAGAATCGACAAGTGGTTCCTCCGAAAGCTCATGGGTTTGAGCGACTTTGCCAAGGCTATGCCTCAATACAGCACCACCGACGTTGCACAGAACCCCGGCATCCTGCTCCAGGCCAAGCGTCTGGGTTTCTCCGATCGACAGCTTGCCAAGTTCTGGAGCTCAAACGAAATTGCTGTTCGCCGACTGAGACTCGAGGCTGGCATCCAGCCCTTCGTCAAGCAGATCGATACGGTTGCTGCTGAGTTCCCTGCTTTCACAAACTACCTGTACCTCACCTACAACGCGTCCGAGCACGATGTTGACTTTGAGGACCACGGTGTCATGGTTCTGGGCTCTGGTGTGTACCGAATTGGTTCATCCGTCGAGTTTGATTGGTGCTCTGTTCGTGCCATCCGCACTCTGCGAGCCACCGGCCACAAGACCATCATGGTCAACTACAACCCAGAGACAGTCTCTACCGATTATGACGAGGCCGACAAGCTGTACTTTGAGAACATCACTCTTGAGACAATCTTGGATATTTACCAGCTGGAGAACGCTAGCGGCGTCCTTGGTGCCATGGGTGGTCAGACCCCCAACAACATTGCTCTGCCCCTCCACCGTGCTGGTGTCAAGGTGCTGGGTACCTCTCCTGAAATGATTGATACCGCCGAAAACCGTTACAAGTTCTCTCGTATGCTGGACCGAATCGAGGTTGACCAGCCTACTTGGAAGGAGCTTACCAGCTTCGAAGAGGCCCAGGCTTTCTGCCAAAAGGTGACTTATCCCGTCCTGGTTCGACCCTCATACGTCCTCTCTGGTGCTGCCATGAACACTGTCTACTCTGAGAAGGACCTGGAAAGCTACTTGGCTCAGGCTGCCGAGGTCTCACGTGAGCACCCTGTCGTTATCACCAAGTACATTGAGAACGCCAAGGAAATTGAGATGGATGCTGTTGCCAAGGATGGTGTTGTTGTTGGCCACTTCATCTCTGAGCACGTTGAGAATGCTGGTGTCCACTCTGGTGACGCCACTCTCATCCTGCCCCCGCAAGATCTTGAACGCACCACCATTCAACGCATCGAAGAGGCCACTCGCAAGATTGGTGCCGCTTTGAACGTGACTGGTCCCTTCAACATCCAGTTCATTGCCAAGGATAACGACATCAAGGTGATCGAGTGTAACGTCCGAGCTTCTCGTTCGTTCCCATTCGTTTCCAAGGTCATGGGAGTTGATCTGATCGAGATGGCCACCAAGGCAATCATGGGCCAGCCTTTCCAGGAGTACCCACCTACTGATATTGCCCCTGACTGCGTCGGTATCAAGGTTCCTCAGTTCAGTTTCTCTCGTCTTTCCGGCGCTGATCCTGTTCTTGGTGTCGAAATGGCCTCCACTGGTGAGGTTGCTTGTTTCGGTGTTGACAAGAACGAGGCATACCTCAAGGCTCTCTTGTCTACCGGATTCAAGATTCCCAAGAAGAACATTCTTCTGTCCATTGGTTCATTCAAAGACAAGAAGGAGATGCTTCCATCAGTCCAGAAGCTCCAGAAGATTGGCTACAAGCTGTTCGCTACTGCTGGTACAGCCGACTTTTTGCAGGAGCACGGCGTTCCCGTTCAGTACCTCGAAGTGCTCGGCAAGGAGGAAGACAAGGACTCCGAGTTCTCTCTCACCCAGCATCTCTCTAAGAACACGATTGATCTGTACATCAACTTGCCTTCTAACAACAAGTACCGCCGCCCTGCCAACTACATGAGCAGAGGCTACCAGACTCGTCGTATGGCCGTCGACTACCAGATTCCTCTGGTTACCAACGTCAAGAACGCCAAGATCCTTATCGAGGCTATTGCTCGAAGCTTCGAACTCAACGTTAGCAAGCGCGATTACCAGACCAGCCACAAGACGGTTGTCTTGCCTGGATTGGTCAACGTTGCAGCCTTTGTTCCTGGACTTGTTACGCCAGAGAGCCACGATATGGAGACTGTTACCAAGGCCTCCATCTCTGCGGGCTTCAGCATGATCCGTGTCATGCCTCTGGGCCTGGAAGGCGCCATCACCGACAGCATTACTCTCAGGGCCGCCCAGCAGAACAGCAAGCTCGGCGACTACTGCGACTACAACCTGTCTGTTTCTGCCACTTCGGATAACGACACCCAGATCAGCTCCCTCGCTGGTGAAGTCGGCTCGCTCTTCATTCCCTTCAACCACCTGTCTGGTAACATCAGCAAGGTGGCTGCCGTCACTGCCCACTTTGATGCTTGGCCGACACACAAGGTCATTGTCACTGATGCCAAGCTGACTGATCTCGCCTCGATCCTTCTGCTGGCTTCTCTTCACAACCGCCGCATTCACGTTACTTCGGTCACAAACAAGGACGACATCCGTCTGATTGCACTCAGCAAGGCCAAGGGACTGCGCGTTTCTTGTGATGTCTCTATCTACTCTCTGTATCTGTCTACCAAGGACTACCCTGAGCTGGATCGACTCCTCCCGACCCCCGAGGATCAGGCGGCTCTTTGGGAGAATATGTCAACTATTGACGTCTTCTCCGTTGGAAGCCTGCCGTACCAGCTTGCTGAGTCTCTAGGAAAGAAGGCTGACACGTCGAGTGGCATTGCAGATGCTCTTCCGCTCCTGCTCACCTCTGTTACTGAGGGCAAGCTGACGATTGATGATCTTAAGCAGAAGCTTTACCAGAACCCCATGGAAATCTTTGAGCTTCATGACCAGGTTGGCACCAGCATTGAAGTCGAGATCGACCGCGCCTACCCAGTCCAGCCTAGCAATGTCTGGTCGCCGTTTGAAGGTCGTCTCATGCGCGGATCCGTTCGCAGAGTTACCTTCCAGGATACCACCGTCTGCTTGGATGGCGAACTCTTGGCAGTGCCTGCAAAGGGCAAGGATATGTCTTCGCACAGCATTGCTCGCGAGGCCCCGACTTCTCCTGCTTTGAAGCCTGCCATGGGTCTGATTACTCAAGTTACCGAGAGCCCCAAGCCCAGACAACTGGCTGGCTTTAGCAGCCCCAAGATTGCCGCTCGATTCCGCAATGTTGAAGGCCTCGGCTCTCCTGCTAGACTCGGAGGCGCTGTGGATGAGCTCGGCCTGGCTCTGTCTCCCCAGCCAGCAGCCAACTCTCTTCAGCAGCTCCTGTCGCAGCCCAACTCGTTCAAGAACGCTCACGTTTTGTCCGTGAAGCAGTACACTCGATCTGACCTGCACTTGCTGTTCACTGTGGCTCAAGAGATGCGACTCGGCGTTCAGCGCGAGGGAGTTTTGAACACCCTCCGCGGCCGCGTTCTCTGCACGCTGTTCTATGAGCCTTCCACCCGAACTTCAGCTTCATTCGACGCTGCCATGCAGAGACTTGGAGGACGCACCATTGCGATTTCAACCTCCAGCTCGTCTGTCCAGAAGGGTGAGACGCTGCAGGATACTCTGCGAACCTTGGCCTGCTACGGAGATGCCGTTGTCCTGCGCCACCCTGAGGAGTCCTCGGTGGACATTGCCAACAAGTACTGCCCTGTGCCCGTGGTCAACGGCGGAAACGGCAGCAAGGAGCACCCAACCCAGGCCTTCCTCGACCTCTTTACTATCCGTGAGGAGCTGGGTACTGTGCAGGGCCTGACAATTACCTTTTTGGGTGATCTCCTCTATGGCCGACCCGTCCACTCGCTGGTCTACCTGCTCCAGCACTACCAGGTCAAGGTTCAGCTTGTGTCTCCCAAGGCTCTCTCTCTCCCCGCTAAGGTGAAGGAGCAGCTGATTGCCTCTGGACAGCTATTGATTGAGTCTGAGACTCTGACGCCCGAGATTCTTGCCCGCAGCGATGTGCTTTACTGCACACGCGTGCAGAAGGAACGTTTTGAGAGTGTGGAGGCCTATGAGAAGGTCAAGGATTCGTACCGCGTGGATAATGCTACGCTGAAGAACGCCAAGAGCTCCATGGTGGTGCTGCACCCTCTTCCAAGGAATGAGGAGGTGGCTGAGGAGGTGGACTTTGACCAGAGGGCGGCGTACTTCAGACAGGTAAGGAATCCCTTTCCCCCAATGAAAGGGGATTGAATTTGCTAACTTTGTGTTCTAGATGCGGTATGGTCTTTACTGCAGGATGGCGCTCCTGGCACTTGTTATGGCTAGCTCGTAGAGAAGCTATTTCTGTGTCAGATATGGTGGCGCAATTTCCGGATGAGGACTGTACGGAGTAGAACTTTTTCTTATTTGTTTATTTCGGTTTATTTTGGGACGGATGAAAGGGAAACAAAAAGGGGTACAATGTAGAAGGCTATTTCTTTTTTTTTCATGGGCGTTACACATTTTAGACTACGTCCTAGGTATTAAACCCGTATTTATGGCATCATCTGCCTATCTTCGGAAGGGTTTGGCGTTATTTGGTGTTTTTCAGAGAGCGTTCTGTGTGTGGCGTTTGTTAGCCCGCAGGCGTATAAGATACCCCGTACTATGATACCCAATAGAGTTTTATGCGTATACGTATGTATACGTGCGTTTATACGTTGCGTACGTACGTTGCGTACATTTTATCTGTATGTTTATGTGTATGTGTGTGTTTTATGTGTTTTTGGATACTAATTAACTAGTCTGAAGCTGAGGTATCAAAAGGTCCAAAGCTTTCGTGGAGTTTTCGAGGCTAAGTGGGAAATGGTTCCCACCGCGCCCCAGCTAAATCAGCCATTGTATAATATACTTTTTCTTTACGATGGGCAAATACGGGCATTTGGGGTATATGGTACAAGGAGATTGGCTTCTGCTTAGATCCCAGGTTATTGCGCAGATCCCGCTGAGATGCACTTCTTGCAAGAATCGCACGTTCACAGTGCTAGTGGCTGCTTTTGGCAAAGTAAGATGTCATTGATTCATCAGAAGAAGATGCGTTGAAGAGAGAAGATGCTACAGCATCTACATGATGGCTGCATATTTTATTAAATGAAGTGCACTGATATAAGACGTTTTCACCATTTAATACATGGTCATATTTTTTGCATCATTCCTTGCAACTACAGCAAAATACCACGCCACTGTCTACCTATTCCAACGGCCAAAAGCGCAGAGGGCGTCATTGCCTTGCGCCGATTTACACCCCCCACTTCTTTTTTTCCCTAAGCATCACTAAAGCTTTTCCCTCTCTCTCTCAGCCTCATCCAATAGTTTCCTCTGTTTCGTTCTTACTTCACTTACTCATTAGCAGGCCCCGTTTTCTTATTCTCCAGAAGAGGATTCATATTGGATACAGAACAGAAGGGGTTTGCTTGCTTTTATAAAGAAAGACAACGACTAGACGAAAAGAAGACAATCTAGAAGTGGTGTGACTTGGAACTGAAAGGGAATGCGATTGAGCCGCCTGCGATATTTTGCTTCGACGACGACGACTTCAACGACGGCAAAGATGGCGCTGTACCGACGCCCTTCGTTGGTTGCGACGACTGAGGAGGAGAAGCTGATTTGTACGTGGTCTCTTGTGTCTCGCTCTCATGCTACTCATCTCAACACCAACGATTCTCATATATATATATATATCTCATGCATGATGATGGCATGACTCACTCCACACCACCCACCACCATCACCAACCTCACCTCTACTCTCATCCTCACCCCCATCCTCACATTCTCATACCACATAGAATTACTAACATGACAACCACAAAACCAGTCGCCCCAGCAGGCCACAACCCTCACGGCCAAGCCCCCCAATTCACCCTCTCCCAGCTGCACCTCCGCGACCTCAACCCAACATCCCCCATCCCCCAATTCCACACCTGGTTCTCCCTCGCCCAGCGCACCCCCTCAATCTCCCAGCCCGAGGCATGCACCCTCTCCACCGCCAGCCTGCCCTCGGGCCGCGTCTCCTCGCGCGTCGTCTACCTCAAGGAGCTCGACTCCCACGGCTTCGTCATGTACACCAACCTCGGCACCTCGCGCAAGGCCCACGACCTGCAGACCAACCCGCACGCCAGCCTCGTCTTCTACTGGCCCCCCTTGCAGCGCCAGGTCCGCGTCGAGGGCATCACCGAGACGAACTCGCGCGAGGAGAGCCAGACGTACTTTGACACCCGCGTGAGGGGCAGCAGGATCGGCGCCTGGGCGAGCAAGCAGTCCGTGGTGCTGACGCCAAAGTCGAAAAAGGTAAATGGTCTTGAAAAGACGAATGAGGCTGAATCGGCAGTAACGTCAGACGGCGAGGAAGACGACGACGGGAGAGCCGAGCTGGAGGGCTGGGTCAAGGACGTCGAGGACCGCTTCAAAGACCAGGACAAGATCCCCGTGCCTGATTTCTGGGGCGGTCTTCGCCTCGTCCCTCAGCGGGTTGAGTTCTGGCAGGGCCGAGAGAGCAGGCTGCACGATCGCTTCGTGTACGAATGGGAGGAGGGCGAGGATGGCGAAGAGGGAAGATGGCGACTAGAGCGGCTGAGTCCCTGATTTGACATGGTCATGTGTGTTTATTCTTAATAAAAAAGGGGGTGTGCCCGCTAGTACAGCCAGTAATGAGTGATATATGCATGTATCATTAGAAAATACAAGGATATTTGGAAATAGAATGAATGTACCGATATCGAGCACTCAATGAGACGAAAGAACAGTCATGTGAAATCCAGTTACAGGAGTTAAAGGCGCAAAAATGGTGGAAATAAACAGTCGAGCGGGATATCATATCCGCCTGCTTGAACAGGCGGCACTAAATGATTAACTCTACTATGCTCGGTATGTAGATAGGTATGTAGCTACTAAACAGAAGATAAAAGTGGTATAAAAAGACACAATTGTCTCATCCAAATAGCAATATCCAACTCAAAAACACCTCCAAGTAATGGTTCCCATGGGTGCTTCGCCCATAAATGTGCCCAAAAAAGAAGATAAGACACATATGCAACTCATCAAATGCTTCCCCTTTACCAATCAAATGGTCAAGGGTGAGAAAAAAGTTAGAATGATCCAAAAAACAAAGACTCCTTAGCCCAAGTAGCCAATATCTGGCTGACCATTGCTCCTCGCTTTGCGATCCTCCAAAACGCCTCAATAAATATGCTCTTGTGCTCAACATGCTAAGCGTATTAAAAATAGAAAGCCAGGTATTAAAAAAAAAGAAAAAAGAATAAAATGCCCATCGCTTTGTCAATGACTCGTCATGAATACCAAAGGAGAAAAAAACACCCCTCCGAGTTGAGGGATTATCAGCCGCAGCATCGACTTTCTTTTGCTGTCCCCACATCATCGAAACTCGTCTAGCATGGCCACACCCAGCGTCTTGGAGCGGTTGTGGCTCGGCACAAACTCGCACTCGCTGCCAGCTGCGCTATCTGGAGGCGTGGGTTCGCGAGCCGTGTTCCATCGCGATCCCGACTCTTCTAGCTCGGCAGCAAGTTGCATGTCCACCATGGCGTCGGTGAGGCAGTCATCGTCGCACAGCGGCAAAATGCGGTAGTCCAGGCTCTCCATAATACGCATCTCCGTAACGTTGAGCTGCTGGTTTGACCATAGCCCGCGGCCCCACGCAACGCGATAGAAATGTGGTGGCTGCTGCGAATCTTGCGTGAACTTGGCCGCAATAACAAGGGCCGCCAAGATGATAATTTCGGGACGCACGGAGTCGATGTGAAGCTGTTGGCGGGGAGCGTCTCGCGGCGTTGAGGGAAGAGAGTGCCGCTTAACGAGGGCCGGTGATGCCGCGGTTGGTGAGTCCATATCGTGATCGTCAGAGCGCATAGGACACGAGAGCGGGCACGAGAGCCGCCATGTGCGCGCAAATTTAGTGTCGAGGCTGTCGAGAATGCAAACCGCCAGCGCCAGCACCTCTATGGAGAGGTCGGCCCGCGATAGCATGGCCTGGACAAAGGGCACCGAAGCGCTCGCCAGCGAGGCCGATGCGGGAATCAGATTCACGAGATGGATGGCGGGACCTGTAACCCAAACTGTTAGCCATATAATTCGCCTATATCCAAAGCGGCAAATGCAAGTCCCAAGGGTTGCAGCGGTATTACTCCGCATTCCGCGATCCGTGTCCCGTGTAAGCACATGCAAGCGGTCTCTGCTATATGCTATACGGTACTTCACAGAGACACGCGCTGGGTGGGCAGCTAAAAACTCACCTCGATATCGTGGGTTCAGCGTGTCATCGTCTTCGAGCGATTGGTCCACGAATGACGGCTTGTTCAACGTCGGAGGCGGTGTGGGCAATCTGGAGAGCGGCCGGTATGTGAAGCTGGTGCGCTCATACTCATAATCACTGTCGTCATCTGCGGCAAAGCGCACGTCTCGGCTGCTAACTGCTCGCTGCATTTTGGTGATGTTGATGTCGTGTGGTTTCTGTGGTATATGGTTCAAGTAGAGTAGGGCCGCTTCCCATGGCTTGCCTTGCAAGAAACAGCTCCTCTGGATTTCGATGTAGTCTCAACTTTGTCTCTTCCTTTGATTCTTTGATCCCCTCCTTTCTCTCTCTTTTTTTTTCTAGTCGATAGCAGGTTTTCTTCTTTTGCTCGGTTTGGTAGATATGTCGTCGTATGTATAGGGCGGGGGCAGCAACGAATAAGTAGTACTAGGCCGTAGCAGTAACTCGTCGATTGTGGCCGGGAGCAGTATCTGATCACGCGAGCAAATGCAAGTAATCGTCAGCGAGAGCAACAAATGCCAGGAACAAACGAGCGACGCAGGTGAATCAATGCCGAGATGGACGCAGGTGGGAGATCGCGGTGCTAATATATAAATTCAAGCTCCAAGCAAGTACTCCGTGCAGGTTCAGGTACAGGGGGGTCCCCTCCCTAGGAGAAGCCCGCGCTGATGTTTCTCTATATTCCGTCTGGATACCAAGTAAGGCTGAACGCTATAAGCACAGTGCTGACCCCAGCGGAGGCGGTGCCAAGGCCAGGGAGCCCAGTGACCGTGCGGTGGCGCACCCGCTAAAGGCCGCTAGAGCACCAGCGGAGAGAGCGCCAAAAGGAACGCCGCTAAGGGGACTTTCCAGGGGCTTTGCGCCAGCGAATGGAGAGCCGCTGGCCTTCGGCAAGATCACATTCCAAGGAACGGCACTCCGAGAGCTTCGGAGGTACCATCTGGCGATGCACACTATGTGCAGATACCTGGACTGTTGCTATTTCCCGCTAGCTCATGCATCAATCAAAATGGAACCGAAAGGCGGTTTCGCTTCCCAGCCGGGGCCATGTTTTTGCTGCAAGTGAGATTGAACATGTGAGTTTTTGCTTAATGAGGTCGAGAAAAGCAAAGCTTATTTGCTCACCAATCTTTGCCTTCACGGCTCTATTCTTAGCCTCATGGTTAGTGGCAGCAAGCAGTAGGTATTAGTGGTAATGGATATCATTCGCGATCCTTGGGGCTCGGGCTGCGTCGCACAAAAGAGGAAGACAAAAAGAGCCAAGCGATGCTCTGGTAACAGCTGCTCGCCTAGGTAGCTACCAGATATCCTTGAAGATGTCCGCTCACAAGGTATTCCCCGTGCAACGCACTCGGCGAATCAGCATCTTGTCGGACCATCTTATCAACCATGATGCTCATTCGCGTACGTAAATTGTTCAATATTGCAATCAAACATGCGCTGTCTCTGCAGGAACAGTTCGTCGGTGAACCGCTGCAGCGTGACAACCCTTGCCTCTTCTGTATCAATAGTGACATGTCCTCGAGTCTGCAGCAAGCGGTGAATGCTTGGCCCTTCTTCCACCCCTCCTCTCTCATGGTCCGTGGATCCTCTTCGCTTAAACAGGACATCTTCGAGATCGTGGTGTCAGGCCTAGAGCGGCTCATTGATTCCATTCATACCGTCCTCATCGATTATTCGCATCGTTTCTGCCGCTGCTGCCGTTGTCAATCCAGCTCAAGCCCAATTTGGTCCAGCGTGTCTCTATGGCCCCTTTTTTGTCCAAACGTCATTATCCCTGACACGCCGACAGTGAATACGAGCCCTCCAGTTTTCCTACTTCGGCTCGTACGAGCACCGGCCTCCGTAGCTTAAAGACTGTGCGTGCTAAAGCGTGATTTACTTACTCTTGCAGCGCGGCTCGTGGCTGTGGCGTCTAACCGTCGTCTTTTTTTCCCACGGTGGAGACGCGGTGAACAAACACCATTAACCCCTTTAATTGTTGAACTTCTAGTCGTCTCACGGACAAAAGACGATGCCGGGATTCCGCCAAATCGACTTCGGGTCTTTTTTGATTCCTTTTCTCTCAGCCAGCAGTATTATTCAAAGCTCATTTTCTTGGAAAATGTTTTTTTTTTTTTTAGCTCGCTCCGCCTTGGTCGAGCTACCAAAGCGAGATTGCCTGACTAGTTGGTCAAAGCAGCTTGAACGCTAGATTGGCATATCCTCTCTTGGCAGTCGTTTTACTGCCCCTTGCAGCAAGATGACCTACTGCCAATGATACAATCGTAATGGAGAAGATCCGAACCCTTTGGCCCACAAGCATCGTGCGATGGACACGGAGTACCTGATGATCACTGTCTCACAGAGAAAACCTTATTCACTAACCCGCATTGTAAAGATCCGCAGAGAGCCAGACGCATATCGTGTAAAGGCAGATGCAGAAGATAGCTATACAGTAGCTCGTAAGAGAGGTGGCGAATCGGGGATTTCGGGCAGAAGCAGAAACTTGAGAATATTCCGAATCGGCAATCCATTGTTTCAAATGATATGGAGCAGCACCAAAATCTACGTCAAGAGCAATACCTACGATACTACTCATTGACCCAGAGAACGGTGGGGGGCTCAGCTAGCTCAGGATTGCCTCGATTTGGACCCCGTTGCCGATGCTGCCGCGGACCATTTACACGCTGGGTCCATCTAAACAGCCATTAGTGCTGGTAAATTTCGGAAACGAAGTAGAAGAAATAGGAACCGGCTCGCATATTGCGTAGATGATATCTAGATGACGACGACCGAGCACGGAGAACGGCACAAGGGGTATCAGATTGGTAGATATTTTCGGCAGCGGCACCGAAGCCAATCTGGGCTTGGTGGCTTGGTACGCGATATTGCTCGGTGAATTTTTGAGTTTGCCAAGGTTCTGGAAATTAAGAGCTGCCCAGTTTCGCCAATGCTACCTATAACCCGCTTGATGCGAGCTGCTGGGTGGATTGCATCGTGGATGAACTCAAGAATAGGAGATGAAGAGAATGAGAGATGAGAAGTTAATGAGAGATGAGAAATTAATGAGAGATGAGAAATTAATGAGAGATGTTTAAATTGGGACTCAGTCTCGAGAGGAAAGAGGCATCTTGGGTCTCGAGGCAGGTGCCGTCTTCTCCTCCTACGCCCTCGCTAAGACGGCACTTCGTGATATCCGTATCCAATGCTACCTAATCTAATCTCTTATGTCATCACAACGACAGAGGCTGTATAAACCAAGACTACACTCAAACATCACGCATACTATTGCTTTTCGCTTTCTTTGCCCAAATGCATGGCAGATGATAAAAGCATAATTTTGCATGCAGTGCTTACAAACAAGGCCATACGCTCCCTACAGGTGCAACAGCGATCTTAATAAGCGGCCTTTACTGTACTCAGGGCACAGGTCGCACAACACGTGGGCTACACCTGAAGGGCCCTTGATAGTACCTAGTAGTGGTTTCTACCGCCGTCAATGCGCTGTCGATGTCGGGCCTTACCGCTCAATAGCCCGGTGAATCTTTTTCTAGTAAACAAAGTGGAGAGAGAGAGAGTCTGCTCCACGGCGCAGTGCTCCATTTCTTGGCGGATTGGAACAAGTATAGCATGCAAGGGATTGCTTACATGCCGCCTCGCTCTCTCCGCGTGACGATTGTAGTGACCTCCTCCCCTTATTGTGAGCTGATCTATCAACATACCCCAAGTACCTATTTACGACATCTTCTATTGGTTTGATCCCAAGTCCATATGACTGGATCCACGAATCTCCAAACAATTTTCTTAAAATCAGCACGATACGTGGCTGCCAGCTAGCTCGCCGAAACTGAAGCGGCGAGCATCTTAGCGTAGGCATTTTGCCCTCAGCTCTTCGCACTAATAGCCTCTTCCCGCGGCCATGAGATGAGCATCAACGCCACGTACATGTCAGATGCTATTCAAGAGAACCACCCTTACTATAAAGGGTCGTCTGGGCAAGTCAGCCTCAACACGCCACGAGGATTTGACCTACTGTAGGCTTCGCCATGGGTCTAAAAGCAGTCTGACCTGAATCCCACACATTGTTGTATCCAATATGCACTACATGGTTGGCAATTTCACGACGAGTCGTGCAACCTTGGCTGTATGCGTTAATTAAAGCAGTTTGATCGCTTCAAAGGCAAAATGTTTGCACGCCTTGTGGTTTTCAGGGCGCAACTACACGCCGTCCTTGTTATGGCTCCAACACTAGCTTGGCGGCTGAGCCATCTGAGCGCAAAAAAAAAAAAAAAAAAAAAAAAAAAAAATTGCGAATCATGACGCATATGTTTACTCAGTCTTAGTGATGGTTGCGTCATTTCAACTTGAAATGATAGGTTATTAAAGTACAGTGTTTTGAAATTTGTAAAGTTACGTTTACTGAGATGATACCACTCAGTGTCCGTTGTCAGCTAGACAAATACGTACGTTTTACACGTATGGACGACTCTTCTAATACCTAGTGTAAAAAGGCCGCTCACATCAGATTTGAACAAGCGTACGTCTAATCATTAAAGGTGGACGTATCAAGTGCCACTATTTTATGCACCTTTATTTCAATCTACCGAATAATCTAACTTACTTGTGAGATGGCTTCGATTCGGAGCCCTTGTGTGTGGCCGCCTCGGCGAATATCTCGAGCTCCGTGGCTCCATGGACTGCGGAATATATTAGTGCTAGAAAATGTGTGATATGTAGCTCTAAATCGTCCCCATTTATATCTACGGTGGGAATAGGATTCAAATCATTATGTTTAACTAATAGTAATAGAAAGCGCTCGTCTAAGAAAAAGAGGTCGTATATATCATCCATTAGCAAATTAACTGAATGTCTTCGTGAAATGTTTCTTTCTGCACTTCTTATGTTCCAAAATAGTACTTTCTAAACTCTAAATTTGCGAAATAAAAACATATTCTTCTCAAGACTGTTACTTTAACAATAGGTACATTGATGAGAGTGAAAATCACCATAACCGCTTCTCCAGTAAACCAGTGCAGTAATCTTTTCCACAAAAGAAAGTATAAGGGCGCATTCGATCGAAAATGGTACTTTCTAAACTCTCAATGTGTGAAATGCAAACATATTGCCTGACTTCAAATGTTGTTCTCACTGTAAATTTGGGGGTATATAATAACCGGCAAGTTTGGCCGTAGTCCATCTATACATTAACATTCCCTATACCATCTTCATTATTTTTCTTTCCAGTATAATTTCCTTTTCCTTTTCTCTTTTCTCTTCTCTCCTCCTCTTTATCGCTTCTTGAATCTGGAATGACATATTCGCCACCCCGTTCCAGATCTTAGGCCCAGCAAACCAGAGGAAAATAGTGATTGCCGTCACGGGTATTGTAACAGCCCAATATATCCAAAATTTATCAGAAAGTCCCCAAATCCCCGTTGGAGCATCGAAATTGAAGAAAGAAGTGCTAAAAAGGGAAGCAACAAAGGCAGCCGGTAGGAAAAGCAGACCAATTAAAGAAATGGATCTCGTGGCCGAGGATTCCACCTGGGCAGATTTATGGAATGAGAGCGATATCTCAGCTTTGACGCGCTCGTGATTAGACTCAGCGCGATGCCGGAGATGGGTGAGCGTGGTCTGGAAGTGGCCAAGGCGATTTCGAATATTCTGAGAGAAGGGGTCCGAATGGTCCTTTGCTTTACTGCTGAGCTCTGTAGAGGTGAAGTGGTCGTGATACTTTTGCATGCTGTCGAGGATAGATTCGGCGACATGAAGAGTCTCGTTGATGTGAAGAGTATGGCGTGAGACCTCGTGGAGATAATCAAAAGGGTCACGATATTGAGATCGGTTTTTCTCGTAGTTCCTAATAAGAGTTCGGGATCCCCATACACACTCATCCTGGAGAGCGGCAACTTCTCCAGTCATAATAGGATATACCCAAAACGGATCACTAATTTCACGGGAATTGATTTGTGAAATAATAGAGTCTCCAATCGTCTGTGCAAACTCGGGATGATCGAATAGCACAATCTCAGTACGACGCTCAAGGGCATACCATCGTACAAAAGCATTCAGCTTGACCCACGCGTAATCGATATCATCTTTATTATGACCCGACTTTGTGCTTTTGACGCGCTTCATGAGGAATCGGACCCACGAGACTGGCCTTCCATTAGCACACAGAATCCATAATTCACAAATGGTGAGCAGCGATATGCAGGGGGACGGGGGCGATAGTAATCCTTCACTTACTGGTACCTGTCCGAATCTTTCCACTTGCATCAAGCACATTTTCGTACCCAAAGTAGCCGTTAGACCGCCTTGACAGCGTAGTCCACCATAACGGCGGTATACGAAACCTTTTGTCAAAGGCCTTCTTGCAAGTCTGGCATTCGCGCACTGCATCTCCTTCGGCATAACTGTTCAAGAAGGCGTTGTCAGATATATAGAACACACCAAATAAGATGGAGTCGTTGGAGAGATAAAAACTGACATGATAGCAACATCAGCTTCATTAAATATTTTCGATTCGCTTTTCTCTATGGCCTCTGCGGAGAGCCACACTTCAAGTTCTTTGCCTAAAGCGCCTGCTGTTAGTCAGTCGATTTTTTCCACTTCCAGTCCTTTCTCAGAGGCCTATAACTGTTGGTCCAAAGAGCAAAGGTGTAAGAAGTATGTGGCGGTGTAAAAGACAAGGCAGTGAGGCGAACCTGAACCTTGTTTCCATGTGGTAGTATATAGAGGGCGGCAGGAGCAGGTCTGAGATGATGCTGAAGCCATGATCTACCAGGAAGATAGGAGAGTTTTACAATCGATCAACCGTGCTCGAGATTTTCAGGAGGAGGAAGAAAAGTCCTGCGAGGGAGCAAAAAGGCGCATATGTTTTTCTTATGGCAGCAGTAACACCACCGACTCGGTAGCATCAGGCAACAGCAATGCCGTCTTGTTGTATGTGGAAATTGATGGACCTGTCAAATGTCTTGCATTCAGCCTTTGCCAAAAGTATTCTGCCTCTGAGGAGCAGATGAATGGAGAAGCCGGCATGCAATGTGTATATCTAGGATTGGTCTCATCCTCATTCAAAGTATGGGGCTTGCTTGAGGGAGGCATACCCGCTACTGCACTGCCTCGGAGGCTGGCCCGGTGTCACCAGAACACTTCGCCTCGTAGGAACCAACGATGCCGTGTAAACTGAGGATAGGTATATACAGATTCGCCTTCCACAATATACCATCGATGCCACATTGTCCAATCTCGACCACTCATACCGCTACCTTTAGCCGCCATGGTGGGAAAGTCCATTTACCCCTGTCCATTTACCCCCCTCAGGCCAATTAGGCAGACCGGGGCTGTGCCGACTGAATCAAGCAGCCCGCCTATAAGAGAGAGCAGATTTATGAAGGATGGAGCTCAGATGATGCAGGCGTGCATGTCTTGAAGAAAAGCCTCGCGATCGCTGCCGATGCATTTAGTAGATAAAACCCGCAGACCATGTGCAAGTACAGCCGGAACTCGCAATCCTGAATCGATTTCCAAGTCCGAATAATCTTCAGAGTATTGTCTAAATAGAGTCTAAAGATGTTTCTACACAATAGCTTGATTTTCAGGTGTGGCACTTCATGGGTCCTCACATCAGTTGAGGAAAATACCATCGAGAGCCAGTATATGTAGATGGAGTTCTTGAATGCGATCCATGTGTGCGAGGAATACATTAACAAAGTGAAGGCTGCCGTTACATTCCGCGACTCGCTAGGCGCTGGACTATAACTTGGGGCTGAGCTGGATTAATATATTCGGGGCTTTCCTGCACATCTCCTCCCTGGCTGTCCACGGGAATGAATCCGGATAGCCAGAAGGCATAGCCAGAAAGCATAGCCTCCTCTGCTCCCATTCAAGGCAACTGTGGTCACACAATGAAACTTTGGCTTTTCTTCATCACCTTTCCTCACCATTACTCCCCCTTTTCCTTGGCTTTCCCTCCATCTTCAAAGCAGCTTGATTAATGAAGGTACAAGTGTTTAGCGATCCCTCTCCCCTCGCCATGCGGCTCAAAATCTCCACGGCAGTGCACATCATCTCTTCGATGAAATCTTTCCGAAAATAAGCATGGTAGTCACTGCTGTCCTATCATATTCCAAAACCCTCGATTGATGGCATAAACTACCCTGTCAGTATCTCGCAGTATCGTGCGTGCATGAATCCTTCCGAAATAATCGTGATTATCAGGCTATCCTATCATATTCCTAGTTCCTCGCTTATCAGTCCAGAACACCCCCGAACAGCATCTGTAATGAATATTTCCGAAAATAGCCATGAAAATTAAGCTGGCCTATCATGTTCTGGGTCGGTGTTGTGGTGGGATATGCGATTCAGTGCTGTCAAGCCTAGTCGAATCCATGTATAAGCCACATATTGTATCTTGGCTAGAGAGCTGGCATAACTGTCGCAGAAAGAGGTCCAAATTATATTTCGTACTTTACACTATATATATATATATGTAGATAGATAGATTTATTTAAAAATGCTGTAATATAGGTTCAAAGCAGGCCACAAAAGCCAGTGCTAACGGGCCGTACCTAACCCCCAATCTACACCATATACATATACCTATAATGGATGCATATTGTTCATGAGATGAAGGTATGAGTGCTGAATCTTTGAGCTACGATATACTGCTGTCTCAGGGTTTGGATCTTAATGAGGTAGTCTTAAGAGTTTTTCAAATTCATTCGTAATGTCTAATTGATATTGAACCATCCTCATATCGTTAAAGCCCACTTCGTGACACCCTTGATAGCAGCTCAATGCTCTGCAATTCACATCCCACAACGAGGCATCAACTCCAAAAGCACACATCATTAATGAAGGGAAAATCCGTTTCTTCGTATATTTTATCGTCGCTGCACACAATCGCAAGTCTTTACACATATTTAAACCCTCCCTATGTTCCCCTCCCCCCTTTCCATCCTAAATCTTCCCTCCCAACGCCGGAAAACTGCAAGAAAAAAGGCAACTGCCACGGAACAACAACAGGGTGCGCTGGCCCCTTGTGTGAATCATGCAAGCGTCTGTCTACTCGTGCGTGCGCGCGCGTTTCGTATGTCCGTCTTCTTTGCAGCAGCTCAAATGTTTTATACCGCCCTTTATTCCGAATTCTGCGCCTCTACTCTCTCCATCTATTGCGGAGGGAATTGCTGGTCCTCCATTTGGGGAACACCCTCAACGTTGTGGTAGTCGAGGATTTCAGAGTACCTGAGAGATGTGTTAGATTACAAGATATGACGACAGAATGGCATAGCGTAGTGGCAACATACATCATAATTTTCCAAGTATCAACAGGGAGATCAGCATCGTTGAAACTCCAGTCAAATTTCTCCTCGGCAACAGGCTCATCAGTGGGGTCGTGGTATGGCGCAAGGTAATCGTGAGACAGAGCTTGAGTAGCGGTTATTCGCTTCTTGGGGTCGAAAACGAGCATTCGCTCCAGGAGATCAATGGCTATATCATCAAGTTAGAAAGAGTTTCTTAGTGGCAAAAATTGGAAGATTGAGCGATCCCATACCTGAATCATCTGCATTCTTAAACTTATTTCGAAGAGGCTGTCGCTCACGCTTTGGCAGCGACTTGACGAAACGCAACGTCTAACGCAATATTAGCTTGGGCCCGCCCATATTAACACCGCAATCAAAAAAACTCACATTCTCGCTAGCAATAGTGTTGATGACATCGTCCGGGGGTGTGCCAAGCAGCTCAGTAATGATGGAGAACTGGTTCACGTGGTCCTTGCCCGGGAACAGAGGCTTACCCTCCAGCATCTCAGCAAAGATGCACCCGGCGCTCCAGATATCGACCTCGACATCGTACTTCTGCCATGTGAGCATGATCTCGGGAGCACGGTAGTATCGTGTTGATACGTAACCCGTCATCTGCGGGTCTTGGATTCGGGCCAGACCAAAGTCGCAAATCTTGAGATCGCAGTTTTCGTTGACGAGGATGTTGCTGGGCTTGAGATCACGATGGACGACACCGGCGGAGTGGACATATTTCAGGCCTCGCTACATAGAGATGTGTGTTAGCTGCCGTTGCGGTGCAGGAACCTAGCATGCTGGCATGCAAATGCCAGCACATGTCACTGCATACCATGATCTGATAGAGGAAGTATTGGATGAATTGTTTCTCGAGCGGCCGTGATGTTAATAATCGGTGCAAATCGGTTCCGAGAAGCTCTGTGACGAAGTAGCTGCAGAGGGCGATATTAGCATTGTATAAGCGAAAGAGGCAAAAATACTCGAGAGTGAATGAACATACATATCCTCAAGGGGAGAAATGAAGATGTCGCTGAGAGAGATAACCTAAATGGGTAGCGATGGTTGTTAGTATCAAGATGACCAGAAATGTAAGAAGCGCCGTAAGCATCACTCTAGACTGAGCTGACGCAATGGGCGAGTGAAAAAAATAAAAAAAGATTATCAGAAAAGCGCATACATTTTCGTGTCGGAGATGCTTGAGCAGCTTCAGTTCGCGGTACGTCCGCTTAGCGAGCACAGGCGTGCTGAAGGGCTTCATAATCTTCTTGACGGCAACATTTTGGTTGGTGAGCTGGTCTCGCGCAGAGCTATTTGGCGGGGGAGGGGGAGTCGCAAATTAGCATGAATGCATCTTCTAGCAGGCAAAACGAGCGAGAAGCCCAAGGGTAAAAAGAAAACTCACCAGACAAGACCAAACGCTCCCATGCCCACGGGCTGGAGGTCTGAGTATCTACATGAATTGGATCAGCTTCAAAGGCCCGTTGCTGTTTTACGTCGCCGCTGATTCCAGCTGCCCGCCTACCTTGAGGTGATCTCAAACGTGGTGCCAAAGATCTGCGCACGCACAAACTCGGCCATTGTGACGGATCGTTGGGATCGCGGGGAAATACAATGGGTGATGAGAAAAAAAAGAGGCCCAAAAGAGCGAGGATGCGAAGATTCGATATTAGGGCGCGATGGGCGGGACAAACGGTGAAAAGTTGTCGGAAAAGGGCGAAAAGAGCGGGATCTCGAAAGTGCTGGAAACTGGACCCCTCTCTCCAAAAAAAAACAAGGTTGATGTTGTGCTGATGCTTCAGTCGGCTCGGTTGGAAGAAGCCTGGAGGTAAAAAGGTGGTAATCCGCAGGAGCTCAGGAGTTCCACTCGCTGCTAATAAGGCGGGGGGGTTTCAACAGCGGCTGGGCGTCTGGTATCAGCTGCTAAATCTCGATCTCGGGCGTCGTAGGAATCGAGTTGAGAGTCGACTGCGAATTGTCCAGCTGCTGCGAATTGTCCAGCTGCTGCAAATTGCGTTCGAGTACAAAATTCGGTGGTCGAATTTGTAGATTTTTTTTTCTTATGCAAAGAAGAAAAAAAAATATTACTACGCTTTCTCCTTCTTGTATGTCTTCGTCGCTCGTTTCTTTTTGCGCTGCGGATCTCGGATCGTCCAGCAGACAACAAAGGCGGGGTGAAGGTTCTGTAGCCACGAGAAGGGCACTTTGACAGGGAAAAGGGCGGCGACGGCGGGCGCCTAAATAACACCGCGTTAGCTGGGCGCACGTGTAAGGTCGCCAGTCCTCCGGCAGATGTACTTGAAGCAAGGCGTGGTGCGCGGGGTAAATAGAGGTACTGGCAGCGAATTGAAGCCAATTGTCTTGAATTGGAGCCCAAGCAGGAATCAGGTCCAAGAAATGGCTCTTTGGCTGCCTCAATTCGCCTTCCGTCTCTTTTTGTGAGTGCGCTCTTTGCTGGTTTTTTAACTTACGTAGCTGTGATACAGTGTGTCCGCAAGAGAGGATTGCCCAGAGTGCTGCTCGCAAATGCCAAGGTCGTTGAATGTCACTGACAGAGCAATTAAGCCGTCGCGATCCAAAGCAGCACAGGAGTCGATAAAATGAGAAAAAAGAAAGAAGTTTTCTGTCTTTGCAGAAGCGTAAAAAAAGAATGGAGTGTTTTCGCAGGGCGGGCACTGTCCAAAACTAGGAGGAAAGGACCTTCCGACGTCTAGTACTTATAATCCGCGCCCGTCTCAGGCGATCGATCGAGATTTCGGATTCGGATCCAGGGAATTTCAAATGCCAATGCTTTGATTGAGGGTTTCTTCGGAGCACAGGCGCAAACACTGTACACCAAAATAGAGCTCTTCTTACACGCAAGATAAGCAGTCCTCAAAATTCTTCGTCGAGGCAGGACAAGGCTGGTAAGGCTGGTCTGTTTATGAAGGCTTCCAACGTCAAACAGCTACAACGCTCAGAGAACCAGAGGCACCGACCTGTCTATAAACGACGTTCCTATCAAGCGATACAGACAATCCCCTCGTTTCCAAGGGACTTCCATCGTCATCACGCACGCACCACGCAGCCCCCATCTTCTCCATCTCCGCAGCCAGCGCTTCAGGGGACAGACGCACACACACTTGCTATCGCTACCCAGACCCTTTCCCGGTGACGACATCGTGCGCTGGGCACTCTTCATGCTACATAATGGCCCCCCATGCCTAAATGATACCCTGGCAAGGGATCCTTTTAGCTGGGAAGCCCATGTTTCTCACGGGAATGTCATCCCCCATCTCACTACCACCACCTAGTTCTGATAGTTCTGGCTAGTAGATTCAGTCTATGTATGGGGGGTGGTGCGCGCATCTTGCTTCGCTGCTCTGATCATCGCCGGGTCAAAAAAGAAAACCGCCACAGCCAAGGGCATCGAGGAAAAGTAAAATCCCATCCCGAATCCAGATCGACATTTCCAGAAAACCGTTAAACCAAGGATTCGACGGAAATTCTCCCAGGCTTCTTCTCTTTCTTCTTCTTCCCGACTCCCCACCACATTCAAGTCCAAGACCTGCCCGGCTCAGTCCAGCCCAACCTAAACGACGCCTTTTCTCATCCTCCCTCCGATTCGCTCACGCTCAGCCTCCTCTTCTCTCCCCCCTCCCTTGTTCCCACATGCAGACTAACCTGCAGATATAGCACGCAAGGCTCAAAATCACACAAAACCGCATTTCTGTAGCAGTCTGAACCACCTTTTCTCTCAGTGATGCACCCATGACGTCACCGCTAATCTATCCTCAACCCACTTAGCTCTTTTAAAAAAGGCCCTCATCGATTAAATGATGGCACGTACCATGTACATCATGTCACCATGTGTTTTCTACTAAAAGAGCACTATTAAAAGGTACTCGATACATAATTTCTGCTCCACGACTGATTCCAGCGTCTGAACTCAGGAACGGGCCACTTCCGCTCATCGAAATAATCGCTGCCAATCGGCTTCAAAGCCACGCTGGAGATTTTGCTCCGGGCTCTTCCCACCTCAATTTCAACCTATTTTTTCAACTAGAGAGCCCACTCCATTGTGTCACCGCTAAATAGCAATTCCAACATATCCAAGTTATCTGGCATTACACCGGCTTCACTGCATGGAACGCTGCATCACCACAATCAACCTTAGACATGCATGAGATGGTAGTTGCAAGCATCGTCACATACCACCGAATTTACAAGTGCAAAATCATTCAACTCAATTCAATATTGGACGTTCATCATGTAGGAAGAGAGAGCCGTTTTCCGTCCCCCCATTAAGTGATTTCTGTATGTTCGAATTTCGAGGAGCTTCCTTGGCGGCTTCTACAACAGGAAATGCCACTTCCAGGTCCTCGCCAACCCATTAGAGATTCTACTCAGAGACGTCCAGCGGCTCAATGTTCCAAATCTCCTCAGCGTACTCGTTAATGCAGCGGTCGCTAGTGAAGAAACCCATTCGGGCCACGGACAAGATGCACTTGGTCACCCACTCATCCTGGTTCTTGTAGGCCTCGTCAACGAGCCCGTGTGTCTCAATGTAGCTGTGGAAGTCGTCTGATACCAGGTAGTAGTCACCGTGGTCCCTGACGGCAGCAATCAAGGCGCTAAAGTCGTTGGGCATGCCAAATGTGCCCTTCTCAATCTCAACAAAGACCTTCTCCAAGTCAGGGTCGATAGTGTGAGAGCCAAAGTTGTGGTTATGGCGCAGGTCTTCCACGTCCTCGGCAAGGACTCCAAACAGGAAGATGTTGCTGTCGCTGATTTCACGGGTGATTTCAATCTATCAAAAAGCGTTAATAGAGCTAGGGGTAACGTGGGAAGATCGATTGGCTCTTACATTGGCACCATCGCATGTTCCGATGATGAGACCTCCGTTGAGGACAAACTTCATGTTACTTGTACCAGACGCCCTGTTTATCTCAGTTAGACTCTATTTTGCTCAGCGGAATATGCCATTACTAGTGTCAACTCACTCTGTGCCTGCAGTGGAAATGTGCTCGCTAATATCGGAGGCAGGGATGATCATCTCGGCCTTGCTGACGTTGTAATCTTCGAGGAAAATAACCTTGAGGAGATCACCAATGTCTGCATCTTTGTTGACAACTTCGCCGACAGCGTTGATCAAGTGAATAATCTGCTTAGCCATCCAGTAGCCCGGAGCAGCCTTGCCACCAAAGATGGTAACACGGGGGAGCTGCTTCTTCCTCTCCTCGGGGCTCATCGCCTTGAGAGTCAGATATCGATGGATGACTCCGAAAATGTTGAGCTGCTGACGCTTGTATTCGTGAATTCGCTTGACTTGCACGTCGAATAAGGCTGCGGGGTTGACTGATAGACCAAGCGTCCTCTGGATGTACTTGGCCAAGCGGACCTTGTTGGCGTACTTGATCTCAGCCCACTCTTTGCGGAAAGCCTTGTCCTTGGCAAAAGCCTCAAGCTTGTTGAGAACAGTCAGGTCCTTGAGGAAGTTATCGCCACCGCACTTGGAGGCAATCAGCTCAGACAGGCGGGGGTTGGCCTGGTGCAGCCAACGTCTGGGGGTGATGCCGTTGGTTACGTTGGTGAACTTGTCCGGGCCGTAGATCTCAACAAAGTCTTTGAAGATGGTCGACTTGATCAAATCCGAGTGCAGCTCGGCCACACCGTTGACCTTGTGGGAACCAACAATAGCCAAAAAGGCCATTCTTACCATCTTTGGCTGGCTCTCTTCAATGATGGAGACACGGCCGAGCAAATCTCTGTCATTAGGGAAGGCTTTTTCGACCTTTTGCAGGAAGAACAGATTAATATCATAGATAATCTGAAGATGTCTGGGCAAGAGATGCTGGAACAATCCCACAGGCCACTTCTCAAGGGCTTCCGGAAGCACGGTATGGTTAGTGTAGCCAAACTACAAAAGCAAGTCATGTTAGTGGATTTTTGTATGGAGCAGAGAGTTTCGCCAGAAGAAGCTTACCGTGGCAGTAACAATGTTCCATGATTCATCCCACTGCAAACCCTCAATATCAACCAGAATGCGCTGCAGCTCGACAATAGCAAGAGTGGGGTGAGTGTCGTTGAGCTGGATGGCGACTTGGTCGGGGAATTCCTTCCAAGGGCGCTTGGACTTCTTGAAGCGGCGCACAATATCATAGAGAGAGGCTGCCACCCAGAAGTATTGCTGCTTCAGTCGCAGCTCTTTACCCTGGTCCAAGTTGTCGTTGGGATACAGCACGGCGCTGATGGACTCAGCTCGCTGCTGGTCTGCGACTGCGCCTTCATAGTCTCCATTGTTGAATTTCGGGAAATCAAACTCGCCTCCAGATGCCTTGCTAGACCAGAGTCTCAGGTTGTTTGTTGTTGGGGTCGCGTAGCCAGGAATAGGGACATCGTAGGCAACAGCATCAACGATGTCACCACCCTCCCAGACGCTGACGGTCTTACCGTCTTCCCTGGTGTGCTTGCGAACCTTGCCATAGAATTGGATCTAACAACCAGATTGTAAGCTTCATATCAAGACATGCATTCCTTTTCATAATTGTTTTATCCTTACGTTGACCGTGATATCGTGACGTGGGAACTCCCAGGGGTTAAAGTCCAGCCAATAGTCAGGCACTTCGACCTGGTAGCCGTCAATGATTTCCTGTTTGAAAATTCCGTATCTGTAGCGAAGACCGTAGCCCCATGCGGGGTAGTTGAGGGAAGCCAAACTGTCGAGGAAGCAAGCAGCGAGTCGACCCAGGCCACCGTTGCCCAGACCTGCGTCATGCTCCTGGGTGATGATGTCCTCGATTCTAAAACCAAGCTCAGAGAGACCCTCTGTTTGCAATCCGTTAGCAAAGTTACGGCATGTACGTAATCAATACTTACCCTTGGCTACATCCTTCAATCCCACGTTGAGCATGGCATTATCCAAAGTTCTTCCCATCAAGAATTCCAGACTCAGATAGTAAACACGCTTGGTATCGCGGAATGTCTGGCGTTGTTGAGTCTTGTTCCAGTCGGTGATGAGGCGATCACGGAAAGCCAGACTGGTGGCTGAGTACGCAGCGGTCTCATCGCAGTTAAACATGCTACGCGCCAGGGTGGTCTCGACATGGCGGACAACCTCCTTCTCAAAGCCATCCTTGTCGGTGATGCTCTTGACTTGGTTCCGCTTCCATGCTTCGCGCTGTGGTTCGGGGATTGAGGCTGAAGAAAGAAGTCATTGTTAGCAGATGCATTGCCAACCAGTTCTTGTTTGATATGTTCCATCTTTTTTTTTTTTGTCCACTCTTTTGACTAAACATGGCGTGCTGGTGGATAACAGATCAGATCATCCCGCCGTTGTGTTAGTCGCACGATGAGCCCCGCCAGACTGGGCGAGCTTCCCTCCCCCGCCGTGCGGTGGATGTCAGATGCGCGCCCGATCAAAGCTGTGTCATCCACATGCTGGGATCAGTTGGCCGAGACTGTTTGCCCAGGCAGTGTGCGTACGTAGCTCAATTGATCCCAACAGAAGAAACAAGCAGTAAATAACAAGAAGAAAATGCAATCACATACCTTCGACGTGCTTGATTTCTCCAGCACCGAAACCCGTAAAGGTTCTCCTGTGCTTGGGCCGGGAGATGCCTGCAGGACCAACAGCTCCCTGGATGTCCACCAGGGGAGCTCCTGTGGAGGGGCGACGCTCGCGCGTGGGTAGAGACTGCTTGGTGGCCATTGTGAGAATGGCTGCAGATCAGAGGCGCAACTCGAATTAGCCAATCTAGGCTCTTTATAACAATACTGCGACGTAGAGGAGAATGCTAGAAAAGGGATAAAGGAGAAGAAAATACGCAAAAGAAGATGAAGAAAAGACGATGGTAAAAGGGAGATAAGAAAGAGGGAAGTGAGATTACAGGTCTGGAGGGGAGGAGAGTCATCAGGCAACTTACATCAGCTCAGCTCGTCCAACTCGTTTTCCTGCTAGCAGAAGCTATGGCGGGGTAGCAACAGTGGGGTTATCAGAAGCTCCCAGAGCTACCGTCCGTTGAGAGAAAAGGCCCGGCAAACAGTTGCAGAGCTGGCGGAAAGGGTCAATTGTAAACGAGGAAAGCCCTCGGGAGTATGGGAGAGTAGAGAGGGAAAACAAAAGAAGAAGAAGCAAAAGAGGAAGAAGGCGAGAGAGGCAAGGTGAAGAGGGGAGAAGGGAAGAAGGAGGGGAAGGACAGAGGACCAAGCGAGCTTTAGGTACCAACTGACGGCAGATAGAGGGGGAGGGGTTGGCAAGAGACAAATAAGGCGATGTTGCCCTCCATCAAGGGACCCTCTGAGTCGGTTGCATTAGGTCGCCATGCCAGTGCTGCTCGGTCAATCAAGTTTCTTGTCGATAGGAGGGTCTGGTGTCATCATCAGCAGCAACCATCATCCGGCACAAACCCTGTTCGGCGCGCTTCGTATCCGATCATCGACGACGGTAGCACCGGCTTTGATAGAGAAACGCGCCAATTAATCGCCGCAGATACGAGATTCAGTATCCAGAAACCTTCCGAGATGTCTATAGTTTAAACACAAGTGCATTACACATCACACAATGGGACGATTATGATAACAATAGCGATGATAATAAAATGCTATCAGTAATGTAATAGATGTATACGTCTTGCGCTGAAGGGCCTACACACCTCAGCCGGCCTTCTGCCTACCTACTAGTAGTACCTACCTATCCATTATTCCATCTCATACTACAAAGTGTAACGACAACAGTATCCCCCTCTCCCGATGACGTTGGGCAACAACATAACAGAAGCACTCCGGCCTAAATATAAATAACACTTACATAAATATACATGACCGCTACTGCATCATCAATCACACCACTCCAGCCTGAGCAGGTAAGTTGGCCGCCGCTGTGTGGGGCGTGCAGTGCCCGCCATGCCGTTGAGAATCTCTGACTGTTGAATTGCTCTTGGGTGAGTATGCGCATGCACGGATGGATGGCGTCAGGTCGAAACAGAGGCCAAGATGCCCGACGGGAGCGAAGCTCAAGACATCTCGGCTCCGTCCACATACGCAGCAACGCGCAACATTAGTTCTAGATCTGCAGCATTTGGGGATTAGCCTATTGTACTGCACTGCATTCATTTAAAGGCGACAATTGCCTAACAGCCCCCTTTTCTTCAGTAGGTACCCAACTCCCTCTACAATATGAGATGTGAGAGACCCTCCGCTTGGCACGTCAGCTTCCTAAGCTTGGAGAAGGATTATCAATCATGAAAGCGGAAGTTCGAATGCAATCGAGCCGTATCAAGCCAATATTAAACAAAGAGCGCAGCAAATTAATACCTATTCGGGCACTATCAAGTTACCTATCCAATAACACCAGCCTCCGCCCAATCCCAAGCGTCCAGCGGGTACGCAACAGCTCAAAACAAAGCTGTAATAATAGTAATAATAGTAAAACAGTAAAACGTCTCTTCTTTTTGTTGTCTCGGTACCTCCACAAAAGAAATCATCCTCCCGAGCTCGTTCCAAAAAAAATAAAAAATAAAAATTCCTACCCGCCACCTCTCATTTGCTCAACTCCGGACACGAGAATCACCACAGAGCCGCAACTCCAGAGTCAGGCCCTGTTCACGTCCAACCTCTAGCAATGAAACTGTGGTTGGATTCGCTTTCTGCACTTCCTCTCAGTCACCTGTGGTATCCAATTGCCGTCGTTTCAGCTTCATCTTCTGCCCTCGCGGCTGCTGCTGCTGCTGCTGCTGCTGCTCCACCCCAAAGGCGAATCATCGTGAACACCGTTTCATCATTTAACCCTAATATCAAGACACCAACCAGAGGCGGCTTTCCCATGCCAACCTTTCGCTATAAGTTTGCCGCGCGAGATATACACTCGTAGTTGCCAACAAAAAAAGAACCCACATAAGAAAAGGGAAAGGAAAGAGAGAAGAGCGAGAGGGAAAGATCGAGTGAATGAGTGACCGCGCCGTGCTAAGTGGTTATAATAGATGATAGAAAAGCAGCCCAATCGGGTCATAACGCGCTTTAAATCTCCGTGGGTCCCAACTGGTCCCTGAAAAGGGAGTTCCGCTGAACCGCAATAAATTATAAAAAATTATAGGTGAAAAAGAGCGTGTGATTAAGAGGTTCCGTATTCGCGTATATGCCATCGATGGAGAGTAGTGCATGGCGTGAACCAGATCAATACCGGTCAGCGAGAATGAGCGCACCAGAAAGCCGCGCAATATTCAGACGCCACATCTCTCCGAGCGAAAAGCGAGCTGTTATCAGAGGTGTATTGATGGATATTCAGAAAACAAGGTAAGTTTAAAGAATACCCGAGTCCTTTAGCGCATTATTCAGTATTGTCTCTTTGACTGCTGCGAAGACCAGCCGGATATTCGACGTATCGGTGGCCTGAGTAAGACTGTAGTGGGCAAATTCCGTTAGCCAGCTGCTTAAATTAGTAGACAGGATATCTGCCTGCTTCACTTACTGTGGATATAGATTGAGGTGAGCCCTGTTGACTTGATTAAACCGCCATAGCAGATACTTGGCTGCCTTGTTGACGTCGATACCACCAGTGTAATCGGGAAAGAAGTTGGATAAAGGTGAGCGGCCCAGTTTCTGCTTGAAAATGTCCACTTTGTTCAGGAAGAGAATAATGCTTGTTCTCATAAACCAGCGTGAGTTGACAACTGAGTCGAACAGTAATAAGCTTTCCATCATGCGATTCTGCATTCACACTCGAAGTCAGCATTGTCGTCACCCAATTGCATTGCCCATTCGAGTCATGGGGCTCTCCAGCTTTCTGTCGCACGACCTACCTGGCTGCTCTCTTCGAGGAGAACTTGATCGTATTCGCTCAGCGCAACACAGAAAATGATTGATGTAACGTTCTCGAAGCAGTGTATCCACTTCTTTCGTTCACTCCTTTGCCCGCCAACGTCAAACATGCTAAAGAAAAACGATCAGCGGCCCGTTGTTAAAATGTTTCAAGCCCAATGCTTCAACATACTGGATGCTAAGTTGACCCATTTGGAAGCGTGTCTCGTAGATGCCGGTGGTTTTTGTACGGGCGCGTAAAACGTCCATCTCGTTGGGTAAATAATCGGGAGCGACGATGCGCATTGCTTCCTGAAAGAAACTATAGAGGTGGGAGGGTTAGAATTGGAGGAGCAGTCAATTTGGCGCGTCGCTGCGTCCTATGCAGCATGTCGATGATGTAACTTACTATTCTGCAGAATCCATCAAGTAAAACTCCGTCTGATGTTCCATCAGCTGCTCCTTCGCCGGGTCGCTCCATATGGCCTGCACAGCGAGGCCCACCTTGGGGTCGATGTGAGCCTGCGGCCCGGATTCTGCTTGGTAGTCTATTAAAAAGTCGGCGTGCGCTCTGTTTTCCTCTTGTGACAGCTCTATGCTGAACTGCTGCATCGCAGTTATGACAGCTTTGGCACATTCGACCAGATTCTTGAAAACGGTTGGTCTGTAGTTATACAGCTCCTCTTCTGAGTATCCCTTCAGGTGGATAATTTTCATCTGCTTGACAATGGTCGACTTGCCACTCTCACCAGAACCTAGAATAAAAATAAATGAGAAAGATGGAAAGGTGAGCGATTGAGATGCGGCCACGCGTCGACCGCCGTGTCCAAAACGTACCTAGCAGCAGGATCTTGCATTCTTTCCGTAATCTTTTCGAGTCCTCGTCCAGCTCTTTGTCGATGGCCTGGCTCCTCTTTTTCTGCTCTACCTCGTCATTGTTCGAGCTCATACAGCCGCCCATGGTGGGCGATTGTGCACGCTTCTGCGTTTGACGAGACTGTCGACGTTCTTTAAGGACTTGGCGAATCGGTAGGCGAAGCGATTTGGATCCAAAAGGTGGGTTTGCCATGCAGCCAATTACACACGCATAAAGCAGCGATGAATAGCTGCTGAGGAAATGCTGACGACGATGACGATGGTTTCTTCTTTTGTTTAAATACTTTATCTTTGTCTACTCTCGAGTTTGGTAGTTGCTGCTGGTTGAAAGGGGGGCCACAAAAGTCGGTATCCTTCTGATAGAGTCGCTTGAGCTGGGGGGTTGACGTTTAGCGGAGCGTTCGGCAGAAAATGGCGGCGGCGGAGGCGGCAGAGGTGATTGAAAGGTCAGCAGAACCAGCTGCAGCAGGTTGCGGGGAGATGAGGGTGAAGATGGAAGAAGATGAGGGCGGCGATGAGGCTGGCGAAGCAGTTGTTCGGCAGGCTGGCAATGATGAAAGGCGTCAGAAGTCCGGGCCGGGGCGACAGAAGACAGTGCAAGATTCGGCGCGCGGAAGCAGCCTCGTGAACGAGGAGGTTTGGATTCTTTTGCTCGGGAGGAGCTGAGGCTTTGGCGTGCGCACAGGCGTGAGGCGTGTGAAAGTCAGTGCTACCCCGTCGCTTTCCAGGTACAAGCACCAGAGCACGGGATCCAATCCAATCTGCTGCTGAGAAGCTCTGTGGATCCGGGTCCAGGGCGTGGCTGTAGCATGGGCTGGAGACCAAATGATGACAGGTCGGGCGGAACAGTGGCACCAATTGGCGCTGGCGGTGATGCTGGATGCTGGGTGCTGGATGGGTGCTGGGTGCTGGGTGCTGGGTGCTGGGTGCTGGGTGCTGGGGTGGAGGCAAGCCCGGATTCCTCCCCAGCCTACTCTCTGTAGACGTCAGCGACGAGGATGCCAAGTACAGTACATGAGCGGTGCTATATGCTAGCAGCGTTACTAATGTACGAGCAGTCTCCGGCCTGGGCTTGGGGATGGACTGATGATTAATTGAATGGAAAAGGGCCGGTGGGACGAGGCGGCCGCGCAGGAAGAGCAGCAGGCTCCAAAGTGGGCGAGGCAGGGCGAGTTTGTCAAAGATGGGCTTCGTTGGCGTTTGCCTGATAAGGATTTGATGCAGGAGCCGGACCGCTCGCGAATAAGCGGCGCATCTGTATTGGAGAAAGTATCGCTACAACTTGGATGCCTGCTCGGTAGCGGTAGCTGCCCTACAAGGGGCAGCTAGAAGAGCCCTACCAGCCTAAATTTGCACTCGTATCTAGAGTCGTTTTCGTACTGCTACTGTACTGTACCAATGAACTACCTACCTATTCATATGCAGTATAACCACCGAGTATAATGCCAATGCAGAGAAGCACAGGGCACGGGCATCAGAGAATGGAAAAGAAAAAAAAATACTTCAGGCCAATGCTCCAAAATGGCATAGAATCGAAAACAAAACCTCCAAGTGCGTCTGATCCAAGCCTGAAGCTGCTGGCCAAAAGGCAAAAAGGGTGCTGTTGGCTGCCCACCCGTTTTGCAATTCCCCAGGCTATTGAGCCACCATTGAACACCCCATTGCATTTTTGCCTTTGTCGCTACCATTCATCTGGAAATACGGAGCACATGCCGATAATGCTAGGAACGAGTGCGTTGCTGCTAAATGGGCGCCATCTCTTTGGCGAGCTCCTCCAATGTCTTAGCTCTATACTTCAATTACACAATTTCCCGTTCGCGATGGAGCAGGTAGGAGCAGGTACCCGGCTATCGCGTCCTTGACTCGCACCGGCAGAAAAAGCTCACACCCACTCCCATGCCGCATTCTGCCTGGCGCTGTGCTTTTTAACCTCAACTCTACTTTCGCATGCCGCTCTGCGATTGGTACATCTCGTCGGCCACACTGCGCAAACTCTCGCGGGAATGCAATGCTAATATGCTAGCGACTACGTGCAGAGTAATATCTTATCCGTCGGCCGAATCGCTTTCCCGTCCTGTGTGGCTGCGTGCCTCCAATCTCATCTCTCATATGCGGTCTCAAAGCACCTCGCATTTGCATGCTCGTACCTACATACGGCCAGCGTGTACCTACATCCGCTGGTACCTCATGTACGAAGCACGGGGTGCGAAACGGCTGTGTGTATCACGCACTCTCGACTCGCATGCACGGAGTGCCTCCAAGCAGCCTATAACGTGCTCGTGGCAGCCTTTTTTCGCCTCAAGTGTCTCTCGTCTGCAGCATCGCGAGCCCGCTGGGCGGCGAATAGCGCCCACGCTCAAGCCCACCCACAGGGGTGAAGGATGAGCTCCGGCGCCCATTCAAATTTCAGCATCACCGAGAGGCCTTCGACACCTGATCCGATTGCCTCGCCTTGTGCCTTATCACGCTGCGCTTTGCTTCCCCCATTTCCTCGTCCCCACAGCGCTATGCCCATGGTGGCTACTCGCCGCTGTCCGGCTTCAGCATCAGCGCGCAGCGCCTCTCCACAGCAGGCAAAACGGCACGCACCAAGCACTTGAATGGCACAGTTTTAAGCTACTTTCCAGGGGGCCCGTGCGAAAGAGAAAACTTGAGGCCATCGCATATCCACCCCACATACCGACCCAGTACCCCAGCGAATTCCTTCAGCAACGACCAACCAGCTTGCGCCAGAGTCGCTCTAGACGCAGGAGAAGCGATTCGCAGGAGGTGCCAATATACACTAAGGACGCGTCTCGTACGGTGCTGCTACCCAGCTACAGTACATGTGAGAAAGTATAGACAGGTACTATTGCTTGGCAAGCTTTGACAAGCTTGGCTCTCCGCCAGTATAGCCACGAGAATATCAAGGTCGAACGAATCCCTCTCAAAGAGGGCTACTTCGTGACGCCACTGCATATTACCTAGGAGATGGTAAGCCCGCCTTCCAACAGCATCGATAAAGAAATTGCGGAGGCCACGTGCGTGATACGGCCAACAACCAGCCACAAAAGCACAAAGCTTGTTGTTGGTGCTGATGCGTTCGTTATACATGTTGGCAATCAACATTGGCAGCAGACCGAAAACCTACAGTATTAGTTTTCTAGCAGTTTCACTACCTACTTATGCAGTTGACAACTGACTGCGTGTCAATTACAGTGTACTCGTAATCGGATGCCTGTCTCTTTTGCCTGTAGTACCAGCAGCGTGGTGCTCGGAACAACAGGGTGAGGACGGGCCTCTTTCATGGCCTGCAATGATATCCTTGCGTGTTCTAAAATAAGGCCGCTGCAATGAGGGCGCCGCAATGTCAGTTTCGCTCGGGTTCCGAAGTTATTCGCACGAGCACGGCGCTTCCGGTAATCGAAATTACGAGTGCACAGGGCTGAGAGATCCGTATTCAGCCTACAAATATAGGATATAAATTTGCGAAAACTTATCCATGGCATAGAGATCAACCCCGTGCGAGCAAGTATATGCTTTTAACCGCCGCTCAAGCGTCAATCGTCAAACGCAGTGAAAAAAAAAAACAGCTGAGCTGACTTCATTTCGGACCGTGAGAAGCTCCATATTTAGTGCTAGGTGATTATCATGATTATGAAAGATCCTAGCTCATTCGGAGACAGCTTTAGGTCAGCCTCACTGCCAGCTCTAGGCCCTGGAATGTTAAATTATTTGGTTATCTTTGGTGTTTTCCACAGGGTACTTACTGCTGCTATTAGTGGTGCGTAATCTCATGCCTCATCCTTCGTACCGGATGACTCTATCAATTCCTCGCACAGTCAGCCCTGAGATTGGAGGCCGATCATGAAATTCGCCAGCCGTGCTACCTCGAGATGCGGATGGGATGGGATGAAAATGGCGAGCGTTAATCGGATCATATATTCTGCCACCTCCTCGAAACGGCTCTTTGTCTGTGTCAGCCGCGCCCGCTCGCAAACTTTACAGCTTACTCGTTACGATATCACCCAGCTTTCGTACTCCGCGTCGATGTAATTAATACCTGCAAGTACATCCCTGGTGGCCTGAGAACAGTACATACAAAACGAGTATATGGAGCATGGTAGGAGTCCGCCGCCGATCGCCCTGGGGCCGATGTCACCAGCTAAGACCAGTACAGTACGACGCTGCCGGATCGAAGCTGGTGGCTTGTTTTAGAGCCAGCCATTCTATGTAGGGGAGCCCCTGGATCCAGCACAGCCCGACAGGGAATGCACGTGGTTCTGCCACCATCATGAGCTCTCTCCAATCAGTCGCTTCCAGATTCAACCATCCATTGACGGCACGGAGTGTGTGAGGCACGATGTGACGGCCTTTTTAACATTTGTCTAGCGAGAAGGGTGGTGCGTTTCTTTGTACAAAACTCATCCAATGGTATTTGAAGGATTCGGGTGGCCGTGGTCGAGCAATCTCAGCCTTTCGGCTGGCACAAACTTGCCCCCCTTCAAAAGAGACAAGGCATTCACCAGGGCTTCAACTTCTTCTAATGGGCTTGACTCAAACAAACTGCACAAGCTTTGTGGAGACAGGCCGTGGGCCACAGCACTTCATCCACAAGCAAATGGAGCCCGGCAAATCCCTCAATATGCCAACTTTTTTTTTTCCCGCTCTTGCATTCTCTCTGACAAGACACTGTGGAAGCGTTCCAGAATTGCTACTGGGCTCCAAAATGAAAGGCGCTTGTTAGTTCATGGGGCAATAAAAAAGGTCTCAGATCATCCCTGCATAGAGAACGACTCGCATATTAATAGCATGTCGCAAACTTGCAGCCGAAGGGCTAGTCAGTAGCCATATCGCCATGAACTGCAAGGTCCAATCCCATCCTGGCTGGTGTCTCGCCTTGGCGGCGGTTTGCTGTTGCTTGGCCTCCGCTAAGCCGAGCACTGAACCAGCATCACGACGGTTGGAGGCTTTTTCGTGCTCGCTAGGCAAGGGCCTCGAAAATTAATCGCACCAACGGCTATCGTTAATAGCGATGACAATAGGTAGTAATGAGACTAAAACACGGAGCACACGGTAAAGGGCGGAACTCCTTATTAGTGGCAGTAGTACGGAGTATCGCTAATAATCTAATGCTAACGCACTACATACAGATGTGTAGTATTGAATATGGATGACTGCTCTCAGAAATTCGTCGCTGACAAGAAGCTAACGAGATCGGGAATTCGGAGAGTTAGTGGCACGCATTGTACCGATCATTCCAATATTGTGGCAACTTGTGGTCCAGCTTGGTGCATTACTGGAGTATTAGCATGCTGGGACGTGACATTTTCTCACGTCCCAGTATTGAGATTGAGCTTGCGAAGAATTGCCCTACGGCGCACGGTTCACCTTGCATGAGCTCAAAGTCGATTGAGTGGGCACTCGTTAATATAAGGTAGGGAGGGTGCTCAGTCAAAACATTGGTAGCATCTACGGGGTAGCGTTAGTATCATCTACCTACAGTACTGCTCTCATCCTCCACTTCTGGTTAAACCCCTTTCCCACATTCCATATTACCTACTCGTAGCTTTATCAGAATTCATGCGTTCCAGGGTCTTGAGAGGGCGTAGTTTTGTTTACCCATTCTACAATAACAGAGAGGCCGATAGCCGTGAACAACTATGCTGATATGCTGCTCAATTACCTACTTAGGTATTACAGAACGAGACCCAGCTAGCTAAAGGCAGCTGGCCGTCCGGTTCGCAAGCTGGAGCGATGTATGCATATGGAACAACTATTTTGCTCTTAGTAAGGATACTATCAAACATGATATTATCATAGACTTCCTACCTAGGTAGGTGGATATTAGGTAGTAAGAATGATGTATCTAACAATTGCTTCACACCGCCTGAACATGAGGATGCTATTCTGATAGATGATATCTGCTAAGCAAGTCCCTGATTTGGTCATAGCAAGGCAACCTCTTCTGCCTAATAAAAGGAGGTTGCTGTGAAATTGTATCTACTCTGCTCTCTTCTCCTTTGGGAGATCTGTGCTCATCTTCTCTCCATGTTTAGGGGGCGAGTTTCGTCAGAACAAAAAAATGCCATGCGTTTGCTATAGCGCTCCCTCGCGTCATTGTGTCGTTTCAAGTCTGTGCGAGCCGCTCTCATATATAAGATCCTCCTCTGTTGGTACCTGTTTTGTGTGCCTATATATATCACCTACCTATATACAGTATCTCTTGTTTGTTAGGTAGTCATAATCTATAAATGTACCGGTACATATTGTCAAGTAATATCTTTGTTTTATCACCCCCCCATGTAGATCGCCCGTGCGAGATAGATAGGTTGAGATTGATCTTCGCCTTATTTACCCTGCACATCATCAGATGAGACCAAGGAGCTCATACCTGCACCCTCCCGAGTAGCAAACCGGGACGGGGGAGCACATCCGTGTCTGTGCTTTGTACGTGCTTTGTACGTGCTTTGTACGTGCTGCGTACATGACATGAGACGTTCAAGTAAACAAAGATGCCTATTTTCGTGCACGTTGCACTTCTTTGATACTGCTGCGCCTTTCTTATCATCTCCGCAGGTTGTAGCTTCTCTTTTCTTTGTCTTATGGAGATTGGACACTAATAAGGGCCGCTGCGTAGCCTGATTACCTCATTGTCTTAGGGGGCAAATGCTACGTAGGTCATAGGCACGAAGACTGTGTCACGTCACCTTTCGACGATGGGGCGAACCAAACCGTTTTCTTTTTGTCCCGTGCAGTTCATTTAGGTCAGCCTTGAAAGAGGGATGTTTAGCCCGGTACCATACGAGTTACCGTCTCTTATAGGTTTATAGGTATCCGTGATGTCGGGATAGATGGACTGACTACTGCTACATGTAGTATCTGATGGTTTCTGATGCAAACGATAAGTCAACAGAGATATAATCTCGTATGTTCTGTAGATATGATGCTCAAAGACCTTAGCACTACTACGGCGGGGTCTCTATCGCGATACCCGCGTCCCACTCAATCATCACTCGGGCATTTCGATGCCGTCAGAGAAAAGGAAAGGAAAAGAACGGTAAAGAAGTAAAATATCACCTCGGCAGTGGCGTCAGAAAACTGATGGTCTTCTTAATGCAATGCAAGACACGCTGGCAGACTAGCATCCAAGCTTGCTATTCGCTGCCGCATCCCTGCACAGCCTGCAGCCAAGAGAGATCGGTGCATGAGAACGAAGAAAAAGTTTGGGAATGAGAAGCGAAGGTTGTTGACGTGGAATCCTGTCGACCTGTAGGAATTTTTCTCTCTCTTGCCCTTGACTCTTGTTTTGGCTAGGAGTCTACATCCATATCCATTCTTTGGCTGTTTCTGCTCATGGGGTTCGGGGATGGATCGGTGATGGGGGTGTTGTGCTGAGAGCATGTCTCGAATGCTGCGATGAACCGGCCTCGTGGTGTTCACAAGACCACCATCATCGCCATCAGTGCTTATGTGGATAATTGATCCGTAAACCGTTGGCTGTCATTACTTACAGTACTTTTGTTGGCTTCAAATATACCTATCACTGTAGTCTTGATATCTGCTCTGCCTCAGGTACCTTTGCACGTGATGCAGTTCATCGAAACCGCAGAGAAGGCGGCATCTTCCCATTTTTGCTTCAGACAGAGCCCAGATATCATTAACCATGCATCACAAACCAATCATTTACCATCACCAACATTTCCCCTTTCTTTACTTCGTGCGCACCAGCAACTTTTCCCAGCAATTATTAAGTTGGCGCCGCCTCTGTTTTACGTCTTCTGCAGTGGGCCACTACGAGTAATACAAGCGCAGAAGCTACAGCGGATCGTCTCTGCTCTGTACTCTGTACGGCGGGTCTTGCGCCTGTACAGTCAGCGCTTCAATCTCACCAGCCGCAGCCCCAACCAGACCGACTGGCTGGGTAGAGGCGGTTTCAGAGTCACCAGAGCTGCACTTTATACAGCCAGTCAACAATCACATTGTCTTGCCAGCTCCTCCCATAATAGAGCTTCTTTTCAAGGACTCGTGCCTCGTCCATCTTACAAATAGTCTGAACTGAATTGACCTCACCACCAGTCTAGAAATATTCTCCATATACCCTTGTCCGGCTCCGAAACCATCAGGGATCCCCCGCCACTGCCAATTCACCTTGCAGGAAGACTGAAGCGCGCGACCGTTCTGCCCCCCTTGACTCTGCGTCCGAAGGCGAACCGATCCTGTCCTTTGCACCAGGTTTCCATCATCGTGACAGAACGACAGCCGAACCAAACTAAGTCTGAAGTTGCGAGCGGCTTGCAACTCCAGGCCTGTGTCAATCTCAAATCCCGCCTTTTTGCCACACCGACTTGCTGCGCCAAACAGTCTTTGCTACTGCCACCGCTTCTCCGTCGAGCCACTCCTAGTGACGACTGCGATACAGCCGAATTCCCCGAATTCGAAAGGTTCGAGGCCTGCTGGTAACTGAGCTTGCCGGAAGCGCATGGCATCGCCATAGCGGCGCTGAGCTGCAGGATATTGTTCTCGGCTGGGCTTGCATCGCGCGCATCAGCGATACCAGACGGCATCATGAGCACTGATAGAATCAAGGTCCCGCCCAATGGGGTCGAATTCAAGACTATCTTGTCACCAATTACCCCTACGATACCCACCACACCCTTCCTGACCAGCTTTACACCGTTGGTGACTGTCGTTGGCTTCCATCATGCGCGGGGCCCTGAGGTTGAGAGCTGGTTTGGAGCCGAAGAAGGCGTTGATCCGGCTGTCAAGTATGGATGGACTCTGCTGCCGTTCATGGCGCTGAGCGATGGAGCGCATGCGTATGTTTTTATCAATCCATCTCCTATCTATGGTCTTGCGAATGCTAGGACGCCTTGCTGACTCTCTACTATCAATAGCTCGGAAGAAGACTTTTCCTACTTTACGTTGCTACGACCCGAGACAGACCATGAGCCGGCGACATCCCTCTTTGGTATATCATGCACTCGCCAGCTCGATTCTTCGCAGCTTATTAACCGGCCTGCCGATGTGACTCGTTCTACCGTCCAGAAGGCGGTCGTCGTTATCGCCGACAGTCCCCAATTCTTTGGCATGCTGAGACAACGCCTGAGCGTAGTCACACAGGCATGGTTTGCGCAGCGCGAGTTTACAGATGTCGAAATTCTGCATAGGTTCCAGGAAAGCCTCGCGGATGAAAAATCCCGAGGTATCTTGCAAGAGGAGGCGCAACGAGATCAGTACCTGGGCATGAGTCTGCGCGAGCTTATCCACGAATTCAAATGGCAGGCTTTGGTATTGCTCAAATGCTGTCTTCTTCAGCCCAAAGTTAGTATTGGTCACATCCTTTCTAAAGCCATTGGCAGTTATTTGCAGTTTGTGGGAAAGAAGGCATGCTAACAATCAGCGTAGATGCTTTTCTTCGGATCGCGATGTGATCGGTTGTGCATGGTCCAATTTTCTCTTATTTCACTGATACCCGGACTCATTCGAAACCTTCAAGATTGTGCGGATCCTGAATTAAACAACCACGAAAAGAAGCTCGCACAAGCAACAAGTCTACAAAGTAGCAATCGCAATTCACTCCTAACGTTTATGGGACTACCATTACAGATATTTGGTAAAGTATGTGCTATCGTTTGTTCCTTATTGCAGAGCTCCCCAAAGAGTATCCTGTTCTCACGCACGCAAACTTAGGGAAGCATGTTTGGCCCATATACCCCATTACAGCAGCTCGATCTGCTGGCCGACGTCGGCACCAAATCATACCTCGTTGGTAGCACCAACTCACTTCTTCTCCAACAAAAGGACCGCTATAGTGATATCATCATAAATCTCGATGACAATACTATCAATATTACGTCGCCTTCTTTGAGAACGGCGCTGTCGTTAACTGCGGCAGACAGGAGGTGGATCGACAACTTAACCCACGCAGTCAATGACACTTGGGATGAGGCCAACCCCAGCACACCAAAGACGATGCAATATGCCGGAAGTGAGGAATACATTAGAGCCCAGTTTGAAGCCTATATCATTGGACTTATATCATCAGTTAAGTTCCACAACTATCTCACTAAAAACGCTGCCGCCCTTCGCAACACAGCGGAAAGCGATCCCGCCGTCGACTTTGGCCTTGACTGGGTGGAGGCGTGGGCACGCACAGAAAACTATCGCATGTGGGATGCTCATACCGATACAAATCTCTTTTCAGTCTCTGAACCGAGACATCCCTGTGCTGGTGGCCTTACCATCGAAGATGTTCAGAGGCGCATAGCAGAGCAAGTAAAAGACCTTCATCTAGATGAACGCCTCGCTCAAGGTCGTGACATTCTGGGACGAAACTTTGCTGCTGGTCGAGAGAAGGCGTCAACAATGCTAAATCGGCTGTATAACGACATGGAGCAGATGCGTGAGGCACAGCGCCGTCGTGCAGAAGAAGCTGCCAAAGCCAATGCAGCCAATGGCAATGGGAACAGCAATGGTAATGGTAACGGCAACGGCAACGCAGACGCCACCAAGGCGCCAGAGACACCGACTGTGGGTAGCAGAGCCAGCGCTTATATGGCAAGCTGGACCTCTTGGGCTGGCGAGAAGCGCAAAAATGGTGGATGGGGTGCAAGCTGGGGCAAAAAGAAGGCGGGTGACCAAACAGCCTCGATGCCCACGAGCCCCATCGAAAAGGATTACCAGTTTGTCAACTTGATGGGCTCACGAGGCAATTCGACAGAGGATTATAGGCCGATGACGCAGGGGAGCTTCAGCGAGAGTATCCTATCCGCCGCAGACAGCGACCGACCTGGCACAGGGTCCTCAGGCGCTGACGCATCGGCTCCTTTGACGCAGTACCCCAGGGAGTTTGACGATGGCTTCCACGAGCAATCTGTGGTTGGAAATGGCGGAGCGAAACTTAGAGACTAAACAGTGATGTGCATTAAAGAGGGAGGCTGTTTGTTTTGTTGTTTGTTTGTTTGTTTGTTTGTTTGTTTGTTTGTTTGTTTGTTTATAAGAGAGCAAAGGGAAGCATGATTTGGATATATATAGATAGACAGCTTATTTGATATACGAAATGGACGTCGAGGGTCATTGGACAAAAAAAGAGGAAGAAAGAAAGAGCTAGGGAAATAACAGGACATGATGCATGAGAAATGGTATTGATGGGCTTGGACTGCTACATTGGAATTGGAAAAGAGTATTTTAGCAAGACTACATATATCAAATTCCTATACCATATATGAAAGCATCTACTATACGAGACGCATCTAGTACGTGAAATACAAATTTTTAGAAATCAAGGCACTCAACTGAGGCATATTCCGAATCCAAGTCACATATCTCTATTGAGCTACCGTAGGCACATCATCACCATGATCACCACTATAAAGAAATAGAAGAAGCGTGTAAGTAAAGAGAGAGAAGCACATACACGGAAAGAAATCAAAACAAAGAATGCGGCCCATGCCATAGCACCACTCCTGCTAATTCCAATCCCAAGACAACCTGAAAGAATCTACGGACGATGTAATAACCGATTTTGGAAGTGCAATGAAAGTGTAATTTTGTTTTTCGTTGGCGATTAAACATGCCTATATCGAAGGGGCTGACGAAAAGACGACATATGAAGCAAAGAATGCCTGTCAACAAAAGCTCCGTAAAAATTCTACCGGAGGTAATAAAACGAATAATTTTATGCTAAGTAGCCCAATTCATCATCGTCCAGACGCTCCAGATACTCCTTGTCCAGGAGAATTTCTATGCACTTCTTGATATCACCAACCTTGGGGACGAAGCGAGAACGGATCTGGTTGATGGTCTCGCTCACTAGTTGCGTGTGCTTCATCTTCTTTCGAGCCTTCATGATACGGACAATCGCAGACTGTTGAGTACACAAGTTAGCATTTGGAACTTGATGGTGTAGGGGATGGGCATGAGCCGGCTTACCTGCAAGACTAATTTGCGGTCCTCTTCGATAGTCTTGTTCGTCTCGACTTCTTCCTGCTTCGCCTCCTTAACACCACCAAGGTTAAGGTTTACTCTTATCTTTTTGCTCTTAAAATCATAGTTGAGGCGGAATGTCTTGCCAGGTCCAGGCTTATCGCCGCCGTCCATCAGCAGCACCTTTGCCTTGAGAATTACAGCTAGTGCCTGATCGAGCACCTCCGAGCTCAGCTGGGTGGCGCTGGAAATGTCATCGTATGAATATGTATCGTTCTCGTTAAACAAGAGGAGGATGGACATTTGATAGATTGAAACCTGGAAGGTGTAGGGTGTCTTGCTGTTCTTGCAGTAACCAGCTTTGATCTCACCCTTGCAAAGATGCCACAACCAGGTGAGCTTGCGGCCATCATGCTTGTGCTTGTAAAATCGGACGAATCGCTCAATCTCTGTGGCAATCTCCGGAGGCGGATCAAAGTGAGTGCTCGGTGGCGTCAACGGCCAGAAACCAGTTCCCAATATGGAAAAGGTTGAGTCAACAGCCTTTGCATTGCCGACGCTCTCCAGGTGATCTCTGAACTCCTTGTTCAGATCCTTGGAGATTTGCATATCCTGGAACATGCGCTGAAGTTTGTTGGTATACTCGAATCCACAAGCCTCTTTTAGTTTGGAAATCATGCTTGTCTCGGCATCGTCGGACGAAGAGTTGCTGTGTACCAGTCTCCTGGCCAGCATGCGAGAATAGAACTTTTGGAAAACATCCTTGTCCTCAATGTACTTGAAGACGGTCATGATCTGAGACAGCGTCCGCTCTAGATCGGCCTCTTCAATGCTTGTGGTGCTCTTACGTAGGAGAACATCTGTGTATTTGGCCAACAACTCGGGCGACTTGTTAGATCCAGACTTGCACACTTCGTTTCGGTTGACGAATTCGCGGCAAGCATTATCTAGAGAGCGCGTGAACTCAGGCTCATCGTTGAAGGCTCGCTTGACTAAGCCTTGGTACTGAGTGTGAATCTCAAGCAGTGCATCGACATAGACTTTGGGTTCTAACTTGTCCCCTTCAGACGACTGAACCTTTTGAACGGCGGCCAAGCCTGCCTTTCGGACATGAGTCTCGAATCTGGTGCGCAGTGGATCTAATCCATCGGGAATGCGAGATAGCAAACTATACATCCTCGCCATATCTTCTTCTCGATCATTATCCAGAAGCACCTGGAATTCTTCCCTGAGGAGTGCCGAATGATCAGCGATGAGAGCTTGGTTGCAGCACTTTTTCAACGGGATAGCGATGTCCCCGTGCAAGTACATATTAACACGCTCTTCTTCTTCGGCCAATCGCATCTCTGCCTTCTTCATGTATTCAACGACGCTGTTCTCAGCAACGAACTGCTTGGACTCGGCCTGATAAAATTCCTTGGTCGCAGCCAAGAACGGGCGTTCGAAATGGAAGCGGTAGACATCGAGCGTCGACTTGGATGGATCGGCCTCATCCAGCCCGAGAGAGACAAACGAGTCAACGACCTGTTTGATCTGGCCGTATTCAATAGTCTCGCCACTCCTCTGCTTCTCTACCAGTTTGAGAACGGCATCCATGACTTTCTCGGATACCTGCTCAAACAGCACCTTTCGCCATTGCACAAGATGCAGGGTATACACATCGTATATATTCTTCTTGCCTTCGTCAATCTCGCGTTTGACCCAGTGCCTATTAAGATACTGGAACAGATGGTGAATATATTTCGCAGCAACGGTGTATCGGTTCCATTCCCTTATGTAGTAGGCCAAAAGGGCTTCGTCTGTATGCGACTTGGACGATTGAACGAGGGCCGCCAAGTGTTTCTGTAGATATTGGATTAGATGATTGTAGAGATCTTCACCTAACAAATGGGCTATTCAACGGAGAAGAAAAGAAGCAAGTATGTTAGCAAGAGTTTGACTCGAGGGGGATCGAATGCAGACGAACCTCCACGGTGGCTAGTCGTCATGCTGGGGCCACTGAGGCCAACGGCTTTTTGTGAAGTGCAGAAGTTATGGACGGCGCTATGACAGTGTGAGCGGTCGATTCTGGGTCTCAACGAGGACGCAAGGCGAGAAACGGGAATCAAGTTGACGGGACCACGTACGTATACACTCCCATGTACATTTGCATGTCCATGCCCTGCTCGAGATCGGTCATGATTCGGGTGATGCCATCTTCGAGGTACTTCCATCTGCAGCGGCGGTTAATGTCTTGCCAGCGGCTTGTATCGCCCGACCATCGGCTCCGACTCACGTTGCTCCGATGTCCTCACGGTTAGGAACCGGAGGCATCCCCATTCTAGTCACCATCGTGAAGCGTAAGGCGTAAGGCGTAAGGCGGGGTGAAGAGTGACGCTCTGCGGCTCGCGTGGGTGGATTGGTTGGCGATGCAAGCAGCAGATGTGCCGCCTCTTCGGCTCGGGATTATCGAAAGGAGTGAGGTGGTAGGAAAAGAGGGAGAAACGGGGGTTTGCGTCGATCGCAGCGCTGTGATGCGTTGGGGACAGGCGGCGGTTCTCGGAAGGCTGTTTGGGCGACGAAACTCAGCGGTGATGCTCACGCCTCAGCAGCCGGAGAGGCAGTGGGTCGCTGGATTGATGGGCAACGGGCAAATCACAGCTCGGCTGAGCTCGACGCGAAGAAGCTGGGAAAATGCACGTTTGCTGCTCCCTCGACTGGACTCGCCGCAGAGACGGAGATGGGAAGAAAGAAGGAGGAGGAAAGGCAGTCCAGGGAGGCTGCGAGGAGCTTGGCCAAAGACGTAATGATGAGGGATCAATCAGGCAGTAAAGCCAAAGCTGACGCTGCTAAGGCTGCGGCGCTGTGCTGTGCCGTGCCGTGCTGTGCTGTGCTCTTTGCTGTGCTGTGCTTTGCTGGAGCAAGGTGCAAGGCTCCAGGCGCGCTGTAAGCGGTCTAGCGCCGGTTTCTGCCTTGTCCAGCCGCCTTTTTGGGGGCCGCCTTTGTGCCTGCTGGTGCACTAATGCACTTAATAAGGGACTACCCTGCTGGAAGTGCCTGCTGCCTCCTTGGACAATGGGCAGCGATGTATCGCAGTAGCAGTTGGGAAAGATGGAGCCACAAACAGGAGAAGAAGAATAAGTAAATAAATAAATCAAAATCATGTGTCTTCGGTAAATCTGGGGGTTTGTGAGTTCATCTTCTGCGGCTGCGTCTGTGATGGCCATGCCGTTGGCCGCACCGCACTGTACTGAACAGTTCATAATCCACACAGAGGCTATAGCAGAGTCCGACTCTGGATACAAACCTGCCGATGTGTCTTTTGGATGTAAAGGCATGTACTAAATATAGTAGCATATACTGGGTTTATTAGGTATCTATCATCCCATCTACTAGATCTAGTAGCATCTGCAAGATATACAGGATTCTGCCAAGTAGGTACCTACTCGCTACTCGACGAGAAGAACGGTTTATAACATAAAATTAGTAATACAGTGTAACCTTTATTATGTCATGTACATGTATCGTACAGGTATTAGCTAAGGTAGATGGTATATACAATGGCCATCTCGCTCGTCTGTTGAGCAGAGCGCCGAACCATTTATTCATCAACTTTCGTTCAACTCGTAATGGTGATGCATGTTAATTCCACCGCTTTTGTAACGCCATACAAAGACCGGCCCCAAAGATAAAAAAAAAAAGAACGCTGAGAATGGTACCCACCCATTAAAAACAGACAAATCAATCCCAATGTATAATGCGTGTACTGATATGTTCGCTGCTGACGCTTTTCAAATGTATATTGTCTGGCGCTTCTGGCACTCTGGCACTCTCACATGGCTTCTTCCTCGCGGCCCCCCAATCGTTCAACCACTCGGAAAATATTGACAGTCAAATTTACAGTCCATGCTACAAGGCCGAGAAGCATAACAGAGGCAAGACCTTCGGATAACCCAAGGATGTTGCTGTCGCCAAATTCGTGGTAGACAACATGCTCAAAGGCTAGAGCTGTGCATGCTGACTTAAAGATGATGAAGAACAGGTCAAGCAGTATGAGAGACATTTTGGAAGTGGCAGAGCGCAGACCAAGAGGCTTCCCCGTATACTCGTCCCATATCATGTATCCGTTGAAGGGGATGGATACACAGTCTACCACAATTGCAAAGATAGACTGCGTGCGCTCAGCACCGTCACCTCGGACCTGAGTTTCCCGCTCATTCATCCTTATGGCAATCGCCAAAGCTACCGTTGACATGATGATAACGATCAATCGGAAGAACAAGGGAGAGAGGGAACTGTTGAGCATTTGGCTCCACACGCGCCTAGAGAATGGGGATTTGCGCCGCCGGTCGTGCTTATCGCCTGAGTGCAAAGGCAACTCCGTTTCCTTGTTGAAGTTGGGCTGCAGCTGGTTGAGAGCCTCGATATCGATGACTTCGCTCTGCTCGTTCCGAGGTCGTCCCCAAGCCGATGATCGGATGAACTCTGCCCACGTGACGGGCGGTTGTTGAAACATTGAAGGATGAGATGAAACTATAACGGGCTCGGCGGATCGAAGGTGATCCCATTTTCTTCCTCGTGCATCAGCTCGTCCATACTTGAACAGGTGTGGTATGCGGCCGCGCTCATTCTGGGGAGGTCCCAGCTTAGGGTCATCCCAAGAGACGAACCCGTCCTTCGAGACTCGTCGTTGAGGCGGCTGAGAAATGAAATTGCGTTGAGGCGCGGCGGAGGCCTGAGGAGGATTGAGCAATCGCCGTTGCTCATCGGTGATCGGTCCATGTCGCTCATCGTTGGTGACAACCCAGGCTATGAAGAGAGGGAAGATGTTAGTATTTGCTTCTGGTAGCCCGGAGTCACCGGTCAAGTCGCAAACTGATGCTTACGGGGCAATGTTCGCGCAGTACGCAAGCGAGGATTTGTGAAATCTGTAGAGGTGCTCAGTGGCCTTGTGGAAGGGGGAGATCTGGACGAGGACGACGGCCCAGCCTCCGTCTGGGGCGTCGAAGACGTCATTGTTTTTTTTTTTCCCTAACAGTATAGAGTTGCTGTCTGAAGCTTGTAAGTGACAGGCGGCGCACACTCTTGACGAACTCGGACTGGAGGGAAAAGAAGAAATTAAACAGCAATTGGCGTCTTCACAGAGGCGCCGCCTTGTATAGGGAGATATAAGGCTATAGAAGCATGTTGTATGAATGGGTGTGATGTGATGCTTTGACGAGAGTGGAAACACGAGGTGTGTCGACAGGCTGGAGAGACGCTGAGCCGATGGTCACACGCTTTAAGGCAGAATCTGGCAGGGCATGCACGAGGCCACGCCCGCCAAGCCCTCCCGGTGGAGAGAGCTGCGAACAAGGGGAGCCTTGGAGAGCGAATGCATCCGCAGTGGTGCTAGCATGGACTACGGCTAGCAACAAAGCGGTGGTGGTAAATAGTTGGTAGCAGCCTTCGCAAAACCGGGATCTCGAGATTGCTCGGCGCAGCTGAGCCGGCAGAGCTCCATATTCTCCGGTAGTACCTACTGTAGAAGAATGGAAAATGGCTGTTAGAGAGGCGCTGATGCTAGAGCCAACCGGAGCTAGCCCTCAAGTCACCGCAGGCACTAATCGGGGCGATCACAAGCTGTTCCGGGTCCCGAGAGCCTCTGAGCGACCCATGACTTTGGAAAACAATGGCAAGATGTCCGGATCCGGGTGGGGACGCTGGTTGTGATTGTGATGCGGTACATGGAACATGCATGAACTTGGTACGACATGTACCGCACGCCAGCAATACGATGTATCTTGCAAGGCTTGCATGGAGCAGTGCGCAGTTACGACAGCTGCATGGAGCAAAGATGGCTGGGGTTTTCGAAGCACTCTTGGCACTGCTAGAAGCACTAACAGTACCTACCTAAGCTAGACCGGGTCCCCAGTAACACTTAGTACTAAGACGTCTATGACGGCACAGTTACCAGCCATAAAGTGCCGGCAGTACGTACTGCTGTCCTACTGCCGCGGCCAATTAACACGTCACCTGATGGCGCGCGCCTGTTTTTCTTTTCTGCTGCCCAGGCGCGAGACTCCAGGCGCTAAGCTTGCTGTTACGGCGACGGTGACAGCTGGACGCGGCCTCTTAGGCGCCAAGCTCCAGGGCAGCCTCGTCTAGACGGCGGGATTGAAGGATATCCATCAAGCACCGGCGTCACTTTGCATGCATCATTCAAGCGGCCACACAGCCATTATCTTTTCTTCTTCTTTCTTCTTCCCCTTATTCCTCCCTCTTTTCCTCTTAATTTAATCATAAGGTACCTGGACATCGCTTCTCTGTGTATCTACTTTTTTTTTTAGTGCTTGCATTCGGCGCTGTCACCGCTCGATCCTTCCCTTCCAAACACAGGCTGGCCACCAATTCAATTCTTCTTCATCGCGCTTCTTTCGATAACACGATTGTTTTCTTTCTCCGTCTAAACAGCTCTTGCAGCAGCGACTTCAATCTACACAGCTCGAGCGATTCCAATTCACTGTGCCGACCAGAAAAGCTGCGCCCGCACACTTTTGCTGGTGGCGCTCTCGCCCAAACAAATGAAAAAAGCGGCAGCCATGCCGGCTTCATTGAAGGAGCGATCAAGTCGGCTGCAGATGTTTGCACGCCCCAAATCCGACGATGTCAACTCCAATACGAACTTCGATGTGCCCGCATCCTCAGCAACCCAGCAAAGCCGCGAGCTAGGGCGCTATCAGAGCTCTGCTCCGGTGCTCACGTCCGTTGCAGAACGAAGAGAGCTGGCAGACAGCGCTCGAGTGCCCGTACCAAATGGAAATGCTCGCCAGCCTGCCGTGCATCAGCGGAGATTTAGCCAGCCGCCGCCCGAATCCGTGCAGCGATCTCATTCGCAGTCTCCGTCCAGTCGCCATATCGACATCTTTACCGGCTCCCAATTGGGCGACAGTTTCATGAACTCAGGCCTAACGACGCCGCTCTACAAGCCCTCAGAGGCCGAACCGGAACCGATAACCCAAAAGAGGAACGTTGTCGCTGTTCCTGCCACTACCTCTGCTGCTCCCATTGCGAGAGCTCCTCCTCGCTATAATTTTGACAAGAAGTTTCCTTCCAGTGGCGGCCTTGCCTTTCAGATTGGAGAGGATCTTCGCATGAAGGTTGTACCGGTCTCGGGCACCAAGAATCACAACCCTTCCTACATGAACGACGGTTTTAATAGAGGCGCCGCCAATGGATATAGCAGACCTGCCCCGAATTATCGAACAAGCTATACTCGACCAGAGTCATCGCCTGAGAAACAGCCTAATCTGCCGTTGCGCGAAGTTCGGCTTCCACATGTGCCAAGAGCAAAACAAATCAACCATGACGGTAGAGAAAAGAGGAGTGCATCTCCTGCCTATGACAGCAGGGGCCGGTTCACGAGAGATAGAGATGAGGATGATCGGCCCATGTCCAGATTCCAGGGACTAGCAGAGGTGGAGGTGGGAGGTAGAAGGATAGAGGTGATTGACGAAGATGAGAATGGAGACCAAGATGATGGTACATCTACCATAGGCGGCCGTGAAGATGGGCGCGAAGCTCCGAGAATGAGGAGGCATCTCTTATCGCCACAGCGAGCTGCTTTTGAGAACGCCTTTACAACCACCATGCCGCCTTTTAGGCCGTCGGCGCCGAGAGATAAGAAGCGGAGAAGAGAGAGTCTTGATTATGACGATATGGCTCTCAGCAACATGAATTTCGCTGAACTCCAAAAAGAAGCATTCGACTTTGACCCCTCCAAGGCAACGGCGCATGCTGGCACAGGCGGCGGTGAGGACACTCTCAATGCGAAGCTGGAGCAGTACCAACACCAAACTGAGAAGGAGCAGCACTTGATGTTCAAAAATATGAATGTTGATGACTGGGAAGAAGCTGGGGACTGGTTTGCTGACCGATTCGGCGAGATTATGCATAAGTTGAGGGTAGCCAGACGGAACAAACGTCGAATGATACAGGAGTTTGAACAAGAGGCAGCTTCTCGCGAAGAAGCCGTTCGGCTGCATACGGAGACAATTGACCAGAAACTGTCTAAAATGAAGCAAGATGGCCTGCGCGTGGTGAACACTAAGGAGAGCAGCCAGCAGGCCCCCAAGTGAATTTCGGCTGTGGTTGATTGCATTACTTTGATTTTGGCGCATTATTTGTCACTGGCATTTTGAAGCAGGAGTTGGGCGTATTCGAATGAGCTTTTATTTTAGTTTTTTCTTTCAATCATTATGATTTCCTTCTGGATTTGACTGGATGGAATGGCAAACGCTTGCCTTGGCCTGGAGTACATATCTGAGCCTGAAGGAATGGCAGCAAATTGCAGCGAAGCAAAAACAAGGCGTTGAAAGGTAACAAACGGTCAACTCGATGAAATAGAGATTGTTGTGGGATATCATGGAATTGTCCTAGTTGAGGTTTTGCCATCTTGCGTTATATAAAATTCTACCAGTCTCCAAATGAGGACACCATGTAGTGAAAAACAACACTTCGCGCATCCCCTTTCCCTCTGTACTCTTCCTAGGTTCTCAAACGATTATCATTACCGTGTTGTTATTCTCCTTCAGCGCTTAAATCTCAACTACCTGCTTCACCTTTCTATCGCGGCCAACTATCATTCTCAGCTGTGCTCCAGGCCTATCAGGCAAAAGACCATTCCGCAGGCCCTCCGAGTAAAGTTCATAGGCCGGATAATACGCGTCCACAAACTTGACGACCTGCTCCTTGGTCATGCCAGCGTTGGGATCGCCCCTCGCCAGGCGGAGATGCTCCTCCTGTTCCTGGCGCCAGTCATACACATACTCGATGTTCTCGGAATCAATGTGCACAAACGCACCAAACATGGCGGTCACTTGGTCATATTCCTGGAGCTTCTCGTTGATGGCCAGAAGATGCTCGAGACGGTGCTGGTGAAGGGTTCTGCTTGTAGCGGCGTGTTTTGCTGCGATGGCGGAGGGGGAGATGGGACGGAAGCCGACGCACCAGCCTTCGAGGATGATGACTTGGAGAGGAGGGGAGTTGCTGTTGCTGTGATTGATGGGTTTCCATGATGAGGGGGGTAGACGATCGCCCTGGCCGGAGAAGAGGGCCTTATCGTATTGGGGGAGAGATGTTGGTTCGTGGCGGAGGAGTGAGGAGAAGACGGATTTTAGGAGGGGGATATCATGGGTGCCTGTATTGATTAGTTGTGATTTTAGAGCTAGAGAATGAATGGATGATATGAAGCGGTAATATTCATCATGTTTCCTTATAAAGGTATATCAAGGGGGCGTGTAAGTGACTTGTATACATACCCGGCTCACCACGAACCTGCCACAGCGCATTATCAGGATTCGCCCGCGCCAAGGCCATCTGGTCCTCGTGCGTCAGGTAAAAATCGTCAATGCTGCAGACCAGCGTCGGGATGCCCTCTCGCTGGAGAGCCTCGGCGAGAGGCACGACGAGGGTGGATTTGCCAACGCCCTGTATGCCGTTGAGGCCGATGATGAGGGGCGGTGGTGGCAGCGGCGATTCATTGTGAGGTGAGGATTGTTGGTGTAGCTTGACATGATTAAGGATGAAGGGGATGCATATTGGGGATTTGTCGTCTGTGAATGAAGAAGCCATTTCTTTACTATTTTTCTCCTAATTTTTTTTTACAAATGTATAAGTTGTATTGAATGACTGTATTGTTTCATGTACTTCATCTATATAAAAGAGGAGAACGATTTCTACGTGTCGCCGCTACCGCTATCGAGGAGCGGGTAATACTGCGCCGTCGCGGTGCGTTTACTCGGCAGCTCTAATATCCGCTTCGGAGCAGCTAAGGCGGACTGCCGGTCCCGGGAGCCGATGGATTGATTGATGGATGCTTTATGGCTTCTAGTGCGCACCCTTATGGGCTGTGGAGAGGCACTACTTGGTATTATATAAGGTATGTATGTCGTTCGCAGTAGCTATGGTGCTTAGCGACATAAGCGAGGTATGGCCCAGGCATGTCAAGGTTGAGTGGTGAAGAAGGCGATGAATTGCAGCACCTGGAGAATGCTTGGCTCGCAGCCTGTATATTATACGAGAGGCAAGATGCGGAGTAGTACTACAGCACTGGATTCTTACATCATTGGGGCTGCAATGGCCGTCGGCAAGCAACGGTAGTGGTACTGTAGGTATTACAGCACAAGCCAAAACGACCATCTAGCTGCTAGCAACCAGACTGCTGACACCGACACGTGAATGACCTAGTCAATCCTTCATGTAAATGATAAGTATCAGTGCACCAACTGAATAACTGGGAATACCCCAGATTTCAACGCAAAAAGCATGTGAACGCGCCTCCATCCTCTCTGCCCTCTTCCCCAGTCCCGCATCCAGCCTAGCGCTTCCCCCGGCCTCTGCCTTTCCCATCCCAGAAATCCCCCTCGGTCTCGGTACAAAATCGCGGTGCTCCAAGTTCCACGGTACCCGCTCCAGCAGCTCAGCCGAGGCATCGACACACCTTTTGCGCTGCTGTGCTGTTGACCCGGTCCGTCCGCCTGTCGAGTCTGGAGTTAAAAAAGAAAACGTCCCGACGGCTTGACATTGCTTCGTACTTTCTTCCTTCTTCTTCTATTTCCTCCTCCTCTTATCCTGTCGCTCCTCTAGATACCCCCTCCATCCACCCATCCATCCATCCATCCTCGTTGCTGATTCCATTCTATTTCGCTTACAGCACTTGCCTTTTCCCTCTTCTCTTCTTTGCATCAGCGTCACAACACCATGTCTGAGCAGCTGAGATACGACGGCCAGGTGGTGGTCATCACCGGAGCTGGCGGTGGTCTGGGCAAGGCCTATGCCACCTTCTTCGGCTCACGAGGAGCCAGCGTCGTTGTCAACGACCTGGGCGGCTCTTTCAAGGGCGAGGGAAACTCTACAAAGGTCGGTGAAAAGACTCCATTCCCATGGCTACCATGGCTACCACACAGTGCAATGTTGGCCGTGAAATCACAATCGCCTTAACTTTTTGCTAACAACGCTTCTTTACTTTTCAGGCCGCTGATGTCGTCGTCGACGAGATCAAAAAGGCAGGCGGCAAGGCCGTTGCCAACTACGACAGTGTCGAGAACGGCGAGCGCATCATCGAGACCGCCATCAGCAACTTTGGCCGCATCGACATCCTCATCAACAATGCCGGTATTCTCCGCGACATTGCCTTCAAGAACCTCAAGGACGAGGACTGGGACCTGATTATGAAGGTTCACGTCACCGGCGCCTACAAGTGCACTCGTGCCGCCTGGCCTCACTTCCGCAAGCAAAAGTACGGCCGTGTCATCAACACTGCTTCGGCTGCCGGTCTGTTTGGCAGCTTCGGCCAGACCAACTACTCTGCCGCCAAGCTGGCCATGGTTGGCTTCACCGAGACTCTGGCCAAGGAGGGCGCCAAGTACAACATCCTGTCCAACGTCATTGCTCCCATTGGTATGTGCAAATGCGCCTTTCTGGCAGACGAGAAAAGAAGCAGTAGACTGACCTGAAGCGACTTAATAGCTGCGAGCCGAATGACCGAGACTGTCATGCCCCCCGATGTCCTCAAGGCTCTTCGCCCCGAGTGGATTGTGCCGCTCGTCGCTGTTCTGGTGCACTCCAACAACACCGAGAACGGCAGCATCTTCGAGGCTGGTGCTGGCCACGTTGCCAAGCTCCGATGGGAGCGATCCAGCGGTCTCCTGCTCAAGGCCGACGACTCTTACACCCCCGGCGCCATCCTGAAGCAGTGGAACAAGGTCATTGACTTCTCCAACCCCCAGTACCCCTCTGGCCCCAATGACTTCATGGGCCTTCTCGAGGAGTCCATGAAGATGGGCCCCAGCGACAAGGGCGAGAAGCTCGATTTCACCGGCCGCGTTGCCCTCATTACCGGTGCCGGTGCCGGTATTGGTCGTGCCTATGCGCTGGCCTTTGCCAAGCACGGCGCCTCCATTGTCGTCAACGACCTCGTCAACCCCGACACCGTCGTTGAGGAGATTAAGAAGCTCGGCGGCAAGGCTGTCGGTGTCAAGGCTTCTGCCGAGGATGGCGATGCCGTCGTCAAGGGCGCCATTGACGCCTTTGGCCGTGTTGATATCGTTGTCAACAACGCTGGTATCCTCCGTGACAAGGCCTTCACCAACATGGACGACAACCTGTGGAACTCCGTCATGAACGTGCACCTGCGCGGTACATACAAGGTCACCAAGGCTGCTTGGCCCTACTTCCTCAAGCAGAAGTATGGCCGTGTCATCAACACCACTTCTACTTCTGGTATCTATGGCAACTTTGGCCAGGCCAACTACGCCGCTGCCGTAAGATACTCCCGTTATATGATATGTTTGCAAAGTATTTTGTTTGGCTAACACCTTTGAATCACAGAAATGCGGTATTCTCGGCTTCTCTCGTGCCCTTGCTCTTGAGGGCTTCAAGTATGGCATCTACGTCAACACCATTGCTCCCAACGCCGGTACCGCCATGACCGCCACCATCATGCCCAAGGAGATGGTTGACGCCTTCAAGCCCGACTACATTGCTCCTCTTGTCCTCGCTCTCAGCAGTGACAAGTGCCCCAACCCCACTGGCGGCCTGTACGAGGTCGGCAGCGGTTGGGTCGGCAAGACCCGATGGCAGCGAACCGGTGGCCACGGCTTCCCCATCAACGTTCCCCTGGTTCCTGAGGAGGTTGTCAAGCACTGGGAGAAGATTATCAACTTTGATGATGGCCGCGCCGACCACCCTGAGAAGGCTCAGGACGGCCTGGAGAAGATCATGGCCAACATGGAGAACAAGGTATGAGAACATGATGCGTACGAAATTTTCCAAGACTTTTTCTTCGTTTCCTTTTGATTCCTGTCTCTCAATCTGCCATCTCTTCAGGATATGGAAGCAGATCTGTATCACCACCACTACTACCATCTATCAAAACCACTTGTACATATTGGATAGCCACTAGAGAGGAAGAAATGTTACGAAGAAAAAAACACAGAATGAAAGAATGAAATTTTAATGACTAAATGCAAGAGAACCGTGCTAATTTGTGATTTTTTCTGCTTCCAGCGCGAGGAGAAGCCCGCCGCTAGCAATGAGCATCTGACTGCTATTGCTGAGGCTCTTGGAAAGGAGGGCAGCCCTACCGAGTACAGCTTTACAGACCGTGATGTTATTCTGTATAACCTTGGTATCGGTGCCAAGCGAAAGGAGCTGAAATATGTCTTGTAAGCCCATCTTCTAAGTGCCCTCTCCTATCTGTCATCAAGTCATGGCAAATACCCATATACCAACCCTTTTATACACCACCCCATATATCATCAAGACAGAGGATCTGTTTGCTAACCGGGATTTTTCGTTTCAAAATAGTGAGGGCGCAGAAGACTTCCAAACCCTCCCCACCTTTGGTGTCATCCCGCCCTTCAGCGCCGAAATGCCCTTTGACTACGACGCCATTGTGCCCAACTTCTCGCCCATGATGCTCCTCCACGGCGAGCAGTACCTCGAGATTCGCAAGTTCCCTCTGCCCACCTCCGGACGCCTCCTCTCTCGCGGCAAGCTCCTCGAGGTTGTCGACAAGGGCTCCGCCTCCATCGTGAAGACTGGCATCACAACTGTCAACGCCGAGACCGGTGAAGATGTCTTTTACAACGAAATGACCGTCTTCCTCCGTGGAGCGGGTGGCTTTGACGGCCAGAAGAAGGGCAAGGACCGTGGTGCCGCCACGGCTGCCAATGAGCCTCCCAAGCGAGCTCCCGACGAGGTTGTCGAATCACCAACGGGCGAGGACCAGGCTGCTATTTACCGCCTCAGCGGAGACTACAACCCTCTGCATATTGACCCTGGTTTTGCAAAGATGGGAGGCTTCAAGGCGCCTATCCTGCATGGCCTGTGCAGCTTTGGCGTGGCTGGCAAGGCGGTCTATGATCGCTTCGGTGCTTTCCGCAATGTAAAGGTTAGGTTTGCCGGGCCGGTGATTCCTGGACAGACGATTATCACGGAGATGTGGAGGGATGAGAAGAAGATTATCTTTCAGTGCAAGGTCAAGGAGACGGGCAAGGTGTGCATTGCGGGAGCGGCTGCTGAATTGGTATAATAAAATGGCCTTTTCTTTAGTTTTCTGTTGATTTGTTTAGGAAATCATCAATGGGATATATATGTAAGATAACGATGTTTATGTAATGCCGCAAGTTTTAAATTTTCAAAAAAAGTATTTTTTCTTCATTTCACTTCTTTAGACAGGCTAAAAAGAAAAAATCAATCTATCCATCCATCCATCCATTCATTCGTTCCTTCATTAGTCAAGCTATTATCCATCCTTCCATCGATACATCAATGTTTCAGTATAACAAAAAAGCGCTCAGTCCCTTACAAGGAACATATATATCCATGCATTCAAAAATTAAAACAATCCAGCTGTCTGACAAGAAAGGAAAAAAGGAAAAAAAAAATCGTATAGTAAAAGGGAGATGATAGTAAGAAGCGATATATTCCCCCAGTCAGGCGATGAGAAGTAAGCGGAATGTTGATTCTTCCAATGCGGCAAGCAGAGAAGCAATTTAAAAGTATTTCCAGAAAAAAAGTGTTCGATGAATACCGGGTATCCATTAAATACGCTCTGCTTAAAGAACAAAAGAAGTAGAGGTAGCAAAAGCGTAAAGGGGGGCAGTGATATCTCATCCTCCTTGATACAGACGCCTAGCTTGCGTAGGATGCTGCAAGAAGCAATATCGCTTGATCGTAACACTCCGTCTTCGTAAGCTTTTTAAACACCCGTCTCAGAAACAATCTTCGAATAGTAGTATAGAGGGTATCAGAAGGAGAATTTCAAGAAAAGCTCCCGTCACCAAAAACTTTTTGCGCGCTCAAAAGACCTAGAGTAACGCTGGCAAGGCGCCAAAAAAGCAACAATGACTGGCTGGCTGGCTGGTTCCATGTCTCATCTCGCTCACACAAAGATGGTCTCAACCAAAACGTCCAAGAACTCTCCCAGCGAGGGCATCCGCCCTGCCGACAGGATTTGCTCAATACTGGCTATGCTGCTCAGTCGTGCTGCTATGCCCGTCTCTAGAAACGCCTTTTCCGGCGCCGAGAGGTCTCTCTTCTCTGCGTCTTTCCATTTTCGCTCTGCCTCTTCGCGGGCCTCCTCCAGTACGTGGTCGACGTCCTCTGACTCCCACAAATTGCATCGGTCACACTCTAGACACGGTCGAGGGTCGCCGTCAGGTCTGAAGTGATCGCAAAAGTGCCGGTATCCTTCTTCGGTGAGATCGGCGCGGCATACATAGCACATCTTGTAGCCGCAGGGACATGTGAGCTTGTTGCAGCCTGCATTCTTGACAAACGATGTGTTGCAGCGAGGGCAGACCCGTTTGATTGCCATGCTCATGGCTTGCTCAACTTGCGTTCGTAGCGCAACGAGAGACGATTCGTTGCAAACGTGGATATCCGTCCATACCTTGCTGCATGAGAGGCAAGACACTCGGCCACATTCAGGGTTCTGACAGGCGAATTGGAGACCACGTCGGCGACGAGTATGTCTGCCCATGGCGTGCTTCAACTCTGCCGATATCTGCATCCAGACCGGGCCCGTGGATGTGAATGCCAAGGCAGTGAGAAAGGATAGCACGGCCAGAGGAAGAATGAGGACAACGCTAATGAAGCAAAAGAAGAGAAATAGTAGGTGTACAACACCAGCAATCCGAACTCGCATTTTTGCCCTCTTGGACGGCATATAAATGTCATCAATCTCTGCGTAGCTGCAAAATGGACAGTGTACCAACGGCAGTCTCGCAGCAATCAAAGCGTGTTCCGCAAGCCGCTGGTCTAGCTGATGCAGGATTTCGGCACCCTTCTTCTCTTCCAGCATGGCCCTGCACAAATACTCCGACGAGATGTGGCCTGAGCACTGGTCACGACCGACAGCCATGCACCTCAGTGTCCCCGTCTCGGGGATGATGCTGCTCTGCCAGCCCTGGCCAAAGACGGCCTCCTTGAGAGAGAGCTGGACGCAGCGGAAGCAAATCATGTGTGCGTCCTTGTTGCAGTGCGTAAACTCTTCAAATGGGGCTGTGGTAAAGCAGCACATGCATTCGTGAACTGCGCCTGCTTCTTCGGCTTCATCATTGTTCAACCGCATCGCCGTGGCCCGGTCTTTAGCGGTTCGCTCTTCCCTATCCTTTTCCTTCAGCGGACGGACGAGCGCATCGTAGAGTTCTCGGTCAAGCTCAGCGTTTCCCGTGGATCGTATCGTGGGTATGCTCGAGCCTTGGCCTGTCGTGCGCCAGCGGACAAGAGGGTGATGGTCTGCCTCGCCCGTTGCCACAGGCTTGCGTCTCATGATGAAAGATGAGAGTGTGAAACGCCATGACTTGGTCGATAGCGTCACGAGCGTCCTCCGAGCATCCAGGTATGAATAGTTGGACTCGGCCAGCACCGCGTTGATTGTAGACTTTGATAAGCCTTTAAACTCCTGCCACGCAAGCGTCCGCACCGCGTTCTTGTAGCCGTCACTTCGGAAGATCTCTGCTCTCGGCACAACCTGATTAACGGCGCCGGCCGCTTCTGCTTGTGTCTTGTCTCCGTCTGGACGCAGTATACTGCCACTGAGCTTCTTCTCAGGGTCGATTACTTTCCATCTGCCCTTGACCCATGTGGCGCGGTTCTTCAGCAGCGCATCGGCCACCAAAGCTAACCTTGACTCGCCATCGAAATTGCCCAGCAGCTCCCGAAAGACCTCGATCTGAATGTCGGGAAACACCGCCGCCAGGGCCTCGAGGCAACAGTTTAGCTCGCGCAGGTCCGGTCGTTCGGGCGGAATGCAGGGCAGCTGGGCCTCATCGTGGATGTACTCGGGCGGGATATCGCCATCGACGGCTGGAACAGAGCGTGCCTTGCTTGAGGACGATGCAAGGGAAAGGGAATAAGTCGACCTATCGTTGGAGGAGAGCAGCGCTGGCAGGGGCATGGCGGATGCTCATGCTGGAGCGGTGCCCTATGGCATGGGCTAGGATTCAGACGTATGGGCGTTTGCAGAGCCCGATGCGTGGACGGAGGGATGGGGATGGAATATGTTGTTGGTTATTGTGTACACACGGCTATGGTAATGATTTTTGTGGTGACGGTATTCTCTTGGGAGGGAATGTTGAAGGCGGTGCCTATAATATTTAGATGGGGATGGCAATAGCGGGACCCGAGGAGCGCGGCGGTGGATTACTTGCCTATACCCAAGTCGTGGTAGCACCTACAGGCGGGGAGCACTTTGAGTAAGGTACGGGGTACTGTTAGTGCGTGTACCCGTAGGTCCAGACCTGGAAGAGCAGCACCTTTACACCGTATCACAGCGCGACATTCAATTAGCGTGCCTTTGTCGCAACATAGCAGCGACACATGCCAGATCACGCCTCGCCTTGGAAACGACAGTTTATCATAGCAGAGCACGTCAGTCGTGCTTCTCGCAGTGGCCTTCAATCAGTCATGATTTGAGCTTTGGCTACCTACACGGTACTTTTTTCTTGGTAAATCCTTTAGGCAGCTACCTTATCGCCGTGCAAACAATACCGCCTTGCCGCTCCACACTAATGTCGGTGGCCTTTCTCTATTCGAGCACATCATATCATCAGCCAACAAATCTCGAGTCACTTTTTCTGCATTGGATTATATCAAGTAGACACGTGTAATTAACTGCATAGTTTTGCAAATCTCATACTGCTAATACCTGTTCCTGTTTAAGCCCACTTATATGTATCTTCATCAAGTACAAAGCTCCTCTTTTTGCGGCCAGCTTCCCGGGGGGTATCTAAACACATAATACTACGCAGCATCTTTTCCCTGCCACGGTAAATTCCTTCATTATCTCAATCAAACGCGGGTGCTGTGTAAAACAAAACAGAACAGGATGGTGTGAGTCATTCACTCGTAGTCGCTCATGAACTCGAGTATTGACGAGCTGGGATGCGAATCTCCGCAGCAAGGACAGATTCTATCGTCGTCGCTATCCCAGGCTGAGTCCTCGATCTCGTATCCGTTAATTCGGGAGAATTGGACCCATGTCCGCTTGTCCGCGTCACGGGTGATGGGTACTTTCTTCCAGATGACTCTTTTCTCGTCACGGGTTGACGCAGGATGGCCATTCTCGGCGGGGGCGGCAGGCAAGGTGCCTACCTTGTGGTAGCCCTCGAAAGAATGCAGGTGGAAGTGCTCGTTAATTTCGCCATCTTCTCCTTCTTCACCGGCTAGCCCAAGACCCTCTTCCTCCATTTCCTCTTTGAGGTCCTTGTATGCTCTAATCACTCGAGCACACCAATTATCCCCCCTCAGACTCTGTAGACCCTTGGAGTTTGCAATAAAAGAAGCTGCCGCATCAAGATAGAGGCCTTCATCCTTTACCAGACCACTGAGCTCGGCAGAGGCTTTCATACCGACATCATCAAATGGCATTCCAGTTACTTGGAGTTCATTCAAGGTACATCCCAGCTCGTGAGATGCTACTTCATGAAGTTCAGATCCCGAAAATGGCAGCAGCGAATCGGAAAAGTTCACCAGATCAATTCGCAGGGATGACAGTGATGGGAGAAGCTTTGGTCTGGGGGTCTTCTTATCCTTATAGGCCGGGTCAAATGGGGCCCGCAAGGCCAGAAAGAAATCGATAAGCTGATTCCAGGTGTAGCAGCGGAAGCCCCCACGAACGAGAGGCGACTCTTTTGGCCGCATGTGTACTTTAAGGGGGTGATCCTTCTTCAAATCTGTATGATAGTATCGTTCAAGCTTATGCTTGCGACGCTGATCATCGTAGTAGCGGGCAATGACCCGGAGATTGACATGCAAGATTTTGTGTCGATACTGGAAGCTGAGCTCGCTGAAGTTGCGTAGAGCCTGGGGGGTAGTAAAGACGAAGTGGTTGGATTCCCAAAGGAATCGAGTGCCTTCAGCATTCATCGCTTTGTTTGATGCTAGAAAGTGAATGGCGATCTGGTTACCTCTCTTCTTCTCTTCCTCAGTCAGATGCTCAGCCGTGATAGCACTCAGAGGGTCTATGATTGGGTGGTCGCTCTTCATGGCAAATTTGAGTACTCGCAAGAGAACTTCAGTAGGTAAAAATAGGGAGGCTGGATCACTGGAGCTGGCACCAGATGATCGAGTCTTGCGTCTTGTGGGATCATTCTGAACCAGATGTGCTTGAGCCAGTGGTGACCAAGAGATGCCATTCTCGCGAAGGATGCGCTTGAGCCGCAGGTTCTCCTCAGTAAGCAGCTGGTTAGTCCGACGAAGGGGATAGTTGTAGGCAACCCATGCCTGATCCTCCTTATCGCGGCACTCCCATGGGAACACAAGCTGTGAAGAATGAGCATTGGATCGGCCTAGAAAATAGGGACTGGCCGACATCTCCTTACCTGACCATTCATCTTGCCGCAGGTCTATCTGGTAGTAGTGAAGGAGATGAAATGCAAACAGATGGGGAAAGGCTTCCCGGAACGATACGCAGTGCTGCGACAAGCTTCGAAAACAGTTTCTCAGACCAGACCAGACCAGACCTCAATAACAGAAAAGCAGCTGACACAGGTGGCGGCAGTATGTCTGGCTGCTGATGCACCGAATGGAATACGCCAATGACTGACACAGTGGGACACAATGAAACGAGAAAGAAGAACAGAGAAAGTGGACTTGGAGATGTCGAGTTCAAATCGAGGCTAGAGTGAAAGACGGATAAGGAAACGGCAAAAAGGCCAGCCTTGTGCGACCCAATGCCAAATTTACTCTTGCCCTGCGGATTCGGGTGAACGAGAGGGATGCATGCAGGCTCTCACAGCTGCCGGACAAGTGGTGGGCAGGGAAATGATTGACTGTGATTCACGGACAACGAAATGAATTTCACCAGACGCCAGGACTGGGTTCGGCGAGCTGGCAGCTGGACGGAGCCACACCTGGGACCGGCCGATGAGAAGTGGTCAGATCTGGGAGATGCACCGAGAGACGTTGGCAGGGGGAAAAGAGCCGCTGGGCAATAGGGGAAAGGATAAAAACGATGAGGGACAAAAAACCACTCGAGTGGCAGGTTGGGAGAAACCCGAGCCGTACGACCCGAAGATGGATTAAAACCGAGGGAACGAGGGAAAGAGAGAGTGGAAAGGATGGGGTTTGGCGATTCAGTGCCGGGCAAAAGGTTGAGCAGCTGAGCCCAAACAGCGCCGGACGACGACCTGCTCCTTCCTGCCCATGAGTCGAGCTGGGAATAAGCCGCCACCTCCCTCTTTCCTCTGCCAGCGTATTCCCTTAGCAGCACTTTATCCGAAAGTTGGCAACTGATACCCCGTGCCTGCCTCAAGGTCGTGGGTGGGCATCAAGGCGGAAGTGGCGCGGGGAATTAAGGAAAGAGCGAGCGGGCGGCGTCTGTTACTGTACGGCATCCACCGTGGGACGGTGGTTTTGCTGAGGCGAGAGAAGCGATGGGCTACTATCAGGTGATGGGTTTGGTCATCAGCGGTTTACGGGCACTGTGTCAGTAGAGCCGCTCGCTAGTAGTATTAGTAGCACAACTGTACTATTGAAGCAACTGCTAAGCCAAGGGCGCTGGCGCGGACCGCTCCTGATCCCTGTTTCTCGATGCCATGTCGTGAGAATTGGGTGAAGCGAAGGATGATTACGCGAATTCGCCGGCAGTTATGCTCAGCTCAATGCATAGATAGGGTGGAGTGTTTAATACCTACCGGCCATGAGGCTGTGCTGCGTAAGACCATCTGCGCTGTGATGCTTCGTACCGTGTAAGAGAATATGCCATATTGATTGGCCCTGTTCCAGTACAATGCAGGCTTCGCATCGCTACTCCAATTTCGTTTGTTCATGTCTCATAATTCACTTTTTATCGACATGGCCTGGATCATATCTTGTACATGCCTGAATCACAAACCAACAGGGTCAAAGCACGTCCAACTACGGAAATGAGCTGCCCTGTTCACCGAGCCTCTAGCTCCAGGGTAGCAACATCAGCTATCAAATGATGGATAATAGTTGCAATCGGCGATGCCTAGGCAGTTATGAGATTCATAATGCGATATGCTATATTTAAGCTTCGATTGTGTTAACCGATCATCTCAAGCTTTTCCTATCCAATTATTGACGGCGCAATGCAACTTGTGGCTGAATACTCATTGCTTGACGTCATGGCTATTCGCTATTATAGCGGCTATCTTCGCCTCTTACACTGAGAACACTCAGCCTTACGTACATATGATGGATGTTGTATATCATAGAATCACATACGGACTACGGTATAGCGATCGCCAGCATTCAGGAGGGTATATAAAGTATGAGCATGGAAATAAAAATATCGATAGAAATCACCACGCAATACAAGAATAATCTTATACTCTCCTAGCCTACTATCATCGCATACTCGGTTACAATGGCAACAACTGGCACCACTGCACCTCTCGGCGATAAGCCTGCCGATCCCTACACTCATGATAACAAAGACGAGACTGACCTCAAAACGTCGGTTACGGAACTCGTTGACTTCATCACCAAATGCAAATTTGGCATGTTGACGACCATTGAGGCTTCGTCTCACAACAACCTGGTCTCGCGCTGCATGGGCTTGGCTGGAACTGTAAGATGGCCGCTGCATTATCTGAAATTATTTCGCTATAGAAACTAACCACCAAGCAGGAATCCGGCGGGATTGATCTCCTCTTTCACACAAATACCGAGTCCGGCAAGACCAACGACCTGTCCAACGATCCTCACGTGAATGTGTCCTTTATCAACAGCTCCGGCGAGTGGGCTTCCATCGCGGGGCAGGCGAGTGTTGTGACGGATCGCGAGCTGGTCAAGAAGACATATAGCAGCGGTCTAAGGGCCTGGCTGGGTGATCTTGGTGATGGAGTGCATGATGGCTCAGAGAATGACCCGCGTATTGGAATTATTCGTGTCAAGACCACCACTGTGACCTACTCATTGGTGTCTGGTAACTTTATCAGCCGGGCTGCCGAGGTTGCGCAGGGAGTTCTCACTGGAAAGCCTGCTCAAGTGAGCAAGCTTCGAGAGATTTCAGCCGAGGACGTGGGTAACTGGCGTGCTTCAAATGTCTAACAGGAATAACAGGAAGAAATGCCAAATATGAATCAATGTACTATTAAGATTTATGTCAATCATGAATTAAATATGGAGTTTTTTTCTTCTTTTTTTGTATCCCTCGTCAAGCAGCTTACTGCTTTCCGTACTCCTCTGCCCATATTCTGGTGAACTTTTCCTTGTCAACGGCAAACTCACGGACGAAATCACGCTCGAGCTCATGAGCTCTCCTGCCCAGCAGGACAAGGCTGTGAAGGGGAGGCCCCAGCTCCTCATCCGTAGAGCAAAGCTCTTCAAGTGTTCCAGCCACAAACTTTTCCGTCTTGCCTCCAACTCGAGCAGCACCAATCGCCAAGCTGTCCTTGGTGTAGACACCCTCCTTGCGCTCCTCTTCAATCTCCAGCATCTGCTGCGCGCACTGTCCGACTGTCATGTACCGCGGTGGCTCATAGACTAGTCTGCCTCGGGCCATGTTCTCCAAGCTCTGCTCTTTGACCTTGATGTCAACCAGGACCAATGTATGCAGACCAATATCGCGATTCTCCTTTATTCTGTCATAGAACGAAGCGGGCTTCCATGTTTCGGTGAAGAAGACCATGGATACGGTCTGTCCAAAGTTGTACAGCTGAAGGCCGCAAGCGCCGATGCCAGACATGATGGAGGCGTTCGGTACTGTTCGCACGGGAATGGATAGCTCGCGAGCTCGGATGACGAGATCTGTGTGTGTGGTAGCACTGCAGAGACATAGTTAGAAAAGCTATGGATAATGAACAAATCAAGGCATAGCTAACCCGAAGGGGTCTCCAACAACGCAAAAAGCGACATCCTCGTTCTGCGCGTTCCTGAGAATCTCGTCGCTGTTTGACTCGACCATCTCACGGTCGGCGATGGTTATAGATCGTCCATAGTAGTTTTCCTACTTGAAGAGTCAGCGTTAGCTCTTTTTTGCCAGAGTCGTCACTGGATTGAAGATGCATACCAGGACAGACTGGTCCACGAGCAAGATGCTTGTGTAGGCCTCTAGGTAGACTCGAGAGGCTTTCTTCACCACCTCAAGACCTTTGACGGTAATATCCGTCTCATCAGAGAGACCAAGACCAACAAGATACAACATTTTGATTCGATTGCCACATGCAAATTGCGTATCGAGTTGGAAAACTCATTCTCTGAAGCTGCCCCGCGGTGGGGTTGAGAAATTCTTATCTTAGCGCCGGTTGACCCTTGTCTTGCCGCTTACTATCAAAGCTTTGGCGATCTTGGTGTCGCGTCTAAATCTGACAGTTCGCAAACCGGGTCCTTTTTTCTTTCTTTACATCATACCCTCTCTCCCTTTTCTCTCCCGCCATGTCTGACTCGAAGAATAAGAGCGCCTATGGCGTGGCGGCCTCCGATACCGATTTCCGCAAGAATTGGGATCTGGACGAATATGCCGCCAAAGCAAAAGAGCGCGAGGCCAAGGAGAGGGAGGAGGCCAAGGCGCGCTACGAGGCTAAACTCGCTGGCAAAAAGTACCACAAGCCCATGACGGGCAACGAGACGTATACATCGGCACGGAGAAATATCATCGACGTCAGCGCGCAGGTCGGAAAGACGCAGATAGTGCCTGCTGGATCGGGAGTTGGTAAACGAGGCAGAGGAGCTGGTTTCTACTGTGAGGCTTGCGATCTTACATTCAAGGATAACTTGCAATGGGTCGAGGTATGAAGATGAGGATTACAGAGGGTAGAATGCAATCCGGACCCGGTGCTAATTGGTGATGTATAGCATTTGAATACGACTCAGCATCTGCTCAACACTGGGCAGACCACCGAAGTCAAGCGGGCAACCGTCGAAGAAGTTCACGAGCGAATCGAATTCTACATTCGCCGAAAAGAAGACCTCGAGAAAGAGAAAACTACGAGCTTACACGACAGGCTGCAGATAAGAGAGGAAGAAATGAAGAAGGAGGCGGAAGAGAAGCGGGCGAAGCGAAAGGAAGAGGCAGACAAGAAGCGGCAGGAAAAGGAACAGGCCGCCAAGGTGAAGACAGAATATGGCGAAGATGTGCGAATCGAAGGAGAGCACGACGAGGATGACATGATGGCACAGATGGGATTTACCGGGTTTGGATCGTCGAAGAAGTAATTGATTGCTGGGAGTGTGGGATGCTGGAAGAGATGTGTATGATGGCAAGAGGACGACTTAATGATACCCAGGACTGTAGAGAAGGTTTTACTATTTGGATGAACCAGCGCCTGAGAGAGACGATCACAGATTTCTAGGCATATTTTAATAAATTTCGCAATTGAGATGTTCATCACCATGCCTCTGTGTATGTAGCCACCAACTCGCGGCCATGGATGTCATAGATACGTGTACATCGTCGCCGAGGCCATCCAGGTGCAGCGCAGGGTCGTGCGCCACCCAGCCGGTGCCGGAATAGCGGACCTTAGGCCGCCCCGCACACCCAAAATCCGACCAGGCATGGCTTACTCCATCGATGATACCTACTACTAAGCTACTCTTTTCTCCATATCGGAACCTTGAACTCTCTCCTCTAATATCCTGACCACCTTGTCGACGATAGCTGCTCCTACCGCTTCTCCCTTGGTACGAGGAGCACCACCGGCATCTTCTCTATCCAAATACCATACACTGCCGTTCACAGCACTACCGCTACCATGGCTTCAGCCGGTGCCGCCGCAGCGTCTCTGCTGAGGCGCCAGCTCAAGGAGATGCAGTCAGGCAAGGACCTCCCCGGCATCTCTTGCGGTCTCGCCAACGACACCAACATCTTCGAGTGGGAGGTCATGCTCATGATCAACGACGACTGCAAATACTACGGCGGTGCGTGGCTTTTCCCATCACTCTCCCCTCACTCTCCCTGCCCCCCTCCTTGCATTGAGACACCGTAACAGTTTAGAAAGCTGACTTTTTTGCCCATGGCATGTATATAATTGTAGGAGGCAACTTTCGTGCTCGTCTAGTTTTCCCTGAAAACTACCCTCACATGCCGCCGCAGCTGACCTTCCAAGACCCCATCCCGTTCCACCCCAACATTTACGAGAACGGCAAGCTGTGCATCTCCATCTTGCACCCTCCCGAGGAAGACCAGTACGGTTACGAGTCCGCCGCCGAGCGCTGGAGTCCCGTCCAGACCCCCGAGACGATCCTCCTCAGCATCATCAGCTTGTTCTATAGCCCCAACGAGGAGAGTCCCGCAAACGTCGAGGCAGCGAGGATGCTGCGTGAGGAGAAGGAAGGCAAGCACAAGGACTACCGGAGACGGTGTCGGAAGTGTGTGAGGGAGAGTCTGGGCGAGGATTAAGAAAGAATGGAGAGGAGACGGGCATACTTAAAAGTAGTAACTTGGATGCATTGCTGAGCTGGAATTTTTCATTGTCAAACTTACAAAATGGGTGGCGTTTTGGTGGATGACGGAGGTGTCCTGATGCTTGCATTGGTTTGGCGTCTTGGAGATGCTGTATTGTTAAAGAGCCTTGACTTATTCATTGCGGACGGACAGTAGCGTAATCAAATAGGCGCTCATTGAGCAACAAAAAATGCAAAATCGTTAATGTATACAACGAGTCGCTATCTGAATGAAATGATGTGTAGATGCCCCAATCGATCTATGTCTGTCTCTCTGCTACCCCTAGTACAGGACCAACGACAGAATCCCATTCCTCATCCCAACGCCGTGAACCTTCCTCAACAGCGCCTTTCTTCAGTCTGGCCAACTCTCCTGCTCCCTCAAAGCTTAGCAATCTCCTTAGGATCTCCGTTAGCTGTGGTACTGTTTCGAAGCCACAGCCATTTTGCCCTTCCTTTACAAGCTCTCCAATGCTTTCAAAACCAGCATAGGCAGCCACGGGTAGACCCGCCCCAAACATGTCAACCACTTTCATGGGCAGATCCACCCCAGAGCTGGACTTGTGGAGGGAAATACCAAGGTCAGCTGAAGCGAGCAGCGAGGCATAGTCCCGGTTAGAAAGCCAGGCGCTGAGAATGCGAATGCCAGGAAGTTTACCGGCATCCTGCAGTTCCTTGATTTTCTCAAGGTAGGCCTCCCTCTGGGGGCCCTTGCCGGTGATGATGGCCAAGATCGGAGGCACACTTTCTTGGTCTGAGGCTGGCGTGGCATAGGCAACCAAAGCATCAAGCAGCATGCCAAAGTCTTCATCGGCTGTCCAGGAGGTACTGCTCACTACTAGACGAAGGGCACCGTCAACAATGTTCTTGGCATGATTCCGGGTCTCAGCCAAGCGAGAGAGAAACTCGAGCCGATCCTTTGAAGAAAGTATAGGCTGGAATATCTCGGCTGGCCTATCGTGAAGAGTGTAGACAGGGTTCTTGAGACTAAAGCGGCCTCCGGTTTGAAGCTGCTTTGTCATAGCATCTGTGACTGCGAGGTTTGCATCTCCCAAATGCCGGCCTAGCTTGATCTCATAAAACTTGTAGATAGGCACAAAAGGTCGGAGCAGTGTCTTCTGGGCCAGAATGGTATGGCCGTAGTTGTGCCAGTCGACAATGACTTTGCTGCCGCGAACCCATGAGACGAAAAGAGCTACGTGAAAGGTGGGGATGGAAGGCGGATTCTATGAATTGCGTTAGAACTAAGATGACAGCACTTGAGGGCAAGAAGACTTGTCTTTACCTGAATAATAATCCACTGAGCTGGCGGAGTAGTATACATGAGTGTCCTAAACAGTGTCCAAAACTGCTGAATGACCTTGGAAGGGATGTTGAGAAAAAAGGGCAGCGTTCCCCAGGCAATCCATTCTGGCTGAGGTGCCAGAGGATAGACCGTGACGTTGGGTTTTCCAATGAGATCAGGATGTCTGGCCGTCTCTATGAAACTAGAATAAGTAGATGAATCAAAGTGAGAATAAGAGTTTCTGATCACGTACCTTTATAGCCGACAATATCAACTTGTTTTCCGTGCTTGGCAACGCTCAGAGCATGATACTGCATTCGTGGGCTTCTGCCAATATCGCCCACAACGAGGATCTGAACATGTTCATCCTCTGGCTTCTCAGCGGGGTGATAGCGGGTGGGGATGGCATCGAGAGACTTCTTCCCAAGCCAAACGGCGAACGAAAAGACGTAGCCAAGAGCAATGACAGACAACCCACCGATGATGGCGGATACGATGAAATTGGCGTAATAAGGCATTTTGGGCAGATCAAATAATGCCTTGCTGCAAGGTTAAAGAAAGAGGTAGGTAAAGCTGGGCACTCTTCTCTAAATTCGGCGCAGCGACATGTGAAGGGCAACGAATGAATGACAGCTGGCCAGATTAGCCCGGGATACTTGGGCAGATGGGCCCAGCAAGATATTGATGCTCCCGCTAGCAAAACAGCCCGAGGCAAAGAGAGGGGTTGCGTGGGATTTCAGGCAACGCCATATGAGAATAAAGCGCGAAATGAAATCACTTATCGGTGTTTTTGCTCGTTGGCCGTAAGAGATGAGCCTCTAAGCACTGCCAAGACTGCCAAGCTCATCATTTGGAGCTGCTGAGTTGTGGCGCAGAGCGCGATGTGGCTGGAGAGGCTGCCGGCGCCGCACACCCGACATTAGGCTTTAGTCGCATTCTGTGATGGGCGCCACATGCAATGGAGATCGTGGGGACAGCCAAAGGCCAATCAGTGCGGCCATGGAATGATGCAAGACATTACAGGTTGTACTCGGAGGGACATTCGCAGTGAGATCTTAGTAGATTTTGTTCGTTTGGTACCTGGACGGATGAGCCGAGCCTGGCCAGGATAAAAGCTTATTGAGAGACGGCTTCATGCTAATGCGCCGAGTTGGTCACCTGTGTAGATCAAGCATTGCGCGCTACCACCAATGGCATGACAATGGCAATATAGGCACTCCGAATGATAATACAGGTACCACTAGCATGGCTACGTTAGGGATTTTGATAACCCATCCTGGGCCAGTTTATGCCCTCGTCACCGGTACACTTTTGGGAGGTCTCTTAGGCCTTTTCCAAGTAGCACCAGGCCGAACAAGCCGAGACTTTTGGGCTATTCAGACCTTCCTTTTTAGTGAAGGTAGTGAATGCATCCACGTTGCCTAAATTGACCGTCTCTAAAGCGCTGTAGAGATATCTGGATTGTTTCAACGGCAGCAATGTCTTCACATCAATGCCAATGTTGTATTACCGGGGCATCTTGACGCCTGTATTCGCCATCCAAAACAAAAAGAGGGCCCTGTTGCGTCACCGTGCTTGGACGCAGGGCACTTGGCGTCTCATCTCATCTCATCTCTCTTTTGGCGAGTGCCTACCCAGCGTGCTATCGCAACCCTACCAACAGCGCATCGGCCAGGCGAATCCAGCGGGTATCGCGCCCTCCAGCTGCTGATGCACCGGTACCTGCCGCTAATCCCGCGCTGATAGCCATCGCCCGCAGCTGCTAGCCCCAAAGGTGCTGGATGGCTGCATTGCGACCGCCGCCAGCGCCTCCACGTGCCCCGCAACACCCCCCAAAAGGTGGTCACTCAGGGCCGTGTTAGTGCTGGCACAGCGCACTAGCAGCGCGCTGGGTGCCACCTTGGCAGGCGATGCTTTTTTTTCTCGTCCGTGTGCCTGTTCCCCTATTTGGACGGCCTGCCAGTCTGTCGCCTTTTGACGACGGCTCGAGCTGGGGGAGGGGACTATCTTTCGACCTCCACTCGACTACCGATGCTCTCGAGACCGCCTCTTTTCCCTCAATTGCATCGATCTGGCACGCAAAGGGCTTGATGTGGCTGCCAGTGCCATTCTGAGAGACGGCGTATCTCTCGCAGAGAAGCAACGCGTCTATCGCTCGGGTGGCTCGAATCGCGAGTTTGAGATTTGGGAACCAGCCCCAGATCGCACCCCGGCCACAACGACGACACACAGAGCGACCGGCACCTTGCGACGGTATAACGATCGATCGATCTCACCATAGCCATGGACACATCGTATTCGCTACCGTCGTCGGCCCTGCCGCACGCACATCGGGCTCACACTCGCTCCCAGCCGCCGTCGCTAAACAATACATGGCGGATGACTGTATCGAGCGACAGCCTGCCCTCGCAGCTTGAAGACGATGAAGATGGAGGCGGGGACCATGACCACGACCACGATCATGGTCACTCCCATTCCCACCTGCGCTCAAAGGGATATTCACACTCGCCACCGCCGCTGTCCCCCTCGTTCTTACATGCGCATTCTTACAGCTATCCACACCATGGCCGCAGTGGCTCGGATGTCTCCAACGCAAGCTCTACTACGCTACAAGAGAAATCATTGGTAGGGGGCATGGGGAGTCGGTCTTCAGGGAGGAGAAACCGCTATACGCCAGAAGGCATCAACGAAACTACCCACAATCACAATCACAATCATGACCATGACCACAACCACACCCAGAGCCACGACCATGGCCACGACCACGACCACGACCACGACCACGAACATGAACATGAACATAACCACGACAAGCAATTCCAATCGCAACTTCACTCTCACTCTCACTCTCACTCTCATGACCACAGCCATGATCATGATCATCACCATGGTCACGACCATAGCCATGGCGTTGGTATCAGCACTGGCCATAACCACGGTTCCGAGCGGTCTCTCTTCACGAGGACTATCCTTCCATACACGGTTGGATGGCCCATTCTTTATTCTATACTTGCCGAGAAAGATTCGAGGCGCATTTTCTACTTTATGGTGTATGTGTATACCCAATATTATCCATCGATATCGCGGGTAGTAGACACTAATAAGAAAATCTATAGGCTGAACTTTGGCTTCATGATTATCCAGGCCTTCTACGGCTACGTTACCGATTCACTAGGCCTCCTTAGTGACAGCATTCATATGTTTTTCGACTGTGTTGCTTTACTTGTGGGATTGCTGGCAGCGGTAATGAGCAAGTGGCCAAAGAGCCAGCGTTTCCCCTATGGATTCGGAAAAGTCGAAACACTGAGCGGTTTCGCCAATGGCATTCTCTTAATGTATGTCTTTATCGCACTAATTGCTGTTTACCTACAATCTCTGACCAGTTTTTTGCTTTTAGGCTACTTAGCGTTGAAATTGCATTTGAGGCGTTTGAACGACTATGGGAGGGGACGCAAACGAAGCGGCTTGGTGAACTCTTCGTTGTTAGTAGTCTGGGATTGGCCGTGAATTTGGTCGGCATGATGGCTTTTGGACATCACCACCATGGCCACGATCACGGCCACTCTCACGGACATTCCCATGGCCACGACCATGGTGAGAAGCATGACCACGGCTGTGGTTCGCACTCAGGTCACAGTCACGGACATGACCATGGCCATGACCACGATAACGAAAATATGCGGGGCATTTACCTGCATGTTCTGGCAGATACTTTGGGCAGCGTCTCGGTCATCGTATCTACAGTTTTGACCAGCTTCTGGGGCTGGTCCGGATGGGATCCTCTGGCTTCTTGTTTTATTGCAACACTCATCTTTTTGTCTGCGCAGCCACTCGTATTCTCGTCAGCGAAGCGGCTGCTCTTGACTGTTCCTGAAGGAGTCGAGTATAACCTGCGGAACATCCTTGCTGGTATTGGACAGCAACGAGGCGTTGTTAGCTATGCAACACCGAAATTTTGGATGGATGACCATGGAGGCGAGAAGCTGTTGGGTATTGTTCATGTCACAGTGGCTCGTGGCGCCGCTCTAGAGGACACTAAAGATCGCGTTCGAGAGTATCTGCTCAAAGAGGGAATTGATGCCGTTATACAGGTGGAAAGAGATGGAGATAATGGGTGTTGGTGCACTCGAGGGCGAGCTATAGTCAGTCCGCCGCAGATGTCGAAGCAATTCTAGGGGAAGAATTTGCTGCCTTGGACATGGCTTGCCAACCGGCTTCTGGGCCCTGACACATCGACGATTCTACCGGTGGCTAATAAGAGGAATTGTTAGCCACCCAAGACATGCGGCGCGGATATTTCTTTAGTGTCGCAGTATTAATTGGCACGCGAATCGATTGCTTGATAGCAGTGGTGGCAGTGTAATAGGATATCGACGGGCTTTTATACATACAAGGAACGAGGAGGAATGACTGGCGTACTGGTGCGAGTCCTGGATTTGCCTGGCGTTTTAGGATATGTTTCTGTCTATAATTAGGTGGCGGTAGCATACGCTAGAAGTATCTTAGATCCCTGGCGGAATTTTGACATGTTAAATCTTAATGCGTGGGATCACCTCGTGAATTGTGTATTTATCTACAATGCTCTTTGAACCTGTCTGCACCTAAGCTTAGTTCGTCGCCATGTCAGGTCAAGCATACACCGAATGGCGCCGAGACCGGACGCGTGCATCGTTAGCTTCCCCCAGTGCTACAGATTAGCGATTATATGCTCTGCGGTGCATCTGTCTGGAGTTGTGTATTATTCAGTGGCCGAGTATGACGTATGACGTATGGCGCTATTTGGTTGAATTGTACGATTGGATCTCTAATAGAGCTAGTCAGATGTATTAAATCGATGTAACGATGCATACCAACTCTTTCTACGGTGTATGTCTATCTCTACATGTTGATTACGCAGATAGGCACATGCGCGTATCCATACTTGTTGCGTGCTCTGCCAACTCGGAACGGCCCTTTTAAAATGCGGGCTGCTTATTAGATGTTGTAATCCGCATTGACGTTGGGCATCTATCCATCTACACCTCCTATCAAAGTGCCATCCAGGGTCCAGATATCCCAGAAGTTGACATTTCCTTTACCTACCAGCACTGCAAATAGATGAACTGCTTTGCTCGCCGTTTTGCACGAATAATCTGTACAAATGAGTAATGACATGATTGGCCCCTTTGTAAGCAACGTTCAACTAATGTTAGTCAGATCATGATAAGGTATGCGACTGTTTGATCTTTCTGACGGCATCATCAGAGGCTAAGGCAAAGCCGTGAAATATAGACATATTGCCAGCTATGCGGCGTCATCTTCAACATCCATCGTATAAGGACCCGTGATGAACCTCGAAGTTCTGCCTGGGGCAATACTTTCACCAGCAGACACAAAGGCTGGGACTGGGTTGCGGTATCCGCCTTTGACGAAGATGACTGTCCTGATGGGGGCTGTTCCTCTGTTTATCGCGGAAGGCCAAGTTGGGAGCGGAGGATTCATCCACGCTTATATGACGATGACCTAGATGATGCTACATATGTATATGAAAGTGACGACGATGACGAGCCCTTGGAGTACGACTTAAATGCAGAAGATGATGATGACGAGAGCGACGGAGTGGCCGAAGAGGGAAGCGAGACAAGCCCTTTCCAAAATCAAAAGCCAGATGCGGGAAACGGTAAGTTGATATTCGACATCAAGGGATTCGACATTCAAGAATACGACACCGAGTTTCTGCCCTTATCAGCGCCCTACGACGAACACGGAGCGGTAAAGGACGAGGATATGGAGAGTGACCGGCACATCATGGCTCTCCCCGCAGCTCGCAAGTACGAACACATTGCCGGCCCGGGCTGTCTCAATACCCGAGGCTTCCACGGCGATGTAATCAGTGTGGAGGAGATGATGGACTGCCAGACTGTGCAGGGCATCTTCCGGAAACCCGAGCACTGGACGCCGCGGGACGATGATATGGATTTTGAGAGGACGTCAATGTACTACGCGCTTACGGGATTGTCGGATTTTATGCCTGCTTCGGGGGCTGGGCTGAGATGTGCGCCTCATAGAGGTGAGGCGGATCATTGCGATGCGACGAATAATAGTGATATCTGGTGCAAGGTGAGTGTTTGACGATGGCGAAGGGGTCGATTCGTCGTGCTAACAAACATGATTGGATAGTCGTCTCAGTGGACAACTCGCATACTCCCTTTCCACCCCACATGTTTTGAGCTATTCATTCAGATAAGCAAACTGCGCATGGGCAAAGTCCGTCTTGACCCGCTGGTTCGTCTTGAAAGCAACTCTCGAAACGACGTGTTTGGTGAGCGGCACCCCGATGTCCAAGATGCAAAGAGCGACGGATGGCATTGGAACTGCATGCCTGGCTCAGAGTATCTCGTTGCAAACCCCGTATTTGTGCCCGGCTTGAAAGCTCTTTTTGACGCTGCCATATCGAATGCGGATAATTTTAACGTCCAGCATAGCCCATTTGAAGATGTGTCAGAGACACGAGATATCGATTATGAGGCGCAAGATCCGTTCTCGGTGCTACCAGCTGAACTGAGGCAGGCAGTTGTCTGGAACCTCGACTCTAAAGATGTCGCTAATTTACGATTGGCATCTCGGGCATTCTACCACCTCCCTATATCTCTATGGCACAGGCTGATGGTACGAGAGATGCCATGGATATACGAAGCATGGTGCGATGATTCTACTCCGTACCACTGGGCCATGGCAAACGCATCAGATCTAAAACAAATGCGGGAGCAGAGAGATGCATATACTACTGAACGACGTCGTAGGGCGGGAATTCTCCAGGATCACGATCGAGAGCTTTATGCCGCCTGGGAAGCAAACGAGCCCAAGAGCCCTCCATGGTTCGACACACCGGAGTTTCTAGCCCAGTTGCAACAATCTGCAGATATAAAGAGAGCTATGGCGCCTGTTAAGCTCCCCCGCGAGAGGACAAACTGGTACCGCCTTTATGCGGATATCAAAGCGAATGAGATGACGGTCAAGGGGTTGCGTAACAGGAAGAGGATATGGAAGAATGTGGAACATATTGTGGCGGAAGTTGAGAAGGAATGGGAGAAAGAATTGCGTGAGAAGCATATAGCGTTTACGACTTTGATGGGAGAGACGCTTGAGTCTTTGAACCTTTAATGTGGACCTTCCTTCCATATTAATAGATAGTATTTGTCACCACTTTTAAGGTTATTTTGATAGATTTTGAATGCAAATTTTGTTTGATAGAAATACAATATGGAATTTGTCGTTCAATTTTTGTCCATAGTCTTGTTAATATCATTGGAGCTTATTCTCAATGAAAGAGCGAACTATCATGATAGTACTGTGCCGTTTTTTACCCCCTGGCGATATGCTGCTGCTGGCTCAATGTGTTACACAATGGATTATTCGTTATAAACCACTTTCTATGATACCAATCAACATAGGTAATCATCGGCATACTAAAGTTCAAGAGGACTTACCAATCGGGCGCCATTCAATACAAGTAATCACTACATGTACCTAGGGGCATGGCATGAGAAGTAGCGGTACACAGGCTTTTTGGCAGGCCGCATAGAGGGCAACGCCAGCAGGTCCTGCAGCGAGAGACGTCGAACAGGCCGCTTGACATGCAGCGTAAGCCAATGGACTGGCCATGGTGGTGGGCAGAGCAGTGGCAGCGAGAGCGATAATGAAGAACTTCATCTTCATGCAATGCCGAGTTAATGGTATAAGAACGTTATTCGTCCAGGATATTTTGTTTTGTCAAGCTTAAGACTGCCGGATGGACAGAACGTATGGGCTGGCGTTTGGACAATCGCCCTTCCTTTTATCTCTGTAAGACAGCGTTGTAAGCCTCCCTTAGCGGCATCTCGATACACTACTCCAGAAAACAGGTGAGCATACCATACAAGCGCCATTATTTTTTTTTTATCTTTTTTGGAAATAGTGCAGATCTCGATCTCGATCTCGATCTCGATCTCGATCTCGTTGCCAACACTACGTAAGAGCGAATGTGGCTGAATAGCTCAAGATAGCAGCATTCTCTCGTGCTGGATAGGTAATACGGCACCGCAGTATTAGTGGGTGATTGGCGCCCGCCTTATAATGCGCCTCTGCAGGATGCCGAAGAAGAAAATGGCCAAAGAAAATGCGTCTAGGATTCAGAGTGCCCAGGTATGACTCAGGAAATTGTTTCATAATACGCTTTGCACGAAATGACAGCCTCTGTATATAAGGCCAAAGAGGGTAGAGACATGTCGTCGGGAGGATTTGCCGCTTGTGCGCAGTCAGCAGGAGACCGTTAGCAGGCCTAGCATAGCTTGGAGAATTCTAGCAAGTCTGATACTGGGCCGGACATGACAGTTTCCCTGAATGACCCGAGGCAATAACAAGGGCAGCAAAGGATGAGTTGGCAGGCTCTTCATCTTTACCCAGACACCTATATCGTCCTCTGCTACCATGAAGGCCAGATATTTACAGTTTACGGCGGCATGATTTCACACTATTCTCCAGCGAGGCGGGCTTTCCGCTGACCAAGGCCTGGCATGTGATTGCTATGACGAACGTGGGGTGAAGGGGACCCCGGCTTTTTTCTGGTCCTCTTCTGGCTCTCTACCCCACGGGCAAGTGGCGTTGAATCTCAAGAGTGGCGTTTCGGCAAGCTACGGCTGGGCCGAAGACTGCCGGGAGTACAATGTATATTACGGGTTAAGGAATATGTCATCAAGAAAAGCAATCAGAAAAAAAGAGAAACCCATTTATAATGATGAGAATACTTGATTTACACACTGTTACTTTTTTATTCCAGCCCTCAGATTATAGTTCATTCTTCAAATCATCAAGACAAGCTCCAGACCTAGCAGCATTTGTCCCGCCTTTTTTTTTCTGCGCATTGACCTGCCGACTTTACGGAGTCTGGGAGCAAGCCGCAGCCGCAAACCGAGGTTCAAGGCGGGGACCCTCCGACAAAGGAAGGGATAGAGATGAAAAAAGAGAGACCTTGGTAATATAGCTTAGCTGTCTTTGACCGATGTGAATATATGCGTTAAGAGGGTGTTTCGGCTGGTAGGGCAATTGTATCTATCAAGTACTAATGATATGTGCTCTGTACCGATTTATAGTAGATGCAGCAAAAGAGAGCTGCTGACTGACATGTGCATATCACAAGTAAAAAGAACAGAAGAGGGAAAAAAGAATCTCAGTCAGATGCCCTCTCACCCGTCACGAGGGTCTATATATACCTCAAAAATGAGTAAAACAAAAACAAGATGCTAGTCTCCATCTATATACTAATTCTACACGTTCATTGTAGCATCCCGTCGTCCGAATGGCAGATCCTTCCGTTCATCATCCAGTCGCTGGGCAGGTCCCAGCCTAGACTGCCTTTAGCAGCGCCCATAAGGGTGATGAGGGTGCGCCACACATGTAATGTAGCAGCGCATGTGCCGCACGTACCTGTCCCGCATAGGTGCATATTAAATTGTTCAGCTCGCTGATCATTGATATATCTTTCCACTCTCTCCTCCACTGCCTTTAATCTTTTTGCCTGTGTTTCTCTCTTTTCTCTTCTTTTTTCTTTTTTCTCATTCCTCCTTCGTCTTCTCTCTCTCTCTCCTCTCCTCTCTACATCCCACCACAGCCACAGCCCGCCATGTCTTCATCATCCTCCACCCCCGCCGAGGCAGTCGCCCAGATCGCCGAAAAGATTCCCTCTCCCCAAGAGGCCAAAGAGACCGCCCAGGCCGCTGCCCCTGCGGCGCAATCCGCGCTCATGTCCCAGCTGCGCGCCCTCGCAGCAGGCGGCTTCGGTGGTGTTTGCGCCGTCGTCGTCGGCCACCCCTTTGACCTGGTCAAGGTGCGCCTGCAGACGGCCGAGCGCGGCGTCTACTCCAGCGCCATTGACGTGGTGCGCAAGTCAATCGCTCGAGATGGAATGAGAAGAGGCCTGTACGCCGGTGTGAGCGCACCGCTGGTTGGCGTTACTCCCATGTGTATGTGATGTTTTGTCCTCTTTTCCCCCTTCCTTTGTGTTTTGTGTCTCTGGTGGATTTGCCGAACCTCGGCACAAACCCAAATCCCAGAGTTACGGCAGAGATAAGACATTGTGCTGGGGCTAACAAGAAACCAAATTTTCCAGTCGCCGTCTCCTTCTGGGGTTACGATCTCGGCAAGCAAATCGTCGGCGCCACCTCGACCGTCGGCCCCGAGGGCCTCTCGACCGGCCAGCTCGCCGCCGCTGGCTTCCTCTCCGCCATCCCCATGACCGCCATCACCGCCCCCTTCGAGCGCGTCAAGGTCATCCTCCAGGTCCAGGGCCAGAAGCAGCTCGCCCCCGGCGAGAAGCCCAAGTACAACGGCGGCCTCGACGTCGTGCGCCAGCTCTACCGCGAGGGCGGCATTCGCTCCGTCTTCCGCGGCAGCGCAGCTACCCTCGCCCGTGACGGTCCCGGAAGCGCCGCCTACTTCGCCGCCTACGAGGTTATTAAGCGCAAGCTGAGCCCCAAGGACCCCGAGACTGGCAAGCCCACTGGCCAGCTGAGCTTGACGGCCATTACATGCGCTGGTGCCGGTGCCGGTGTGGCCATGTGGATTCCCGTCTTCCCCGTCGATACCGTCAAGTCCCGTCTGCAGACCGCCGAGGGCAACGTCACCATCGGAGGCGTCATTCGCGAGCTGTACGGCAAGGGCGGCTACAAGGCCTTCTTCCCTGGCTTCGGACCGGCACTCACTCGTGCGGTCCCTGCGAACGCTGCTACATTCTTGGGTGTTGAGCTGGCACACCAGGCCATGAACAAGATGTTTGGTTCTAAATAAACGATTTGCTTTTTTTCTGTTTGAGCTAGCTTTCGATTTCTGGGAGTTGTCATTTTTTTTTTTTTTTCTTATTTGTTTATGGATATCATGGCAAATCAATGTTTTTGCGTATAAAGGGATATTGGACTTGGGCAAAGATAAAAGTAACGGGAAGATGTTGATGGAGTGTAGGAACGAGAGAGAGGCATATATATACACTCATGACTGTTCACCGGGTTTGAATCCCCTCTTTGTTGGCATGGTGGGGAATCGTGGAAAGGAGCTTTAGACGGCTGGTGTTTTGATAATCCTCCGTAGAGAAGATGTCTTGCTGTCTATTTTCAGAGGTGCATATATATAGGTATATAGGTACTGGTAGGCATTACAAGCAGCCTTTCACATGTTCAAACATGGCTTTATAAAAGTGAACATGAAAATAGATCCTGTGAGATTTTACAATCATTCTGTCTGAAAAGGCGCTTTAACTCATATATATAAACAAAAAAGGATACCGCTCCAAGTATACTGTAAACTCCATATTCTTCAATACACACGCTTTCCGTCAACTATATGTAAAAAAGAGTAGATAAAAACACTCGCTAAGACGTTAGATATAAACTGCGATCCAAAGATTCCAACTTTTCAGGATCCGCTGCCCTGATTCCCCTTTGCTTGCTCGCTGTTGAGCTGCTGTACATATTTCTCTCTTGATTCCCAGCTTCCCAGCTTCTTCCGTCTCTCTTCATTTGCGCCCTAAATATCCCAAATCAAGAACCGATGCGCTCATATCGAATTCCCTTATGCCAAAATATTTAAATAAGAGCAGGTTTCTCATCATCAAGCTCTCTCGTTAACAGTCCACCTCCTCTTCGAGTGACTCCAGTCCCTGGATACGTCTGGTTCAGGCACAGCTAGATTCCACATACCTCCAAGTTGCGACAGCGGCATCTCTTCCACCGGGCTTCCAAAGGCTTTGGAGGCCAACTCTGTGTTGATTTTGATAGGGGCGGAGAAGATGCCCCCCTTGGGAGAAGTTGGGCGCTCTGCTGCCCGGTCAAGGAATGGAAATGGTTTTGACTTTGTTTCTTTCGCCGGTTTGATGTTTTCATCTGGTGATTTGACGCTTTCGTTTGATATGGGGTTGAATCGCTTGTTACCAAAATCAGGGAGCATGCTATCATAATCATCCACCGCTTCCTCATCAACATCGTCTATAAAACGCAGTGCAGAGCGTGCGGGTGTCCATAGGCCAGAAGAAGATGACATACTTCCTCGGCCTGTGGTCTGCCCGCTGCTTTCTTTGCTGCCGGGAATGTTCAAGGTCATACCCGCAGGCGGTGCAACTTTAGGGGATTGTCGGCTGGAGCCCGAGTCTCGTCGCGAGAAAGGGCCGACTGAAGCGTTTGCAGAAGTACTTCGGTTGCCGTAGAGGAGATCCGTAAAGGGACTCTGGACAGGTCCCTCCGTGGTGGTTGGGCTGGCTAATATTGATGCGCGACCACGGCGACCTGAAGCACTCCAGTTGTTTCTGGGCGACGCTGGTTGTCCGTTAATGGATGCTCCAGAGCCGGAACGCAGGTGTTCTGTGCTTGCCGAGAGGCGAATATCGTACAAATCATCGACAGCAGCTAGCGGATGCCCAGCGCCGCTCTGGCGATCCGCTGCAGCGGCCAGAGCTTTGGCATAATCAGCATCCGCCTTTCTAGTAGCTACTGTGATGGAAGCGATTCCGACATCCATAAGAACAGGCTGATGCGTGACGGCCCCAATCAGAGCATTGCAGCCAGCACCGTGAGACACGATGATGACGACCGTCTCGACTTCCTCGTCCTCATCTTCGCCATAGCCGCTATCGTTACAATTATGGTCGTTGTCACTGCTCATGGATGCGCAGAGCATCTCGTCGGGACAGTCCGTCGTCGCATACCAGTTGACCATCTTCTTCAACCCTGCGCGAAAGCGGTGGTGCATCGACGCCCACTCTTCGCCCAGCTTTCCGCCATCACCAAAATCAAGCGGGGCTCTTATTGAGTCCCACTGGTAGTCAATCACAGCGCATGAGTCCCTAGCATGAGCGACGAATCCATCCGGAATCTTTCCGTTACTGGAAATAGCATGCAATGGTCGAGGGGGGGCATAGCCTTTCTTCTGCTCCTGCGATGCAGAGGATAGCGCTGCGGCCATGGCTGACGAGGTAAAGACGCCGCCTCTTTCCGACGTGGGTGAAGCAGGCGGCTGTGGAGTAGCGACAGGCGAGCTCCAAAGAGCGCCTTTCGACGCTGGGCGACTGTTGCTAGAGGCTGGGGCGGTTGTGTACATGCTGTAATCTTCGCGCCGTAGAAGCTCTGACTTTGCGCTGGCCATCATCAGAGACGCTCCAGGAGGCGGTGTGATCATCTCAAAGTACTCTGGCGTGAGCCACTCTCCCAGGAACGTGTCGAGTCGTAGCAAGGCGGACTTGTGCGGACTCTGCTGGCCGATTGGCGCCTTTCGCGGAACAATGACATCGGACGGCTGGTATATGGAATCAGGCGCCGTCTGTGCAAGACCCGAGGTGATTCCTATCGACGTCTGGATGCATCGCAAGAAGGGCGAACTGTGGATGACGACTCTGAACCGTCTGCGCTTCCCGCTAAGCCCAGCACCGTTCTTTGTCACCTCGGCGTCGATTTTGGCCTGTTCTAGAATGCTCCCAATGTGGTTACCCACCTGCCTGGCCTGTAGAAAGCCGCCGTAGGTCAGGGGAGTATCGTAAGGGGTTGGCGACGTGAGGTGCCATTGCTTGTCGGCGGCATCGAGTCGGTTGCCATGTCTAAGAAGCCCACGCAGGTTAGTGATGACTGGCCGACTGGATGGCAAAATATGTGCCTTTCTGCTCTTCCATACCTTACAATGAAAATATGCGATGGTAACCGACCCATGGTTGGGCTGCGAAATCTGACAGGTGTGGCTGGTAATATATTTCTTTGTGTGTTGAGTTGCCAGTATTATCCAGATCACCGCTGGAGAACCAATATATCTTGATGCAGCTATGAGACGCTAGAACAAGAGGGAAAACACAAAATGAGATGTGATGGTAGCCTGAGGATAGCAAAATAGCAATCGATGGTGGTCTCTGGAGACTTTATAGATCAGATGATCGACCTGTCAAGCAGGCTCTGACGTGTCTTCCTGGCCTTTTACAGAGTCGCAAGGACCAGAGCGTTCTCCGCATGAGGGGGCGAGCAGCACCCCAGCCTGGAGAACAGGGAATGTAGCGGGGGTTGATCAGCTGGTCGAGGGATGGGTGAGGCGCTGCCGGGCTGAAAGACGCGAGGCCATATGCGAATGCGGAAACAACGCTGTTTGCCCCTGAAAATCCAAATCGACAGACAGGTGGTTCGATAGGAATGGAGGTGAGACTGATGGCTGAGAGCTGAAGGAGAGCTGAGTGTTGGTTATGGCGGCGGCCACTGGGTACGGTAGGCTCATGTGCCCACTATGACCACTGACAGTCCCGCTGGATATAGCGCTCTTAGTTAGTGCTTTCACGTGTTGAAAGTGCGTGAGTGGGCAGTCAATTGATCCAAGATGGCAGAAGCTGCACAATTGAAAACGACGAAGCGATTACGTAGGCGCCGATTCCATGCTAAAATGAATCATTAATCTTAACGCCTGTCGGCTCTAATTGAAAAGCTACCGCTTTGGGCATCTCCTACACCCATGTGACGTGGACAAGATTTTTTGATCTTGCTTGTCTCTTTCAACTGCGCGAACTTTTTTTTTTTTTTTTTTTCTGCCTTGGTCTTTTTTGTAGGTAAGGCTGTTTCGTCATTAGCACGTGGGGCGCATGAGACCCTGGTTGGTGGCATGCATGCATTGCAACGCGGACGGGTGACAAAAAAACAGGGAATGCGAGAGCTGAAACACACACGCCAAGATTATGCACAGGCAATTTCTAGAGCCAAGCAGTGTAAAAGGTGCGCATATTATGATTTCGTACGCACTTATTGATCTGGCGGTTTTTGGCTTTCTGTCATCCGCCTATGCCGCTCTTCTCTCGACTCAAGCCACTGATTGCGTGCATCCTTGCGACACCAGAATCTAATCTCGATCAAGGCTGTCAAACTGCCGCGCGGGGAGAAACACAATAGAGACGTAATCATTGTGGCTGCCTTGTCTCCAACCTCTTCTTTTTTATTTTATTTAGCTGCTACCACTGTAGCATCAACATTGACCCTTGCTTGAAGAAGAAAGAGACTCGGCGTTATGAGATGCGGGCAAGATGGATGGCGGTTGCTCTACACCTTTCGCTCACCGCTGCTGCAGACGTAATATAGTGCCATGTAGATACTTTGGATTTCTCTGTATTACTCCAAGTCTTACTCCATTCTCCGCACACGTCGCCCCCAAAAGCCACAGTGAGCACTGCTTGATGCTACGATATGTCGCCTCCTCTGCAAGGTGTAAGACACTTGATTACTTAACGTTGTACTGTAGAGGCGATTGATTATGCCAAGCATCTTCATGCGCAGCACCTTTTGGACGAACATCCAGCCTGAATTCTCTTCATCAACAAACGTCAGGCAACTAGACTCTCATACCCCAGTATTCACTCTCCCATCCCCCAATTTTCTCCAGATTCGCATCTTCACTGCGTCTGTCACATGCGTTTAGCGGCCGCTAGCTACGGGTACTTCCTTTGTCCAAGATGCACCCCTCTTTCTGCTCCCCACACGCCCCGCGACAGCTATTTGGAGACTCTTTAGAGGGTACCAAGGGCTGCTAGAGAGGTACTAGAGCCAAGGCGGCATTTGGGATAGTTTAGCATGTACTCGATACGAGCGTGGCGGTATCTCCTGCTTTCAGTGCCTGAAACGCAAAAGGGGTCTAAATTTGTAAGCCAGCAAGACTCACCACATACTGGGAGCTCATTAGCCAAACAATCTCGACTATCCACCATCGCGACTTGCAGCGGCATTGCTATGGCATCGAGGCCACAGCTGTCGCTAACACTGATATCGAACTAATATCTATCAAGTCGTCTTCAAGTCTGCTCTTCTATTCTTTCTTTGCTGTTACTCGGTGGCAATGAAGCTCTCCAACCTCCCTCTCCAGGCCATCGTGGCCTCGGTGCTTCTTGCGACAACCGCCGTTGCTGAGCACACGAGCAACTGGGCCGTCCTGGTCTGCACATCCCGATTCTGGTTCAACTATCGCCACCTCGCCAATGTCCTGTCCATGTACCGAACCGTCAAGCGCCTGGGCATCCCCGACTCCCAAATCATTCTCATGCTGCCCGACGACATGGCCTGCAATCCACGAAATGCGTTCCCAGGCACCGTCTACAGCAACTCAGACCGTGCCGTGGACCTATATGGTGACAACATTGAGGTTGACTACCGCGGTTATGAGGTCACTGTTGAGAACTTCATCCGACTCTTGACTGATCGTGTCGGCGACGAGACGCCCCGAAGCAAGCGACTCTTGACTGACGGCCGAAGCAACATCTTTGTGTACATGACCGGACATGGTGGAAACGAGTTTCTCAAGTTTCAAGATGCGGAGGAGATTGGCGCGTTCGATCTGGCTGATGCCTTTGAGCAGATGTGGGAGAAAAAGAGGTGCGTATTTAATCTATCACGTTTATCCATATTGCTCTTGAAGCTGGCGGGATGAATCTAACCCATTCTTTAAATATAGATACCATGAAATCCTCTTCATGATCGATACCTGCCAAGCAAACACCATGTACAGCAGACTGTACTCTCCCAACATTATTGCCACGGGATCATCTGAGCTCGACGAATCTTCATATTCACATCATGCCGATAACGACGTCGGTGTCGCCGTCATTGATCGATACACTTACTACAACTTGGAATTCCTCGAAGCTCATGTCCAGGACTTGAGCAGCAAGAAGACTATTGGCGAGCTGTTTGATAGCTATGAATTCGACAAGATCCACTCCACTGCCGGTGTCCACTACGATCTCTTCCCTGGTGGTGAAGAAGCTGCGCGCAGCCGCTTGATCACCGACTTCTTCGGCAACATCCAAAACGTCGAGGTGGACCGGGCCAAGGATCTGGCTCTGGAAGAAGAACTGGTCGAGCTCAGCAAGACTATTGCCATGCTGCGGAGAAAGGAAGCCGAAGAAGATGCAGCCTACAACAATGCATCGTCCATTCCTGCGAGCGTCCCCACTGCGCCGCCGAGGAAGATCCAGGGCGCCAAGGCTCTTACTGAAGATGACTGGTGGACGAAGAAGGTCATCGGAGCTACGGCACTTGCTGGATGTGCACTATTATGGGGGGTTGGTAGCTTCTTGGAAGCGTGAGCTGGAGCAGCACGTTGATTTACCGTTTTTGTTATCAAGCATTTGATTTTTAGCCTATATTATGAATTTTCTTGTCTCAGAGACGAACGAGACGTTTTGTACTATCAATCGAACACAGTTTATGCTGCTTATAACGTTGTTTTCAGAATTACCACTGTTGAGTTGGCTTTTGTATGACGCATTTCCTAATTTAATGCTGATGTGCGCAGAATGGATTGCTTATGCCCGCTAGAATATATCAAAGCGAATTACATTAGAAATTATTATCATAGTTCTTTTTCTTTTTCTTTTTCAATCGGACCTCTATGCAGATATATAGCAGCATATATTCTATAGAGTTAGAGCACAGCGAGCTATGAATCCGAAAATCGTGTCTTAGTCAGCAGCAAACTGCTCGACCGTGTAGCTTTCTTCCACCTTTCAGATGAAACCTTGTTCATGAAATTTTCATCTCCTCAACGGGTTGCAAACAAGAAAAGGTATTTTCGCTGGGGATTGCGAAATACACCAATGAATCTGATTGAGTGCCCACGCGTTCCGATGAAATTGGCCTCACCCAGCCCTCCATAACATGGACCGATTTAGGGTGAGTTGACTGCAGCTTTACACCAGCTTTTTACTTCATATCCACATCAAACACCACCTCAAGACATGGCTTCTGGACTGCTCTCTTTTATTTTCGAGAATCTTCCTGTAATTTGTCAATTTATTTGTATAATGCATATAAAACAAAGGCTCTGCTGCTTCCTCGAGCCCCCTTCTCAAATTCTGCAGACTCGCCAGTGATCTTACCGATTTTGCTATACTTCATCCCATGCTCATAAACTCAGCTTTCGAGCTACTAATCCTGACACTCAATCAATTAGGCGCGTCCCCTTCAGACACTATCTCTCACTTCTCGCCCACCCTCACCACACGCTCTCGCCTGGTCATGCGATGCTGAGCTGGCTATTGCGACGCAAGAGTCCATTTACATCTTCTTACCCGACTATCTGGGCGGCCACGATGCCGATGCTGATGAGCGGGATGCCTCCCAATATCAGTTTGCATTATCTCTCCAGCCATCTTCTGTTATAAACCCAAGCACCAGGATTAACGGCCAGCTATGCGCTCAGGCCGGCGTCAGACTACCAGCTCCCAAAACCGGCGAAGAGGGCAGCTTTAGAGGCGTTGGCAATGGGGCAGTCACTGGGTCTGGCGCGGCATTGGGCCAGGTCATTCGAGTAGAATGGTCCCCGAGTGGATTGGGATGCAACTCGCGACCAGTATTGATGGCGTTGACAACTACCGGCAACTTGATCACGTTTGGAGAACAAGCAGATAGTCAGTCAACCGCCACATCAAGCATGAGAACTCGGACGTTTAAGAATTGGAGGATGCTATGGGGTCTGGGTGCCAAGCTGCCTATACCTGATTCCGAATCCAAAGATGGCTACCGGACCATGGATGAGCGCATCATGTCTTTTTCATGGGCCAAGGAGATTGCGCCAGGAAGGGCCTTGTTGGCCTACATGAACGACTCAGGGCAGATTGTCATCATGAGTGTTCAGTATCACCGGCGCCGAGACCCTTCAAAGCGTGGTTCTGAGAAAGAATGGATCTGGACATTGACGCAACACGTTAGAATTGACGGAAGAGGCCCTCATAAGGAGGTAAGTTGATGCTCCCACCATCTATATTTAGCTTCATGTTGCACCTTACACTCACACTTTCTTAGGCTGCAGATCCACAAGACCCAGATTTCACCCCTCAAGGCACCGCATTTGCTATAAAATGGAGTCCCTGGCTCATCGAAGATGGATATAAGACAGCAACTATTGCATACATTGCGAAGAATCACGTAGGCTTCCGGCGAATCATATTATATGGCGACTGGGAAAGGGGTGAACTTCCCGATGTGGTATCTGAGAAAAGCGATACCACTGGCATATGCTTGCCCCTCTCCAGCGACGCCTTGGTTGAGTGGGAAGATGCGGTAAGTGGTGATTGTGGTTATGAATGGACTGCTTAGTGGAACTTGATGCTAAAAGAATGGCAGATATGGACTGAAGCAGACTCTCATACTGCCCGGGGTATCATATCGACTCCATTTTCTGTTAAGCCTTTCCAAGTCATACTCAATGGTCCTTTGGCTGAGCCGGCACCTCCACACTCTGTCTGGGAGTGTGCCTCAGCATATCCTGAAGCCGATGAACCATCAACAAATCCCATCACAGGTAAGTCCATATGACTGCTACTAGACGGTAACCTTGTTCTTATTGTCGATACTAGGACTCGTCGTTCACGACCCGGATCCTGAAAACAAACCCCAAATTCCATATTATTCATTGGTCAGGTTATCAGCCACCTCTACAAATCTCGACTGGTATCAGACAAACCTACCCGAAGGAAATCTACCACAGTGGGTAGAAGACATAGGAGATCAACACGCCCGTCTAGTCTCCCGATCCGCCGCGCTATACGGCGTCGACTCAGACTTTGAGTCAGACTCTGAAAACGGAGACGACAGGACCATGCAGGAAGCACCTCCAGCGCAAGCCGAGCCCGTCTTGCAAGTCCACCCCTACCGGTTTCGCCTCTGGGGCTTGGCCAAATCCCCGGGCGACGGATGCACCGCCGTGCTCGCTTCAAAGCACGATACCCAGCATCCTGATCGTCGGGGCATCTCAAGCGTGCACTTTGACTGGCAAGTACCTGCCGATGCGGATGACAAGCCTCTGCGCATTAGAAAAATCTCCAAGCCCCTTACCACTGAAGGTCGCGTGTGGGAGTGGATGTATGGCATGGGGGAAGACGTCCCCGGCGTGACTCCCGGACAGAAAATGGCTACTACCAGGCTACAAAGCAGCCCATTAAGACAACTGTTCAAAGATGTAGTACTAAGGCTGCCATGTGTATTCTGTAGCACTCAGCTATCGAATAAGGACGACGTAGCAACTTGTGAGAATCGACACGCATTTGGTACGAAAGCAATCTTTACATTCCCTTTCTCCCCCCCCCCCCCC
>KQ479113.1:343307-423707 GCA_000331835.2 Trichoderma hamatum GD12
CCCCCCCCTTTCTCTTAATGATTTTCTTTACTAACGTTCCATAATAGCCATATGCGCCACATCTGGCATTCCCATATTAGCACCGGGCATATCCCGCGTCTGCGGCGTCTGCAAGATGCGCTGCCTCAAGGTATCTGAGCTGGAGAAGCTGGCGGAAGAGTACCTCGGGAATGTGGACGCAGTGGGCGATTCACAGGGGGAAGTGTGCGGTGGGTGTGGCGGCAAGTTTGTTATCTGAACTGGATAGACGGGTTCACTTTGGTTCTATTCGAGCAGCAGATCGTAGTGCATGATCCAGAAAGCAAAACGATTGCTAAACTGGATTAGAAATAATAGCGAGTATAGTATTCATAATTGGGGTTTGGGATCAGCTCGAATTCAGTACATCTTATAGAGAAACTTTCCGTAATTGGAGATGAAAGAAATGAAATTTGGCTCAATCTCTGTGTTCCCAATATGCGCCTTCGCTTACTATATCAGCTCACTCTTTCCATTCTTTTCACATGTACGTTGAAGTTATCATCAAACTCTCCCATAGCTAGTTTCCTATTCTCACACTTCCATTCCACATCTTATCCGAATGATATCGAGATGTCTCTAAGCAAAAAAGGTCGGACTCTGCATTCCCACATGGTTGCCGCAAATGAGTCGTCCGTTAACCGGCTTGACTGTGAATTGATTCGAAACTGTTACGCCATTGTCAGCCAGTATCCTGCCTTTACTACATCCAAGAAAGACAGTCTTACCACCGGGTCCCATCTCTAGAGCAGTGTACTTTGGAAATTTCACTTCATCCAGACAGTTGCATTTGAGAAGTACGCTGCCCGAGTCCTGAATGTAATCCAGCGTGCACGGTCTGCAAGTAGCATCAAAACCACCACTGTAATTGACATTCCAGATTATCAGTAAAGTATTTTCCATGGAGCTTCTCGGAATAATTGTTCACTTACTTTTCCTCATACACCAAATGGCCTCCAACATTCCCAATGCATGCATTCAAGTTGAGGCTCGTCTCCCACCACATGCCCGCATCGTCAACGCATCGTCCCTCCAACGTCGTCATGCCGACTTTTCCATGGCCACCGAGTGTGACTTGCACGCACAAGCCACCAAAGACGGCATTGCTATCGGGGCTTTTGATAGTGGCTTCCGTCTTGTTTTGCGCGAGATGGTTGAATCCCGGGAGAGGTACAACAGATGTTGGGATCCCTTCCGGGGCCGTGCTCGTCGCAATAGCTCTATCTTGCGGATGTCCTCCTGGGATGATGAAGGGAATCGTAGGTGGGCCGCGGTAAGGAGCTGCCGAGCTAGAAGCGGCGAGAGTGATGAGAAGGACGGTGAGCTGTGGCCACATTGTGAGCTGTTGACTGTCTAATGATATCTTCTCAGGATAGTAGTGTTTATTCCTAACAAGATGGAATCTCTGGAGTATTGATATCAGGTAGAGATACGCAACGGTATAAATAGAGAAAAAGAAAAGGTGAAGAAAAGTAGCAAGTCCAAAATGGGGGGTAGCGATCCGAGACAAAAGTAAAACGATCCGACTGGCAGCTGTCCGACTGGCAGGATCAGAGGCAGATGACAATCAGAACAGCCTATTGCAACCCCCTTGCGTACCGTTTCGTGATATTGATGCGTTGTTGGCTCCTATTCCAACGGAATGCAAGCACTTTTCTATGCGTGCGTATGGAATACTATGATACTCGTACATACGGGTGTGCGTACTATACAGGTATGAGCATGTATGTCATACACCTAGTATCTGTATGCACGTGTCAGACGGGGGCACAGCAATAGGGGGGCGTTGGTGATAGTGGCCAGCTTTGGTTCGTTTCCTGTTTTTTTTTTTTTTTTTTTCATTCCTTTTCTTCATGGAATGAAGGCTTCAGGTCCGTATAAACTCGTTGGGTGCACAATGAGGTAGTTTCGTCAAATCAAATCTCGATATCCGACCAACATCAATCGGGTAAACAAGGAAATAAAAGGGGACAAGAAGAAAACGAAGGGAGGCACTTGCATCCAAAGAGCCGCAAGTCTCCAATCTCCTATTCCTCTTTTCTTTTAGCTGGATGCATGCCGTCAATCAGGCCATGATAGAGGTTAATACAGGCCTTTATTGCATCTGAAGAAGCGAGCCTAAATATCGGTATAAAGAATGTAGAATGTAGAGCGTGACGCAAGTTAGCTAGGCTGTGCCTTCCCATCCACCAACGCTTCACGGACCTCCTTTATTCCGAAACGAGGCCAGTAAAATAGCTGTTATACCAACATAATGCTGCCATCACCGTTGGTAGCAGCTTTCACATCTCATGCTACTATTTATCACATGCACGAGATGTGATCAGTCAGTCCTTACATATCTGCATATAACATATAACATGACCCCTTTCAAGAGGCAGTTTATATTATCATTCAAGTTATACTGTGTTCATCTAGAATCTTCATGCCGCAAATTAAAACTACCACTAGGATCATGCACAACATCGTAGGGAAGCCTCGGCGTAAATCTTAAATGTGATCTTCATATCCGTGACTATATATGTTTATATACCTGGCTAACATAATCGTTCCATAAACGTCTCATTCTCCTAACGGGACATGCAAATTCTTCCTATCGTCGTAACCTTGAAACATGCGACTACGGTCCAACGCTTTCTTCGTTGCCAGCTTCGCACTCCCTCAGTCGCAGTTCCATCACATACCGTGGGATAACAAGGTAAAAAGGGGGTAAAAAGAAATGAAATAGTAAAGTACAAACAAAGCATTGGCTCAGTCCCACCACATCTTGCTTGGAGCAGAGTTCGTCATGCATGCCAATTCAAGCCTGGGTTGGATAGTGTTTCATCACCTGTCGCAGCACAAAGTCAAGGTACAACAATCAGGTATAGCGAGGCCAATGCCTTCTCGTATGTGAAAGATATATACACAAGTTAAATGTAAGATGCTGGCATCAGCTTTATATAAAAAAAAAAGGAAAATGCTCGACATGGCGGCAAGAAGAAGTGAAGGAGTAACCATAAAGAAAAAGACAGAAATAAACAAGTCAAGAGAGGGGTAAATCAATAATTCACGTCCTCAATTGTTAGATACGGTCTCGAGCTTACGCCAAAGAGCCTTATCCTGTTCATAGATACCTCTCAAAAACGCCCAGTCCCCTTTCTAGTACCCAGATGTGGCTTAAATTTGTGCGCACAAGGCCAATATGCTTTATCGAAAAAGAGATTGCGACTCAGCATCAGTAGCTAGCCACATTAATAGGCTTGGCCGGGAACAGGCTTTCTCTCAATGGGACTAGCTGCTGGTTCCGCCGGAGGGCCTGTTGGCGATGTTGGGTTTGAATTTGGGTTCAATGGGCTAGACGTAGTCGGGGTGCTTTGTTGCTGGCTCGTCACACTGGGGCTTTGAGGTCGGCTGGTGGGAGGTCCCTGGGACTTGGGTCCGGGGCTCATTGGGCGACCCATCGGAGACTGAGGTCGACCTGCGCCATTGCGCTTCATCGAACCGGCGGGTGAGGCAGGACGTGATCCAGGGCCAGGCGCCATTCTCGGAGCGCCGTTAGGTGGGAACTTGCCTTGCGGCGTCATGGGGCGCTGGCTTTGAGGAGTCATTGGTCGCTGGCCGGTAGGAGAGTTGACTCCCCTCGGAGGGCCTGCTGGGGGCCCGGCGGGGGGCCCCTGGGCAGGTCGAGGCTTGACAGGACGGGTAGACAGGCATGTGCGAGGAACGACACCCTGCTGAGACCTATCCATACGGATGACAAGCGCCTATTATTCCCACACAGGTTAGCAGATGTCACTGGAATACATGTTGGGGTTTCAAATATCACTAGGATTCAAGTACTCACCCATCCATCGTCATACTCGTGAAGAAGACGTATCACATCACCAGCTTTCAGTTCCACCTCATCATCGAGAGAAGGCTTGAAGTCAAGTTGCACTCGGTGAACGGTAGAGTTGGCAGGACCACCTGCGGCAGCGATAGCAGCAGCGCTCTGAGATTGCTGGCCAGTAGGAGTAGAACCAGCAGGGGGTGATGACACGCTGAAGTCGGTGCCGGCAGGGCTTGGAGGGATGCCGGCAAGCGTGTTGACAGTCAGATCAACATTGTTAGGGTTGCGGTTTCGCATCGATTGCTTGCGAGCCAGCGTTGAGGCTCCGGCAACAGCACCGGCAGCACCGGCAGCAATAGCAGAAGCAGCAACGGCAGTAGCGGCAACAGCCTCTTCAGCATGCGGCACATCAGAGATTGACTCGCTGTCACTCATAGACAACACAGAGGGCGTATATGGCGTATACGGGCCGTTAACGCTTGCATTTTCGTGAATAGGGGAGGGAACACGCTCGGCTTGTTGACCAAATGGGTTAGCAGGGTGATCGCTTTGACTGGTGTTGGGACGATCTGCGCCGTCGCCAGTAACAGCAACACCAACGGCACCGGCACCAGCGGCACCAGCAGCAGCAGCAGCAGCTTGCTTCTCGAGATTCCAGTTGGGCAGGAATTGGGTCACGGGCCTGAGGCTAATGCGCGGCGCATTAGGGTTTGTGCGGACAGGCATGTCGTCAATAGGTTCCGGGGACATGGCTGGAGACAATGGTGGTGATACTGGCGGCGACACCGCAATGACTGGTGTTATGGCCCGCGGCTGGGCCGGTGGTGGAGGGGCTGGTTGAAATGGTTGAACCTTTTCGTTGTCATCCATAAGCTGCTCAGCCTGAGCTTGCTTTCTGCGGCGGCTGACGAGGAAGAAGACGAGCAGTCCAATGACGAAGACGCCACCAAGCACTCCTATGGCGATTCCAGCCTTGGCTCCAGCGCTCGTGCCAGAGCTGGCCGCACTGACACTGCTAGGGGTCGACGATGCTGATGCCGCGTCAACGGTGGGAGTGGCAGCGCCAGGGTGAGCTCGGTTACCGTCAACGGCCAACTGCGTTGGTGAGCCGGTAGCCTTGGCGAGGGCCGTTTCGGACTCGGATTGAGTTTGCTGAGGAGGGCGAATGGCAGTCGGCTCAGCAGAGCTCGTCTTTTGTGCGTGAGGTGTCTGTTCCTGCTGACTGGGAGTGTTCTTTGGCGTCTCCTTGGGTGTCTCCTTTGCCGATGTCGGTGTCTCCTTTGGCGATTCTTTAGATTGCGCATCAGGCTTCGGGGTGGGCTTTGGAGCTACAGTCGGAGGGGGCTGGCCTTGATGCACAGTCACGTATCCGCCAATGGGGCCGGAAAAGGTTGCTGACATGGTCTTGTAGACAACTTGAACTACAGTGGCTTGATCTAGAAGAGAATTAGTATGTGAAGGCATAGCTATAGATGACTCTTTTGCCATCCAGGACGAAGCAGCAAATACCTTTGTTATCTGAGCTCTTGTCCGAGTTCTTGTCGCTACCTCCATTGCCCTTGGTGTCCTTGGTGTCATCATCACTACTATCGTCAAAGGGGTTTTTTCCATGGACAATGTCGTCAATGTCGTCGAGAATATCTCGACGACGGTGTTGGTGGAGGTGCCGATGTGAGATGGGCATCTTGTCGAAAGTGTGAAAGTACACACAGCCGAAGTGGATTTCGGCTTATCGAGGTGAGAGAAGAGCAAAACTCGACGTTACAGAACAACGAAAGTTGCGATGTGTCGCCTGGGCCTCGGAATATATTGGCAGCTGAGTTCCACAGTCAAAGAGGCTGGGGTAGTCTCCGACTGGAATGGAGATTGGGGTAATGGAGGGATAAAGAATGAGGTGACTATTGAGTCGAGGAGCGTTTCCGTCGACGGCGGGGAGCGACAAATGTCTCAAACTTTTATCTTTCCTTGTGCTAGGACACACAAAAGAAGACCGCAGAGCTGGATTCGAGAGCTGTCAAGACAGACTAGACAATACCAGACCGTGGCACTTTAAAATGTTCCAGATAAATGGTGATGCAAACAGCAAGGTGCGTAAAAAACACGTGAGGGAGCGAATAATGCACTCGAACAATGCGCGCAATATCAGAAGGGATTGTCGGGGGTCGGCGGTGACTCTTGTTCAAAAGAATGAATGAGTGCGCAAGGCGAGCGAGCAAATCAACGAATGAATGAATGGACGGACCGAAGCGCAGCGGTTGGACTGGCGCAGATGTCCCGACTCCAACGATCGCTCTGAGAAGCGATGATGTTGTCGTTTATTTCAGGTGAGGCAGCGCACGATGGACGGCGGTGGTGAGGAAAAGAGAAGAAAAGAGGCGGAAAGAAGCGAGCGAGAGAGGATACCCGGGGAACGCGGCCCTGGTCCAAAGGGCCTGGCGGATGGATGAGGTGAGGAGCTGGGGCTGCGAGCTAGCGGTACCTGCAGGTGCCTGCCACTGCAAAACAGGGCTAGGCTCGCAGAGGTGTCTCTTCTGGCCAACAGCATGCACTCTGGCTGCAGAGTACAGTAGAGCTGCAGCTACATGTGCTAGCTTGAGGCACAGCAATTAGGCGGTGGAGTGCCAGTCATCAATTAGCATGATGAGTCGAGCATCTGTCCGGCAGCCATGAGCAGCGAGTGCTGAAGATGCTATTCCCAAAGGCTGCATCGCCACTCTCAGCCATTCTGCTAGCCAAGACCACCACTGGCTGCTAGAGCTAGAGCTACACCGGCTGGGCACCGGAGCCCAAGCAGCGCGCAATTGGCGCTTGCGCAGCCCAATCGCCTCCCTCAAGTGACGAGACAGCACCAAATTGCACCCAAAAGTGCTACAGGTAATATGAGGATCAGCGCTGCTGTCGACCAAACAAGCCACCAGTGCCCGGCCCCAGTCCCATGGTCTACAGTAAAAGCGCAGAAACGCTGCTTGCTCGGTGCTCCAGGGATCCGCAGCCAGGAAGGGGGGCTCTAGTGGCCTCTGCGTCAGGGACACGGGCGCTGCCATTGGCTGCTGGGCCTGGCGGGAGGGAGGCGCTAATCCAGGCACCGTCTCCAGCGACGCCAGAAGAGGATGCGGTCATTGGCCCGTGCGAGGCGCTGCTGCGAGCTCTTTTTTAGCCTCGTCACCTCGGGATCCTTGTCTAGCAGCGACGCTGCGAGTATAGTACGAGTAGTAGAATCAAAACAAGAGCAGCAAGCTCAACGGCCATTGCTGTTCGGAGTAAGGCGGCTCTCTTTTGTTTTTTTTTAGGACAAAGCGCGCTAGCAACCCAAAAATCGTGCTACTGCACTGCTACCAGCTACTATCGATACGATGGCCCTTTTCGTCCCTGGCTAATTTCCCCTTCAATATCCACGGCAGGACAATCGGATCAGCATCGAGGCATCGCGGAATCGACAGCGTGGTCAGCGCTTATGATATTGGCATACGACCGGTAGCGTATACCAGTTGGCTGGGATACAGCACAGTCAGCATCGAACAAGGGGCTCGTCGATATCTTTTGAGGCGCACATGTCTCTCGATTCACATCGTGCGGTATCACAGAGCTCCCATCAACTCCTCCTCGGATCCGCCTGACAGCTAGTGGCTGTGAGGTTACAGTACTCGCAAGTGCTGCACGAATTAGTCGCACACACGAGCACAAGCACTAGCCCGATGATGGCACACCGATACGACTCTTGGAAATCTCCGTCGTCGCGTTTATCCGGCATCTATAGCAAGCCCCTCAGGACCAATATATGCAGCCCCCAAACCTGCACGCAGCCCAGCTCAGCCCAGCTACCTCTCCGAGACATTCCAAAACCTTTTGTTTTATTTCCAAATTATCCCTACTGTGACCCATTTGCACCAAAGAGCTCGCCAATGGTAGTCCCGTCTTCGAGTCGGTGGCTTCAATCGCTACTATTACCGCTTCGTATATAGACGCGCTACCCATCGCAGCCCCGACAAGGCTAGCCAGGGGTCATGAAACAGCCCCCTTGGGTCTTGGCAATGCAAACTGGTGATATTTCACCATTCTCAGCGTCATTGCGCAGGGCCCTACCAACCCTGGCAGAGAAGCAGAGTAGCAATGAAGGCCGATTTTTTAAAAATAAAATAGTAAAAAAGGCTCCTCCCGCGCCGCCCATTCGAAAAGAGGAAATCTCCGCGACGAGAAGAGAAGCTGATAGAACATTGGGCTGGATTCCACGCGATGCCCGAAGTGGGTTTTCCTTTTTCTGCGGCGGCTAGAAATCTGGTGCGACTGGTTACCGATAAAGAAGGGAAAAAGGCTCGCCGGGGATACTCTCCATCCTGCATAGCATTTACAGGCGTATAGTACCCGTCGGCCCTCCCACCAATCTCGTTTCTCATGGGGTTTTGTTTCTGCATCCTCTTATCCAGCGGGGCAGATCGGACGAGCACAGATGGACCGTGCAATCCTAAGAATCCTCAGAAAGCCTTGACAGTGCTCGAATCACGGAGATGGCGGGCCCGAAAGCTCACGCCAGCTTGTTTGCATGACCACAAGGTGCTAGCAGGGTTCCTATCAGCTGCGAAAGCCTCTTGTTTCAATTCCGCGAGGAAAGACTGCTCTTGTGCCAGGCTCCCTCCCTCTCCAATTAAGAATCAAAGCCCCCAATGGGAAGGGAAATTTTGGATTCTCTAGCTCTGTCTCAGAGCAAGGGAATCAGCTGCTCCTCTACCCATGACCACTTTGCCATTGCTGAAGAGTCCTTGTTGTAGTAGGACCTCGATTTGCTACTCAGTCCTGGTGTGGCAGCCTTATCTCGCTCACGGACAGCACATCCACTTAGAGTAATAATAATCCGTTCCAGTAAAGCCCAGTAAAAAAATCCTTATAAAGAGAAAAATGGTGTGAAGCCGTCTAAAGTGCCATGATAAAAGGGGTGAAGCCGGCCTCTTGCCCAGCCTTGGGCTATTTATCCGCGCCGCAAACTATTGCTTCCCAACGGAGATTTTATACTATACTTCTTGCATGTAAAGGAGTGCTAGATAGAGCCTAAAACGGGCTTAATTATTATACTCGCAGACGGCTAAAACCCAACATCACAGTAAGTTGTAATATAAACAGGGTGTAAATCGTCATAAATTCTCATGTCCTTTTCTCCCTCTCTCTTTCTACTCTTTCTATAGATATCTTTGGTGCGCATAATGTACATACATGTATAAAAAAAAACACGCCCTGAACAATCATGTTCTCTCTCCCATCTCGTTCATCTAGTCATAAAACGACATCTAGACAAAAGAAAACGCTCTGGGTATTGCAGAAACAGAGCAGCAATGAGCGAACCAATAATACAAGTTAAACCATCTCTCATATCCGTAAACCATCTCTCCTTTTATTTTCACATTGAGTCCTCCATCTGTCGACTCCTCGTCTTCGTCCAGCTATCTTTGTCTTCTTTGCCGCCCTTATTCTCCAGTCCAAGGCCTCTCTCAACCCACTCTTTGCTCTCCATGTGACTCAGCCGACTCAGCGCTCTGGCAAACGCAAAAGCCTCTTCCTCACCAGCAAAGAGTGGAGAATCCTTGAGCTTTTGGACGCTCTCTCCAAGGTTCTCCATCACAGTCTGCGTGGCGTCCTTGGTGGGAGCAGCGGCAGACGGGTTAGCTTGGATTAGCGTCTCAGCAACCTCATCGCGCGAGACAAACAGCTCTCCGAGAGGCTTTTCCGTCGTGAGGACGAGCTTGGCGTTGCCCTCATACACGGCATCGATAAAGGTAATAAAACGGCGAGCAAGATCTCGCTCGCGAATCGTCATGCCAGGAACCTCCGTCACAATAAAGGCGTCGTACTTGCGCACTAGCTCAAGGTAATCGGCCGCCGACTTGGGCTTCTTGATGAGCTCGTCGAATGTGAACCATGCGCACCGTCCGCTGACGCGCGGGACGAAAATGTCTCGTCCCCAGACTTTCTGTGTCTCGGATCGTGGTGCAAAGTTCTCGGAGTCACCCAAGAAGCGGAACCATTTCTCGGCGTGAGACTCGGCGTGCTGATCTAGTGCGGTGTGATAGACACCCGAGGGTGGTCGAGGGATTTTACGATAGTCTGTTGGTGAGTCGAGGTTGATGACGTGGAGACGGTTCTTGAGCAGCTTGATTGCTGGGATAAATGACTCTCGCTGGATTCCGTTTTTGTACAGGTCGTCTGGGTGACGGTTCGATGTCGTTACCAGGACCACGCCATGAGACATGAGGCATTCTAACAACCTTATTACCCAGTTAGCCTTTTATGTTACAACTTTATATGACTGTGGCTGAACGTAAATGGTATTAGGTACTCAGACAAGAAAAGACTTACCTCCGCAGAATCATAGCGTCCGCCACGTCAGTACACTGAAACTCATCAAAGCAAAGGACATTGCCCTGCTCTGCAATATCCGCCGCAACAAACGGCACGGCGTCAACATCGCTTCCATGCTGAATCTTCAGCTTGTGTAGTCTCTTGTGAACATCCTGCATGAAGTTGTGAAAGTGTATTCTCGTCTTGGTCTTCACCGAGGGGGGCAGGGTGTCGTAGAATAGGTCCATGAGCATTGTCTTGCCGCTGCCCACATCGCCAAACAGGTATAGTCCACGGGGTAGATTCTCCGGGATGTCTTTAATCGTAGTCTTTGCAGCGCCTCCATTCCCAAAGAGTGATGAGAAGACAGACTTCTTCGCCGGTTTTAGGAGATCGAAGCTCGGATGGACGACGGGCGGCGCGTGGTAGTTGCGCAGCTCATTGTGAAGGTGCTGCAAGCTCTCGATGATGCCTATACATGCAGCAGTCAGTCAACCGTAGTCACCAGATATTTGCTTTGCATCATAGAATATAGCTCACTCACCTCTTTGATGTTCGTCATTGCGCAAAATACCAGCATCCACCCGTCTGTCATACTCCTCCAACGGACCCAAAACGCCTATCGCACGGTCCGAAACGGTCGCGAAAGCCCTCGTCGCCGATGGGAACGGTCGCCATATCGTCTGTGTCGCTCTCAATCCACCATTCAAAACTGCTCGCACAGCCACCCGTTGAGCCGACTGCACCCGAAACGACCTGGAAAATTGCCGACTCCTGGCACAAGAAGCCGAGGATCTTAATCGGCTCAGCGGCCTGCTGGCCACGGCACCGCCTCGCATGTTGTTCGATTCGCAGCGCTGCTTGAGAGCGCTATTCTTATTACAGAGTGACCCTTGAAAAGAGGAAGAGAGTGAGAGGAAAAGGCCCGTCCGCGCTTCGCGACTAATATTAGTATATAAACTCAGGGTCCAGAGAATGTTGATGATGTAGTAAGTTTAGTGGCGGTGCGGCTCAGACGGCATGGCAGCCATGCGGGTCAATTCCGAACTACCGAGCAGCTTCGGAGAGCGGCCGGCAGGTTTTAATGGGCTGATTTTCGACAGCAAGACGTAATAGGCAATTAGCCGCGGTTTAGGCGCCGGCTCCGGTGCGCTGTGACGTTGCTGGTGTCATTGAAGCATCTTGGGAGAGGGATCGCTTTGCATTTATATTGCTACCTAGCTGCTATGAAGTGGAAAAAAGTGTTCCCATTAAGTTCGAGTTTAAGCTTGCGCTTCTCTTTCGAGTTGAAATCACCCATTTATTCGAATTTTCTTTTTATTCTTGTCCACACGCGCCACATGCTGGTCATCACGGTTAAATCATTGGCCCTGGCAGTAGGATTTGCTGCTTATACCTATATTAAGCGGGAGACCGTTCAATAGCAATGATACCCTGCAGCATTTCTTCATCTTTTGGAATTCGGATAGCTGGCTTTCAACACGATGGATTATTATTCAAACAAGGGTAAAGACTTGGTAAAAAATGCTTCACTCAAGCCTCACCAAAGAAACCTGATTTAATATGTTTGGTTTGGAAGAGATAAACAGGCACTGATTTATGTTGAAATACGTGACGCGACTATGGAATTGTCAACATCGCCATCTCAATAAGCCAGACAAGGGAGATACGGTTTCCGGCCCCCATCTTCCCCAGCGTATATCGTCCAATAGTGCAGAGTACATTCTACTCACATAAACTCTAAATCGAGCAGAAATACCAGCCAACAGGGTTAATGTCAGCAGACTCTTACTTACCCAAGTAAAGATAGCTCCATCCCCATCATCTCCACCATGTAATCATCAAAGTGACTAATCTTCATTTGCCGTTTTAGTCAGCTAATCTATTTCCACTGTCATCAATACGGGCACGCTAAGCTGTCAAACCGTAGCTTAACGCGAGGAGGACAAGCCGCCAACAAGGGCAAATGGGTGATGGTTCTTTGTTGGAGAATCAAGCAAAGAGACTATTCTACAAGTCGTGGTTTTGCGAATAGTTCGTCCGGGCGCCCAAGCTCAATGCAATAGAGCAGATTCCATCTATCTTCTCTCGTGCCAACTCAACCGCCCTGGGTATATCAACTCTCGTGTCCTATCCGGAGGTACACATCGCGCAGATACAGAACTTATCCGTCTAGCTTACAAAATAAACGAGTAAAACTTCAATAAAGTATCTCTCTCCATTCATCATCCACTCTACTCAGCCGCTACCGACGCCAAACAACTAGTACGACTTTGCTTCCGACTCGACATTACGATTCGATCCCTTCAGAATGCCCCAGAAATGGGGAAAAAGTCCCGGAAACGACATGATCCCATTACACTATCAAGTCGGCTGTAGGATCGTGAGCCAAGTATTTATCTATTGGCCTTGATGCCAGAGAAGACCGTAAAAGGCGTGCAGCGTTTTGCTAGGATCCACGAATCGACCCAGGCCGCTGTTCTGCGTTGATATTTTGATTTAGAGATCGTAGTTTTTTCGCCCTGAAAGCAGTTATATGTGCCGTTCATACTAAAGCATCGACCCCGTAATGTTGCTTCGCATGTCGTGGAGGCCATGTATCTCGCAATAGTCGCTTAAAATTCCAGGTTATTGGCCTGGGATCGTCTCCTGCGATTACGCGATATGGCGCGTATTGTGACCGGGGGAGTTATAAGCTGCCCGCCCGACACATCCGGCAAACGCTGTAACCTCATTACAGGGTATCTCATGTGAGTGTCCATTCCAATAGAAAATCTCTCCGCCGGTCGAATATACAAAGGTTTCTGCGATTGTCGGAGAACTATTGAATCGTCTCGAAAATTTGATCGTCAAATCATTGGTGGATCGTTCGTGCGTAGTTCATATTTGATTTACCACGTCAATAATAACCAGATCCTGGAGGAGGGGGCGGTGGAGGAGGAGGAGGCTGAGGAGGAAAGTCGCGAGCTGTAGGGTTATGATAAGGATTTATGGAAAGGTAGCTCATTGCTGCGGTATTTTCTCCGCCCGCTGGAGTCGTTCCGCCGTGTTGAGAGACGTCGTCAAGCAGCGAACTTGAGGCACTCAGAGGTTGGAAGGAAGGCTGCCTCAGAGATGCCGTAGGCCCTTCTGTAAACGCTTGCGAGGCGTAAGGATGCGGTGCAGGCGGTACTACCTGGGGGTGTCCAAACGACGACATTGCTACCTGTTGAGGGTCCCAGGGAGCTGCGCTGGCGGCTGATAGACTCGCTGTTGGCATTTCCCTGGTTACCTGGCTAGGTAGTGAAAAGGGAACTCCAGAGTCCAATGACACGGGCCTTCGAGGAGTAATGACGTTTTGAAGGTTCTGAACATGATCACCGGCGCTGAACCGGTGTCCTGAGCTGGGGTCTGCCGATCCACTCTGCTGCAAAAGAAACTGGGCAATGTATTCGTCTTGGAAACCGTGCTTGTGAAGAAGCTCTCGGAGCTGTCTATTCTCTTCGGCCACACGCCTGGCTGCAAGTTGGACCTCGGAACTCGCTGAAACCCCTTCAAGCTCAAAGTTTCTGAGTCGTTGCTCAAGCTCGGCGATGTACTCCCTCCTCCGAGCACGAGACCTTCTCTGGTTGTCTCGGATGCGAGCGAGGTTGGCTTTTTGCTACCGGAGAGAAAAGAGGAGAAAGCGTAAGTCGGCCACTGTTTTCCAACTAATGTAGACTGGGGGAGGGGAATGGGGTAAAGATGATACGCGGGACGAACCACTTACTGCAGGAGTTGACATTTAGGGCCCGGTGTGATTTGGCCGCATAAATAGCGACCTATCGCTCGACTCCGGAAGAAAGTTGTTGAAGGTGCAGGGCGCAAGGGGAGAAGGAGCGCGGTAGCTGGCGCAAGTGATATGCAGTGCTGACAGCGGGCTTTTTTTTCAGTGGCATATAGCAAAGGAATAGATGTTGGATGGTCTGAAGAAGCTGTCTCGCCAAACAAGACGGTGATTTCCATATACCAACAGCAGCCACAACAGTCATGACCGTATGGGGGGGTATTGGGTAATATACAAAGTTAATAGAGGACGGGCCAAAAGAGGAGAGAAAGGTATTAGAAAGAGGTCAGCAAGATCCACTAGAGAGTCGCGGCCCTAGACGGCGACAAGAGAAAGAGACGCAAGAAACGGGTCCCTTCTTCTAAGTCGTCCAAAGGAAATGGACCAAGGATATTCGTATCCTCCAACGACGCGCGGGAGCTGAGAAGAGTTGGCGGCCGGGGAGGAGAGGCGAGCAGAGAGCATTCGCGTATCTCTTTTCTCTCTCTCTCCAACTCTCTCTGGGTTTCTTTCCTCGCCTTCTCTTGAAGGTGAAAAAGAAGAGCTATCCAGCAATAAGCGGGGATGAGGGAAGAAAACACGACATGACCCAGGCGCACACGCACACGAGAGTCCCTGGCTCAATATAGGGATGAGAAGGTAATTTAGGGACCCAGGCAGCTTATATTAGGCGGGAGATCGGTAGATGTACTTGGCAAGTCTGCAATACAAGAACTGCTCTCTTCCCTACCCTAGGCTTAGGTCTAATAACGTATGGATGCCATGTTGGACACCAAGGGAAGCGCGCTAAGGCTAAGGAAGAGAGCAGCATGTGTGGGCGCCAGACGGCCCCAGATAGCAAGCAAGCAATGAGGTCCAGCCTCCACAAAGATTTCGTACTAAGTTAGCCCGCCCACGTTTATTCGTTATCCATGGATGGGTTTGGGAGCTGGGGCGAGATGCGCCACTCACGGGTCGACGATGCCGCCCAAGCCTTGGGACGTGCAAGCCACCTCGGCGAGTGGTTATATCGCCGCCAGTTCGTTGAGTTATGCAGCCACGCCTTTCGTGCCACGCGTAGATGGCAAAGGAGGTTAGTTATCAGCCACGATAGGGCTACAGGCACAATAAGAAATGAGCACCAGAAAAGAGAAAAAACGTTGCCTAGGCGCTCGCACATCACCCGGGGCTCGTCGAGCCCAGTGCCCGATAGTGGGCGCTTTGGGCGGGTCTCTAAAGGCCCGGGATTTAATATGTGAAAATGCGTCTTTATACATTACGCATGTGTGTGCGTGCAAAGCCGCCAGTAAGAAGCTCTAAAGTAGATTGGCATTCTTGCCAAGTGCCATGTGCCCGGCAAAGCTGCTGTGGCCATTACCAGCATCCCCTGCTCGCAATAGGCATGCGTGGACATGCGAAATACGGCGTAATATCAGCATCCAAGAGTGTGTACCTGCTCTGCGGAGAAGAACGCGCGCTGGGGGGCGGACGGAAGCTCTTGCTGCGGTTCGTTCGGACAGATTGACAGGGCCGCCTCTAACGCGCACAGTACAGGACAGGCAGCATGAGCTCCGTACATACGCGGACATCTTGGACGCTTCGCTCGAGTGTGACAGCATGACGGAGCGTGCGCCGCAGCGCAGCGAAGGTCGATCATGAGACAAAATCCCTTGCTTTTTCCGCTGGAGCCACACTACCGGGACGCTGGGACTGACAAGTGGTGCGCCAGCGCCGTTATGGCGGGGCAAGAGGCTGCTTAGCCCTAGCGACGCCATCTTTTTTTCTCTCTTTCGTGAGGGAGAGGCCGTGCCGTCAGAGGGGAGGATTTTGGCTTTTGTCGTTCGCTGGTGCCCGCGCGCTTGCATGCACGTCTGGGCCACCTTCACGGAGCCCTCCGAGGCGTCTTCGATTTGAAAGTCCCGCGCTCCGACACCGAGAAGTTTGCGCTGCATCAGTATCCGTGCCTGCACCCGCACCTGGCCTCGTGCCTACCAAGTACCCAAGTACATGCGCGAGCCGGGGCGCGTTCCGACAGACAGTGCAGATTCTCAAAATTCACTCTGGTCCCCCGGTCGATTTGGCGGTTTTGCCATGTGGTTTTGGCGGCATGGTCCAGGGTATAGTAAAATGAACTGGCGTTTGTTGTATGAGAGAAAAGAGAGCAGCGAGAAACCTGGCAGATTAGAGGGGGAGCCAAAGAGCGCCACTCATCAGTAGTTAGATTTGCCTGTTTCCGAGGAAGGAGCACCCCCCGGCTGCGAATATTAAACCACAGGTAGGGCAGGCTCGATGCTACAGTACAGCGCAATGAGACCCAGCCCAAAGCCTGTTGGCAGGTACCTGGTACGGCCTGCTCATCCGCTGCCACTGTTCGCAGCTACTGCTAACGTCGCAGCGCCGGTGGGACAAGGCGCGGTTAGCTCTGGCTGGAGGCCCCTCAACTCCACGTTGCCTCAGTCGAAGCACCTGGCACGACGCACGGACTGCTGCATGGTCTGTGTACTCGGTACCTGCACGCCTACCGCCGGCCGTGTATCTCTCCCGGGGGACTAGGTTTTCACCTATTGAACCTTCCCCATCTCCCACAACCGCTGCCCAAGCGCCTCGACGTGCCTGGAACTCGTTGCAAGCAGTCCAGGCCGGGTCACGAGGCTTGCGATAGTCGATACGGGATGCGCCTTTCAGCCCTTTCACCACCCTCAGGCTTGCATCCGCCGTAGCGCAAGATTGTGCTGAAAAAAAAGTGTGTGTTGGCCCAGTTAGTTGAAACTGTTTTCCGCCCTGCATCTCACATTCCTCCGGCTGTCGCTCATCACAGCAACCAACCGTTACGAGTTTCGTGGAAGAAAGGCAGATGGGAAAAAAGGTTTCTTTTTTTTGCTCATCTTTGTCTCTGCTTCTCCTCTCACTCTCTCACACTCAACCTCACACATTCTACGTTTTCTGTTTGCTCAGCTCAGCTCAGCTCCTCACTCCTCTCCCCTCCTGCTCCTGTCCCTTCATTTCTTTTGTTTTGCTTTCTCTGGCCAAGATAATATACTCACAAGTGCCAAGTAAATTGACTCTTCATCTCGGCTCACCCCGGCCGTCTCCCCACGATGGAACGCTGACCCAACCTTGAGCTCAATCTCCCATCACATTGCATGCCATGGGTGCCATGGGTGCCATGGGTGTGGTTCCGAGCGCCTCTTGACCTGCGCGCTAGCTTCACAAGGGTATCTCGTCGTGAAACGCGGCTGCGGATTTTTGTCTTCCCTCTCAATTGAAGATGCAGATGTTATCCGGTGAGTGTTGCGAATGCCAATTTCGTTGGCGAGCTACGGCATCTATGGGTCAGAAGAGCGTCATACGGCCGTACCTACTTTAACGTACGACAACGTACCGAGGTATTGCAACTGGCGATTGCGTGTACAAGTGCCTTCTGGGATGTCGCACTGGCAAGCTCTGAATTTTCAGCCCAGTTGGCTCTGGCTTGGCTTTCGCTCGGAAGACTGCCGGGTTGTGAAGCAATTACTACTACTACTGCTACTACTACTACTGCCAAATGTTTGTTCAAGCCAGCTGCCCAGAACAAATCGTTTTGGTTTGCACCCCCATCAATCTCAAAGTCGTCTAAGCCTCCGCCTCACTACGTGCACCGTCCAACTCTGCCAGAATAGAGTTCCTCTTTGTCTTCTTCGTGGTATTTACCGAGCATGGTTTGTCTGGTTTGCTGTCTTGAGCTTGGGCTGCAAAATGGCTGACAACCAATACAGAAAACAGTACGAGTAGGCGAGCCGCAAACTGGGCTGGCAGAGTGAGCAATTGGCCAAAAACGGAAATCAAAGCGACACCATTCGCCTCTTTCTTAGCGGCTGAAAAGGCTGATTACGTATGAGCTGAAGAAATCGCAAAAGCCAAAAAATATATGTGATCTGGAGGGCTCAGAGAGGCAAATCGACTCTAACCGGCAGCCGATCTGGATCCAAAAGCTTAAAAAGGCATCTTTTCCATGTTGAGCGTGCTATCCACGTGAATGGCCCTACGTGAGCCGCACTAACGGGCTCCAGATCGAGCGACAGGAGAGGGCTTTTGCCGCACCTGCGCATGATGCATCTACCGATGCTCCAAACCACACGCTACCGAGTGCTACCACGGGAGACGTGCATCGCTCAAGCCTAGGACAACGTCAGGATGCGACCAGCTCGGCGACCAAGAGCCCGTCGGCGAGCGCCGGTGCCGATGGCAAGGCGAAGCGGACCCGAATACTCGGCAGTCCGCCACTAGGCACCGCGCAATGGCGGCCGATACGCGGCCAGACTTTTAATTCCCCGTGTACTACCTGGTAGGGCTATCAAAGGCTGCCGCCTCAACATCGCCGGAGTCTATAAAGATCTTGCCTAGACCATTGGTTTTTTTTTCCCTTTCCCTCCTTCTCTTAGGCCAGCCATCACTCAGCCCATCGTACGATTATGATGCGGCCAAGCAGAGCGGCGAATCTGTTGTCTCGATGCCCAAAATCGGCCCAAGCTTGCTATGTAAGTTGCTCAGGTAAGCATCGAGTCGCACAGCCACATCAAAGATCAAAGCGGCCCTAGCGGCCAGCTACTAGTAGTCTAGTACCTGCTCCTTCAGAACATTGCGGCGACTTGCACAGAAAATTGCTATATTTGGCAACATTATGTTTGATCACAAGGCCCGTTCTGTCAGCAGCAGACGAACTACTCACGAGCGCTATGCTGCGGCTCATGCAGTTTTGCTGACTCTGGTGAAGACGGAAACGGGAAGAAACAGGTAAAAGTGCCAAGAAAAGTTCCAAGGTGCTATTGCTCTACTCTGTATCTGGATGCGGTGAGATGAACCCCCTTGCAGAGTGCCCAGACACGGCTCAGGTGCTTCGTATAATGAGCCAACAATCACGTCAGGATGTCCGAGCTCCTTGTTTTTGGTTATGACCTTTTTTTTTTTTTTTTTTTTTTTTTTCTTTTAAGTTGAGAGATACTTATTTGATTCGAGCACTCGGGGACGAAATATCATCACAAGTGACACACATTATTTGAATGATCCTAATTAATCATCACCTCATGCCACTATACTTATACGGAGTAGTCTTAGACCACTGACATGTTTTTCGGTGAACCCCTGGTTGGGTTGACTGCTCTAAGACAAAATGTAACCCAAGACTATTCCTGGCATGGCGGCATTATGCATGACCGCCTTATGCATGGATGCATTGGGGCTTTTCCATCGTGGCGCAGACTGATTTGAGCTGCTGTCGTTTGCTTATTCGCTTGTTAGCTGCTTTCACGCGGTTGCTTGGGCAGCTTCTTAGATCTGCGCCGTGAGATCCTCTGAACCTCGTAACTACCCCAAAAAAAAAACCAGTAGTGATACGAGGATCCTTCGTGATTTTCAGCTCGTATAAATACTAGCCCTATCCCAGCTCTGACCCATAAACTAGTATCCCGTTCCCCTTTGTGAAGTAAGCTAGCTGCTCTGCGTTGCTACTTATTCAGTATTCTTTGTTCTTTTTTTCTTGTTTATTTTCATTCCGTCAGCGATTGTATCTTCCTCACATTCTCTCACTCAACCATTGCAATCGACTATACTTGCAACCATACAATGCCTTCCATCAAGAGTCTTTTGTCGGCTGCCGCTCTGGCGTGCCTGGCCAACGGAGAGACGATTAAGATCACGGCTACTTCGTCGAACACTTTCGACCCATCAACCATCACGGCATCTCATGGTGATATTCTCGAATTCCATTTCGAACCGAAGAATCACAGTGTGGTTTCGGGCCTCTACGCCTTCCCTTGCACTCCCATGCAATTGGGCACTGGCTTCTTCTCAGGATTCACCTTCAACACTACGGATGGCGAAGCAGTATGTGAACTTTTCAGCCTTTGCTTTCAGCCTGCCTGTATACTAACTTGATGACAGGAGAAAGTTTTCCGCGTCACAGTAAACGGAACCGACCCGATTCCCTTCTACTCCTCGCAGGGCAACGAGTGCGCCGGTGGAATGGTTGGAATCATCAACCCCAGCAAGAACCAGACGCTTGCAGATTACAAGAAGCGAGCCTCTGCCTTGGCAAGGAGCGTTTCCCCCGGCAAGACAAGCTTTGGCGGTGAAATTGCCGACAACGATGACGACTCATCCAACTCTACCAGTGGTGATGATGGAAAAGGCGGCAGCAGCAGCGGTGGCAAAGGTGGTAGCAGCGGCGGCGGCAGCGATGGCAGCAGCGGCAGCTCTTCAGACAAGGACGGCAAAGGTAACGGCAGCGTCTCTTTGTCTGTGTCAATTGGAGCACTAGCACTTGCTATGCTCATTGCCATTTAAGACTGCAGCTTCTGGTTACCTGGGACTTGCGCCAGACCATTGCAAAAGATACCCCTATCATAGAACATTAATTTAGACTGTGTTTGAAAAGTAGTGCTTACAGCTGGACATTGTCGGCAATAGTAGTGGATACTACTATTGAAGACACCATACGAGGATATGAGGATGACGGACTTATTAGTTTTTGATCGCTGTTATAAACTAGGACTTGAAATAATTTGTAATATGGAATATATTATGCCATGATGGTTACATTTCGTCTTTTAGGATATCGCAATGCTCGGCTGACAACGTTGGTGCAATTAGACCTACCTGTAGACTTATGTCTCTCAACATAAGCAACCACATGGATCTTTGAACTGCAAAGACAAAAAAAGCCAAATAGTATTAAAAATAGTATTCTTATCATTCCATTACAATTATATTAAACCAGATATTATCAGCTCAAAAGCCGTGAAGTATCAGCAATCATGTGGTTGCACTCATGTGGTTGCTCTATTCCAAGTGTTCCATACCGCCTAACAACTCATCTTGCCGCCTAGAAAAAAAAGAAAAAAAAAAAAGGAAACAAAGTCTTCTCGAAAGCCAAAGTGAGACCCCGTTTACATTACATATCTGTCAGTTGATCTTCAAACACACACCTTGGCTTGTGCCTCTTCTCATCCTTCAACAACCGAATGAGTTCATCATTCTGTCTCTTGAGGCTACCATTCTGTCGCTGAACGCTCCCAAGATTTTCTTTGATGGCTGCGATATCGCCGCGCAGCTCTGCAGCTTGGTTCTGCGTTTGATTGCATGGTAGAGACTTGTTTTCTTGCTTCTCAAAGGCATCGCGCACGAGAGTTTCCCGTAGCATGTGTAGCTTCTTCAAAAGATGCTTGGAGTCGTCTTTCTTGCTGACTAGCTCTTTGGTCTCGTTCCAAATGGCAAATGCTGGGTGGTTGGACCACGTTGTTGACATGGGCCTCTCGATTACCTCTGTCCAGGTGTACTTGTCCAAGTCATCCAACGACGCTTCAAATAGTCCTAGGATTCGGTCGTTCTTTCTGGCCTTTGCCCACTTGAAGACGGATAACTTATTTCCTGGAGCTAGCACTTTCATGTGAGCTAGTGTGATGCGTTTGCCCATCTCTTCCGTTAGAGAGGCATCTTGCTTGATTTTGAAGAGGTAGAGTATGTCGTTAAGCTCGTCCTCTGCTTGATCTCTGGTCATTTCGCATGTAACCTCCACCGCGAGCGTTTCTCTCTCTTCAATCATGTCATCTGTTGCAGCATCGTCTGGTTCGCTGGATGAAGAAAGACGCGCCGTATTGCTCTGCCTGCCAGGCTCGAAGTGTGTGATAGACCGGAAAGAGTCCACATCGAGACTCACTTCACGAAGGGGCTCAGCGATATGCCCATTTTGCTCAGTCTTAGGTCGAACAAGCTTGTACATGATGCGAATAAGACGTTCTTCGTTGCCCATATAGTTGTGAATTGCGGTTGGCGCCATATCCCAAGTCTTGTATTGTTCCATCATTTTCATAGTTTCATCGGTTCTAGTGCCCCTAACTTGTCGGATTGACTTGAGTGCCACCGCAGCCATAATCAACGGCGCTGGGGGGCAGTGGACCTGTTTCGTGGAGTCGGTATATTGTTGGACAAGCTTCATTCTGGCTTTGAGAATGTTGTATCCGCCCCAGGTGCTCCATGCAGTAGTAGACAGAAGCTTGGTGCTCATGGCCTTCTCTATACAGGCTTCGAGGCAGATGGGATAGTCATCTGGGTCCACACCGACGATATAGAAAGCTATCCTCATGATATTCTCACAGCGCACACGCAGCTCGTCCTCCGTCGTGTCATTCGAGTGCAGTTGGGTTTCGTTACTACAAGCTAGCTCTTCCCGTGCAACAAGCAGGTGCCAAGGGATGATTAAATTTTCTCGGGGCGCAACTCGCTTCAAAGGCTGAGTGGAAATACCGGCGCTGAGTTTCCGGATGGGTGTTGCATCCATGCTGAATAGCTCTTGTTCGCTTGGTGTGTTGGTAAAGGAACTTAAGGGTTGCGTTGTGTAGATGGCTTTTTTTTTTTTTTCTTCAGGGAAACTTTATTGTTGAGAAAAATGAAGGAGAAGGAGAAGGAGAAGATGAAAAGGAAAAAAAGAAAAAAAGAAAAAAATTCTTTTGGGCCAAAAGATCGGATTAAGTTGAACATATATATGCCAGCTGGCCGTCAGTCAGAGCAAACGGCCAAGACATCGCCACCTGGCCAGCAACTGCAATTAGTATTTGGCTGTAAACTCCTTTGAGCCATAGCTACCTATGCCAATGAAATGTCTATGGCGAGTAGTCTATGTGAAGTTATTTCATATTGATGAGGGTTGCTATTATGCCACTTTATCCGCGTCTGCCTCAAATCCACCATTGCCGCAGCCATTTTTATTCCACAAGAGGTCGTGATCTATCGTGTTAAGAGTAATATATGCATGCACTATATCAGTAAGCCCTATGCAGGACATCCCTCAGCGTACACGCAGCTTGCTACCCATCCAATGCTTTTCTTACAGTTGGCTTTATGCATCCCTCCATAGGGATGTTTTGTTTTTAAACGACTGGTGGACAGACGCTGGCGCTCATCTCTCAGAGCCAGTGCCAAGTCAATAACTGAATGTGAGTAATATGATAGTACATAGCTGTACTATCCTTCAACTACCTTTGGAACCCGCGCAACGATTCTGCACGATTCTACAAAGCTGCGACACTGAGTATCTCACATAGCCAGCTTCACCTGGAAATCTTATCCATTAGAAGTAAAAAGGGCCCCAAATTCAGAGAGATCTTCTAATAGAGACACGTAGCAGGTTATATGGGGACTGATCAACAGCTCCTATGATGCCTGTATGATGACGGCCGCGTTTGATGTGGTGACAAGGCCGTCGACTCATCGACTGCCACTCATTGATGTTGACGAAGCAGAATGAGTGAGAAGTAGGATACTAATACCGCTAGTCTATTTACACTTTAGCTGACAGCATAATTCATCAGGCATTAAGCAGCTCAGATGAAAATCAAAGGCATCGAGCCCTCTCGTGGGTAAAATTGAAGCTCATGAGGCAACGTTGTTGGCTATCTTCTACCAATACCAGGCTAGTGTATGTGGAATCACGGGAAATTGCTTTAATGACAGCCAGGCAAAGAACAAAATCGCCCAATCATAGTTGACAAGGGTTGTGCCCGCCTAATAGACTCGGTGCGATAGTAGGACCGAATGACAGATCAAACCCTCAAGGTAGTATTCAGCGAAGGGATTAATATCAAGGGGCTAATAGCCGTCTTGAATCTCTTAAAATAAGTCTGTCTTGCTAATCATTTCGGGGCTTATTTATTGCTCCATGTTTAGTGAAGGCTGTTGCCTTCCAAGTCTCTGCTACCTTTCGCTACCTTCGCAGCGAAAGAGGGGATTGCCACTTCATATTTGAGCAAGATACTGGAGCAAAGCCTATAATTTTAGTCTCGGCACTTGAAAGTCATGACTGTCGTGAGATCTTGGCGATGGCCTCTAGAACTCTGGTGGTTACGATAAACGACTGTCAAACTACGCCTTACCACACCACTGCCGGATACACAGCCCACTTAGATTTCTGCATTCATTCGGCTATCTGCCGAATGGCTAGATTTACACCCCACCTTAAAGGGTTAAAGGTAATCTCGTCTCACTCTCACATCATCTGCAGTAGTAAGCCACTCGTAATCTCACACAGTAGTCGCAAAGCTTACAGACACGAGAAATCAAAAAGACACGGCGCTTAGATTTTTTTCTTCTGCTTCTCTTGCGAAAATGCTGTAGCAAAAGCTCCGAAATCTCCTACAGCGCGTGCGTTCTATCCGTTTGTATCCGATTGAGAAATAGTGCTTGGCAAAATTCTGAGAGGTCTGTGTAGCGATGGCGTAGGGTGTGAAGGGGCCGCATGAAGCCAAGTTACCATCTTGCAAATTAATGAGCACAGCATAAGGATGAAAAGATAAAATGGAATACTCTGTAAAATGATGTGGTTCATTCATCTGAGAGAGAGAGAAGGATTGTTTACTGGCTTTGGGGTATTTGTTGTCCCACGTTGAAACGTTTTGTTTAGAGAGCTGTAAACGTAAATTATACCACTGGTGAATGATATAAGCGTATCAAGAAATGACAAATGATATTAAACAAAACTTCTATCAATGCAACAAGAACAACAAATACAAGCAAAAAATGCAGACAATAAATGCAGACTACACATCAAACGTTACCTAGATCCATCCACCTCCAGACTCCTCAGCCAATTCTTCTCCAAAAGTCTTCTTCGTCCCGACTTCAATCGCAATCTTCAGCTCTAGCTCTACTAAAGCGTTGGATTTCTGTTCCTCGATGACGTCCATAATCCGCTGGACCTGTGGCTCCAAGATGTCACGGTCCAACGTATTGGTTAGCTTGAACCTCTTTGCTAAATACTCCTTTAAGCCGTCATAGAAATAGGCAATTGCCCTATGGCGTTCTAATGGTGATGAACTTCCTAGACACTCTAGACATACAGAGTCGGATGCGCACGGGTTGATTTGCTTTGCGCATCTCTTGCCTTGGACGCCGCACTCCTTGATGTACACATTCTCGACATGTGTACACAAATACGTGACTCGGTCGATGACACACATGGTGAGATGTTGGAGTTTGGAGAAGAGGAAGAAGAGAAGAAGAATCAGTTGGATGGGTCTTGGTGGATGGTGCTTGATGCGGTCATGATCATATTAGACTCTTAGAGACAGGGCATTTCAGCCGTTAAATATTCATCTTGAGTTGATCGTTTTTGCAAGCATCACTGAACTGAGTTCAAAGGGGTGTAGAAAATAGCATTGATGAAACAAAACACGACGCAAGTGAATGGCGATTATGCGTGTTCAAGACTTGTTTGGCAAACGCGAAAGAAAAAAGGGGAACAAAAAAGAAACAAAAAAAAGAATATTGTCACAATTGAAAGCATTAAAGTAATTACGGGTTCAAGTGCAAACACATTATGAGGTAGTACAGACTTTATCTAAGAGAATATTAGATGGATATCTAAGAAAACAATAACTATATAGAGCAGAGAGTGAAAACATCTAAATTATACATGAGCTAGTTCAAATCGAGCAACTAGTTCAACTTTTGTTTTTGCCGCCGGAACGCCTTGAATTGAACCTCTTCTTTAATCGACTACAAGTTCTTCATTGTTTTCCATCTTTAGCTCGTTCTTGGCTTTCTTGATACTTCTGAACTCAACACCAAACGCGCACAGCAGGGAAGCGCAAGTTAATCCCACTGCAGCAAGGAAGATTCTCGTGCAGGCATAGTTGTAGGCGTTTATCACAACTGACAGGAATTCCGAGGGAACAACCTTTGCGAGCTCAGTTGCGCCGGTGTTCACAATCATCATGGGGTCCAAGCCTGGGATATTTGAGAGATGTGAGACGAGCAAGGTGCTGAGGATCGTCTGGCCAACAGAAACGAAGATGGCACCTCCAAGCTGCTGCGCAAAGAAGAGGATTGCAACACCTGTCGGAATCTCCTCTTTGGGCAGTACTGTTTGGATAGCGAGATTGACGGTCTGGAAACCAAATCCTAGCCCGTATCCAGTGAGGAACTGATAGGCGATCCAGTGAGAAGATGGGGTATCCGGCTTGAATGTAGATAAGAGGCCTTCGCCGACGGCCATGATGCATGGGCCAATGATTAGGGATGGGGAGTAGTATCCGGACTTTTGGGTGAGGAAGCCTGACATGATGGATGCCACCACAAGACTGAGAACGAGTGGAAGAGTGTATATACCCGACTTGACGGGATTAATGCCATGCGTAGTTTGAACTGGAATAAATTTCTGTCAGTATATCAAAGATTGAGAGAGATATGAAGCGAATCAACTTACACCATAGTGGAATATAGTAAACACAGAGCATCATTGCACCAGCAGTAAATATCATAAAGAACGTCCCGGAAAGCATGGTCCTCTGCGTAATAACCTTGGGAGGCAGAGACGCTGTCTTTGGCATCAAAATTTGGACCGCAGCAAACGCTATGGCACATAATCCAAACATGATGAAGAGGAGAATGATGCGCCAGCTGTTCCACGAATATGTTGATCCTCCCCACTGCAGCGCAAGCAAGAGAGACACGATTGAAGGTATGAAGAAGAATGTGCCGAGGGGGTCGAGACGGAGAATCTGTTCGCTGACGGTAGCGGGTGGCTGAGGTTTCTTGGGCATCCTCAAGAAGAGGAACATGAAAACGAAGGCGACGGCTCCGACGGGGAGGTTCAGGTAGAAGCACCATCGCCACGTTGCGCGCTCGGTGAGAGCTCCGCCGATGAGGGGACCAGAAACACTGGCAATGCCAAATACCAGGCCGAACATGGCTATAGGTTGGCAGATGTTAGAGATTCTGTTCTTGGGGCGAAAGGTGTTTGGAAAGGGTTGGGAACGTACCTTGGAACATGGGGCGCTTCGGCAGGGGGATCAGGGGAATCGTAACCAGCATTGATCCTGTAGTGATTCCCGCAGAACCTATACCTGCGATTGCTCGTCCTATTATGTGATGTTAGATATTGCCATTGCACTGTGGTTTTTGTCTTTGGGTGACTCCACACAGAGTGACACCTGTAAAAGGAGAGAGTGCAACTTACCAATAATGAAGACGACAGAACTTGGCGCGGCGCCACATACCGCAGAACCAATCTCAAAGATGATGATGCAGGATAAAAAGGTAAACCGTAAATCGTAGAAGCGATAAATGCGCCCCCAGAGCAGCTGAAATGCAGCCGTAGAAAGCATATACGCTGATCCATACCATCCAATGTCGCCCAAGCTCTTAAAGTCATCGGTGATTGTGGGAATTGCGGTGGAGATGATGGTTCTATCCAAAGCGACGAGGAACATGGACACAAAAGCAGAGAGCAAGATGAGCCAGAACTTTAGAGATTTCGGTTGGTAGTTTGCTTCTGCGCTGTCAGGGGCTGGGCCCTGAGGTGCTGCCGCCGCCTCAGCGTCATTCTCGTTTGCTGGCTGTGAGGTCGCCGGGGCTGGATCTTGAGCTGGCTCGGATTTCTCGTTGACATAGGTGTCGAAGCTCTTTAAGTTCTGAGATGACGATGTAGAGCGTCCTGACTGATCGGTAGGAGACGTTGTCTCTGCTGCCGTAGCCTTCTCATCGGAGAAAGGCATCGTGAAGAGGGTTGGCGTCGTATCAAGTGTTACACGGCAGTTCAAATCTGAGCGAATGACTGTTTGTTTATTTTTGAAAATTCGATGATTGTCTCAGCTTGGTGACCAACAATTCCAGAACGCAGACCTAGAAGAAGACGTTTATAAATAAGAGAAAGGGGGTTTAAAAAAGTCGAACGCTCGTGGGTACCGTGCCCAGCGCCATCGTGTCCATTTCCGGTCATATTTCCAGCATTTGGTAAATATGACGGGAGAAGCACGAAAGATTTTGTCCTGTTATCATGCTTCGGCACCGTAGCTGGGCAGCGCACCTCACTTACAAGCCAGACGAGGCCCGAAGCCCAACCGGCCGAGAGAGATCTCGGACATGCAACAGCGGCGCTAGTACCCGTTGGGCTGTGGCGTCTCTGGTCTCGGGACCGAGTCGATGCCCGAGCTCCTATTGTCTGGCCTGATTGTCTTGCGTAGCTCTGTTTGCGGTGATTGCTGGTTGTCCTGGTCCTGGTCTCGGTTCTCGATGCAGAGCAATGCTTATTAAGGCCAGGCAGCCACTTGGAAGAGATTGAGTTAGGGGCAGTTGCGTAGACATGTAGTTGACGATGAGTCAAGTGTGGATATTGAGATTCGTTTTGAAATTTGAAGTGTTCATGCTTAAAGCTACAGAACCCTGGTTCGGAGTATTCTTTACAGTAGCTTACGCGTTGAGGTTGCAAACTGCCATGAGAAAGGCCAGACCAATGGTGAATACGCCATCTGTTGACGAAGATGTGGAAAGCTGAGTGTTAGTCGTATACCTCTTTCATTTCACCTCGTTTCAACTACCAGCGTCAACGTCATGTGAATGCGTTGGCTCTGACGAAGAGATGGTACAATCAAGTAACATGATCATACCACCCAACGTTTATTGGGCTGGGAGCATATCTGCAGGTATTTGTTATGTCTCGGGAGTCTGCCTTGGTGCCATGTAGCCGAGTGTTTGTTGTTAGTGGCCTCCGTATTGATCGAGTAAATAAGTGGACTGCTGCAGCTTTCCGATAGATCAATGAGACTCTGCCGCAAACGCAGATGTGAGGCATGAGTCATCCAAGTACTGCACATGTAGCAGCTGTTAATAAAGAGGCGAGAGTCGCATTCTGATGCTACCTGTCCATCGTCCCATTTACAAGGGATTTACATGCGCTGCCGCTTTGGCATGAATCCCCTGCTGAACTAATCCAATTCGCCCCCCTAATTGGCCCAGGACTGCTAACCGGCACCCGCAGAATTCCAACAGCGCCCCCCCGCTTTCTCCTCCGTCCCCAATGCAAATCTCCCACAGACTGCAAACCAAACCGCCTCGCAGCCAAGGACAAAAAGAGCCTGGACCCGGGTCCGAGAAGCTTCGCTCGCAACCGAGCCTCAGCCCTACAGCCAGCTGCAGACCCACGGCCCGATGCGCTGTGAGCCGGTGTGCGTCGCCTGAGGAGTCAATCCGGTCAGCCGCATGCAGGGTTTTGGCCCAGCGCCAGCCAGCCCGCCAATCAGTCTCTGCCAACGTCGCAGTCGCAGTTGCCGGCACTCGCCCTCGCATGGTCCGGTGAGCGCTGCTCCCAACACCGCCAGCAAAAAGACGGAGCCTCGCTGGCATATTTTCCAACATGTCTGGCGAAGCATCTGCCAGCTTGACAGGCCCCGGCTCGGCCCCGCCGCCACCGCAGCCGCGCCCGAACGCCGCCGCTTCTGCTTCTGCAACCCGGCCTCAGCAGCCGCAAGCATTCGACCCTTCGGCTGTGAAGCTCACCAGAGGCACCAGCTGTGTGCTTTGCCAGCAGCGCAAGGTCCGTTGTGACAAGAACAAACCCTGTTCCAACTGCGTCAAGGCTGGCGCAGAGTGTCGCGTGGTGCCTCCCCAACCGCCAAGACGCCGCAAGAAGCGGCTGCAGGAGAAGGATCTGCTTGAGCGGTTGCGCAAGTACGAGGCTCTCTTGGCACAGAATGGCGTCAAATTCGATGCCATCGACCCTGACTACAGGGCTGATGGCCATGCCGGCGATGAGGTCGACGAGCTGGAGAATGACTTTGAGAGTCTAAAGACTTCTGCCGAAGCATCTGGCAATCCTCCCAACTCGACCGGTGCAGGCTCGTAAGTTTCATCGCCCACGTGTTCGTGTTACTATTGGATGGAATTCATTTTCTGGAATTCTGAGACAAGACCATAACCAAGTAGAGATGCTAACTCAACCTACGTGATGCTGCAGATTCCGTCAGCCTGGAACATGGTTTTCGCTTCACAAAGAGGTAAGAACTCACTTACACATACTCGTTGTCTTTTATAGAGATACTGACTGCGGATGATGTATAGTTTAGAGCAAGTGAGCAGATGCTCAAAGACTCGTCCGAAGATGAGGACGACTATGCTCCCAACTATGCCTCCAACCAATCCTTCATCCATGCCGCCTTTGACAAGATGTTTGCCAACCAAGACGGCTTCCCATTCATCATTGGCGGTTCCACAGCCCCCGTCACCCATCTTCACCCACCCTCCATCCACATACTCCAGCTTTGGCAAATCTACATTGACAACATTAACCCGCTATTAAAAATGACTCATGTACCTAGCATTCAGAGCAAGATCATCGAGTCAACGTCTCGGCTTCACGAGGCCCCAAAAAATATCGAGGCCCTCATGTTTGCCATCTACGTAATTTGTATCAACTCTCTCGAGGATGCCGAAGTCCAGAGAACCTTTGGCGAGACGAAACAAGAGCTGCTGGGCAGGTTTTTCCCAGCACTTCAGCAGGCTCTGGTCAACGCCGGCTTTATGCGCATGCCCGACCCCTTGACTCTACAGGCATATCTTTTATATCTAGTAAGATTTTCACTCCTGCTCTCAACATGTTCTCCACTAATACGTGATTTAGATGGCCGTTCGATGGTATATAGACCCGAGACAGGTATTCTGTATGATGGGCATTGCCGTTCGCCTCGCCCAGCGCATGGGTCTTCACCGAGACCCCGACGGCTACGGCCTGTCCCCCTTTGAAGTTGAGCAGAGGCGGCGGTTATGGTGGACGCTTGTCTCTTACGATCGACGTGTAGGAGAGATGACGGGTTCGACGGTGACTGCGCTCACCAGCGGATGCGACTGCAAGAAACCTTTAAACGTCAATGATTCTGATCTGCACATTGATGGCAAAGAGCCACCAACACCACATACGGGACCTACAGAGATGCTTTTTGCCCTGACGCGCGTTGAGCTCGCCATGGCCGTCGCAAGTAACAGCAATCGAGACAGCTTCAAGGTGTACCCCGAAAAGAAGAACGACTCTCCCCAGCCCGGGAAGCCAAGCCCCGTCACGATTCGTCTCGCTGGCCAAGATGCTCCTACGTACACTCTCGAGGGGTTCTGTGCTCACATCGAGGGCACGTACCTGGTTCACTGTGATCCCAAGATCCCTCTCCACTTTTTCACTTTGACCATGACACGAGCGGCGCTCTGCAAGATGCGAATCATCAATTTCCTGGTTCGCAGCCTCAACAATGAAGCGATGCCGCTAAAGGAAGTAGAGCGCGACGCACTCATCTTGGGAGCAATCGAGATGCTTGAATATGACAATGTAGTCCAGTCTTCTTCCAGCCTTCAACCGTACAGGTGGTACGCGATGCACTACTTTCCCTTCCCGGCTTACATGTTCCTGGTTCAGGAGCTCCGCAAACGCAGCTCGGGGCCGCTGGTGGAGAGGGCTTGGGCGGCCATTGAGGCGAATTACGAGCTCAGAGGGCTTCTAAGCAATCTCCACAGCCCCATGCACACAGCTTTTAGTGGTCACTTTGTCAAGGCTTGGACGGCGCATTACGAAGCCCAGCGGGCGGCAGGGAAAGAAATTCCCATGCCACATTTCATATCCAAGCTTCAGGAGCGTGTCGAGACTCGACGAAAAGCACGCTTGGAGAACCGCCCAGACCCCGGTGAGCAGGCGGCACCGATGGTGACCTTTCCTCGGCCGCGTACTCGCGAGGTCTCGTCAAACTCGCCCGACAACGCTGCCATGATGACTCCACCAGTAGACCAGACTGCCGGGTTCGGTGGCGCTCATCCCGCTATGGCGCCCTCCAGCTCGGCGTCTGGGGAAGACGACATGGATTGGTCATTTCTCATGTCGGGCTATCAGGATGCTGATACCTTTCAAGGATTTAGCACCCCTTATCACGCTGGTTTCGGCAATGGCATGGAGGGCTTGCGCAACAGTAGCGGTGGCGGACCGCCTCCGCATATGGGGGGATACGGCGGGCCCGGAGGACCATCGGGGAACATGTTTGGAAACTAGGCGATGGAAGAGTGACGCGCACAAACGATGGCTTGGATGGATCCTTTGACGGATCAGAGTTATTTGGGACAAGAGATGGCGGCAAGCTGGAGAGACACTGAAAGATATACCCACCTCATTTTGTGTTTGCGCACATGTATACAAAGTGCGAAGCGGTGTTACTTGGGAGGATTTTGCTTTTTGATTATTGATAAGGGAATACATACATATAGGTAAGGAAGAGACATGGATATCATCACTCAGCCAGGGCTACATTATGCCTCTAGATAGCAAGAGACTGTTCTGTACATGTTATTACGATGTACTAGATTGGTACAAGTAGAGTAGAAACCAGTTATATACCACTCATTTACACTCCCCCTCTCTCCTCTGTTAATGAGCACTCAGTGTCGATCTTCCCGATATCACAAGGTCATCACTGCTGCTCATGCTAGGTACCCCAGGGCCGTATGGACTGATCTTTGCGTAATTTGGTACTCCGTGCTACTAGTATTAGCACAGCTACTAACACCCTTACAAGGCTCCGTGTCTGAGCACTATATTACCACTTATTCTACTAGATCAGGCTGGTTTCTTCATGGTCAGATTTGGGCAACTCCGCTTATTTTTCACGTAACTCCGCGACGGGGAGTTAAAAAAGAATCGCCTCATTCCGCCAGAAGGAAGCCTTCTTGAGTGCTATGTATATACAGGAGTTTTATACAAAGAGACCTTTTTTTTTTTTTATTACATTCGTCTTTGAATTCCTTAACATCTTTTCAAGATAAGAGAAGAAACCCTGACATGAGAAAAAAGAAAAGAAAAGAAAAAAAATAGACAACTGATATTTATAAATCAGCTTTTTTCCGACCATCATTTATAATCCTGCTCCCTTCATTTATAATATACTCTCTTGACTCCCCTCCGTGACACCCGCTACGCACCTCTTACTGTATTTTCCCCTTCCCTTTACTCCATAATTTTTTTTTTTTCTCTTCCATGGGCTAAAAAATTTCCCTAGTTCTCACGTATTCCAACGCACGTTCCCTCTCGAACAGTGCCCGAACTAAAAAAAAAAAAAGAAAAAGTTATCCATTGAAAAAAAAGAACCAGGGGGCTGGGTTCGCTTTTTTACGGGTTGCGCGGTATGCCCGTCGCGATAACCGCACCGAAAAAAAAAGGGAGGGGGATGCAGGGAATGTAAGAACTAGTCTAGGCCTCGTGGTGGTAAATTGCTAGTATTTACACAGATAACGGTTGGTTACAGAAACAAGAGAGAAGATGCTGTTGGTTCTGCGTTGTACCTATAGAGCGGGGGTTATGCGGTTGTGGCATCTAACCTAGGTACTAGGTGCTAGTATTTATCCCATTGCAACGCTATTTGACTTGTTCTGGTAAACACCGATTGTCGGCATATACGGATGAAATACACCAGAGGGCGACTTTGACAGTCCTGCGTTGAGCTCGATATGCGGTGATTTTGGTAGGTTGCAACTTTTTGCCCTTTTTAGATCGGCGGATGAATAAGCGAGGATCTACGACTTATTATGTGACTTTTTAAACACCCCTTGACAAGTAAAATATCGAAGTGATATCAACTATACTCCGCATATATCACATATACCTACCTGTTATCACACTCACTCAAAAGACTCAAATTCAATGTCCCCCACAACTCCTTGCAAGTAATAGAGGCATATGGACAAGGTGGAGCTGGAAGAGAAACGAATAGAGGGGGGAAAATAGCTGTAGCAGTAAAAGTGCTATAATACCAGTAGTATGAAGCAGTACTATTAGTAGGAATACAGAACAAGAGATACAGCAACAAGCTACTACAACATACTTGGCAAGGGTACTGGTACTGGTACCACATCTCCGCCGCAAAACCGATCGGGTCATGTCATCGCCGCCGCCTTCCTTTTAGCCACGGCCATCCCATGTGTACATGCAGCGCCGAATCGTGTGGTGGGCATACGAGATCCTCGCCTGACTCTGGTCTGGGGTGTCCCTTGGATGGGCGGCTAATGCATAATGAATGCGCAAAGGTGCGGATGGAGCAAGGGACATGCGCAATATCTGATCGGTGTGCATTTGATAGGGAACAAGAGGCAAACAGAACAGAGAGAGAATCACGAAGCTTGGCTGCGTGGGGATGGGAGGCTTACAAACGCCAGTTGACGGCATTGTGATTAGACAAGGCCGCCGCCCCGCTGCTGCAAGAAGAAATGGATCAAGACAGCGGTGTTGAAAACAGAGTGTAGAAAGTGGATAAAAGAGACGAGATAGGACAAGTCGCCAGACCAGGGTGTCACAGCCAGGGTTGGCCTGTCCGCCAGATCACTCTTTCGTAACGAGACATTTGGCAGCATCTACACCGTAACTGTCGACATTCCGGTCACCCGCTCTCTTTCTGGTGTCCAACGGCCATCGGAATCTGCCTTCATGGCGGCCCAAGCTTGGGAAGCAACAACGTTTCGTCCTCAAGCAGCCACAACATCGCAACCCAACCATCCCACCTCTTTCCATGTAACCTGATCCCAAGGAAATCTGCCCATAAACCCGCACCCAGAGGCCATGACATGTCCGTTTGTGCCAAGAAATTATAGAAAAAATGAAATAAAATAAAATTTCAACCCATTAACCTCCATCAAATGCCCGTTTTCGTCGTTCAAGATCCAGATATAAAGGAAGATGGGAAAAAAGCGCTCCATGCAACAAAAAAAAAGTGGATATCTGCCCTTCTTAAATACTACGCAAGGAAATTGCCAAAAACAGGATGATGCAGCCTTGCCGACCTTTGTCCGCTTCCCAAGTACCGAGCCAGCGCCGTGGTTCTTCCCATTAACCCCCAATATGTTTTTGATTTATTCTTGCGTTGTTTTTTCCGTTCCAATGATGTGAATATTTTCCTAGCTGCGTTGTATGCGAGAGATGAGATGGTGGGTAGCAGTAGAGACGCGAGAGGTTATGTTGACCAGGGAAAAGGAGAGATAATGTGTAGCGGACGAGTAAGGATAAAAAAGAATTTCCAAGAGGTGTGGTCCCCTTCACACCATCTCCTGCTGTCCTATAGCTCTTCCAGTATGCAACTCCTAGACAAGTGGCGTTGGCCTCACACAAATGGCCCACGCTAATAGTCTCAAGAGAGAGATGGAGATGGAGAAAGAGAAGAGCAAATACCCAAAAGTAGATGGCATCGTCATGCATCGTAGAGAATTAAACAAAGGCTCTCTCCAAGAGGAAGCCGTTATATCATAAGACGTATGGTGGGAAAAGGCATTCGGATGCTTTATTCCGCAAGGGACGTCGTCTCTCATCAAAACCACTCTTCTATTTCTTTTTTCATTCTCATTCTCTTTTTTCTTTTGTTCTGTTGTCTTGCCATAAATAATGGTCAACTCCAGTCCGCATCACATCTATGCAAGCAGCAATGCAATCATAGAGGCTTCTGTGCCCAGACAACCCCCCAATCCAGGAGAGCATGGATTTTGTTGTTGTCCATGGCCATAAGAGTCTCTTGACATAGCTGTCGTGCTTCCTCTTCTGATATTCCCAAGTCATCGTGCCTGATGAGCAAGGCCGCGGTCCAGTCGATGAGGTTGTCCTGGTTGAACATGCCCATTTCCCTGTCTCTTGAGCGTCGCGACCATCTTCCAACGGGAATCGGGGTATGCTGTTCTTGAACGTTGATGAAGCCCATATCCCGGAGCATTTGTGGTAATCTCGGCGGAAGGTAAAGCTGCCAGCCATATCGTCTTGCGAATGGTCCGTCGTTGACGAGATCATATAGACGCTGAACAGGATGATCTGTCGCTGCAGTGCCGTCTTCGTAAGTCAGGGGTATAAAAAGATCGTGACACTCCAGCCACCCGCCCGGTTTCAAATTCCTATAGCGCTTCGTCAGAATACTCTATTGTTCGCAGAAGAGATAAAGGTGGGAATATAGGATAATCTTACTCCAGAGCTCTTTGGAGAAATAGTTCAGGGTTGCGAACTGTCTGTATGACTGATCTAGTATGGATAAGGTCGGCACCGGCGTAAATCCTCGTCCAGGGATGGTCTTCGTCGTCCAGATCCTCTACTCGAAACTCAACATTTGGTGGAGACCAAGGAGGCTGAATGGCTGAAATGTCGCTGCCAATTACACGTGCACTGGGGTATTTTTCAGCCACTTTGCGAGAATGTTAGTCGATGAATATGACAATCAAATAGCTCTTCACGAACCGTCAACAGGCCAAAATCCGGCGCCAGTGCCTAAATCGACAATTTTCTGGGGGTTGCTGCCGATCGGAGAAATAAAGTGGTTGCCGCCGAGGAGGTAATCCGAGTAGAGCCTGTGTTTGAGGTGCTCACGGGCCTGTTCTGTGTCGTCGTTTGGTAGCCCATATCGTCCCTCAAACCATCCCTGATACCGTCTAGCTACTGGTTAGCTTTCATCAACTTGACTCGGCTCTCTTGTTTCATTCTTCCTTTGCCATCCACGGGTGGCGGTGGTGTATCAGGAGCTCATTTGTGACATACCTCCCATTTCTATACCTGTGAACCATTTGGGCGGTGTCGATGGATGTGAATTCAGAAAAATCAATGGTTTCGGCATAGTCTGACGTCGAGTCCTCACTCGAGCCATAGTGATCGCCACCCGACCCCTGGCTACTCATGATCGCCTAGTGTATATGATAAAAGTGCCTTCAGAGCAAGAAGTAGAGAGAGGTGAGGCTAAAAGAAGAGAGGGAATTTGAGAGAAGTGTGTGGGTTGTCAAGACGGCCCCAAACCAGTCGAGGTTTTCGCAAATGCAGACGAGTCCGTCGAGCAGCAGACCGAAGACGATGCTTACTAGGAAAGAGTAAGAAAGAGAAATAGTAGTAGAGCGCCTCTGCTTCAGGGAGCCAAGGTCGATCTATGTTGAGACGGAAGTGGAAAGCCCCGAGAATGATTTGCAGAAGTGGTCCAGCCAGCAGAGAAGAAAAGGGCTGAAAGGGTGCCTCGATCAAATTGGCTATGGCACCATGAGAAAGCAAATGAGCCACGCCCCCAGAAACCAGACCTCGAACCAGAACCAGAAATTTGACACGGATGGAGAAGGACGCAGAACCCAGAAACCACACGCGCACTATACACACACAGACAGACGGAAACACAGAAAACGTAATGTCCTCGAGGCCCAGTAGGCTGGATCCAGCGTCACCGGTCGGGTCGGTGGGCACTCTAGGATGGGACCCGGCGAGGCAAGGGCTTTTTGCTGGCCAATGCGAGGCGCTCGTGGCAATCCAGAGTCTCTGTGCGTGTTAGGTCGCTCTCCCAGCGGCTTGGGATGGAGGGTCAGACAAGCACATAAGCACTGCCCTGACAGCTCTTATAGGCGGTGCGGTGCGGCGTCAGACAAGGTTCAGAACTGGGAGTCAAGGGCCGGGCCCGCGGCAGGGATCCAGAGTCGAGCAGAAGAGGTGCTGGATGACTGACGGGAAAAAAGGAGATGCGGCAATTGAGCAGAGTCTGGAGGTTTGAGTCGGGAGATGGAGCTCTGGAGAGCTGGACGGTGGGAGTTTGCTCAGTTTTAGCTGTACATGCACAGGCACGGTCCCCTGCTGCAATCTGTAGGTACTGCTACCTTGAGGCATGTGCGCAAAGAGGACCCTCCTGGGGGCGTGGAGCAGAGGCACACACCAAAAGAGAAAAAGAGGGCGTGGCTCCAGGGCCAAATAGGCTTCGGCTGTGTATGTGCGTTGGCCGTCTGTAGCCAGAGATCTGGGACTTGGTAGCGGGGTGGAGAGCAGTGGCTGGTTTTTCCTTAGCAGGTTCCGTATTCCTGGGCCGCCGCAATGTCGGGACTTGAGACCAAGTCGGCGGATCAGGAAAGGGAGGGAGAGCAGCTGGACTCACAGCGAGAGAGAGAGAAAAGTAGCCAAAGACGAAGAGGAAAAGGCGGGGGCTCTAGCAGCGAGTCGAGCCTTTCTCGCAGGGTTCTGAGCATAGCTGCTAGCAGGCATGGAGTGCATATTTGATGCGGTCCGTGGAGGTGCAAGCTTAGTGGCGCATCCATGGCTAAAGCAAGCCGCCCAAGGAGGAACAGAAGTCGCCAGAAACGGGAATAGTTGTGCAGCAGAGGTATGTAACGGCGGAGTCAATTGGCAGTGCGATGCCGCTTGACGAGTTCCGGTTGTCAGTCGATTCATGGAAACGGCTTTGGAGGACGTAATGAATGCATGTTTGTACCTGGTAGGTACTGGGAATGACCGCTGCAAGAGGGGCGGGCAGCCGGACCCGACCAAGCATACCAGGTATACCAGGCATACCAGGTAGTATTGGGTAGTAAGTCCAGACGGGACCTGGTGTGGACTTGAGTCGTTTCACAGCCAGGAAAAACTCCCCGATGCGATGCCCCGAAAAAAGGAATATACCTGCTCTGTACCTTGGAGGAACTCCAGCGCCTACACTGCAGCTTGTACCCCAATACCGGCCGCTGACCCAACCAGCGATTCCTGGTGAGCTCCTGCCATGTCCTGATTGATTGAATCCCAAGCAGGTAAGACCAGTCAAGGCAAGCACTAACGCCTACTCTGGACCGAGCAAGAGCCTCTAGCCCAATATCCAAAGGGCATTGGTATACTATGTGCAGGAAGGAACGGCTCACCTTTGAAGGTGTGGTAGCCCCGGCCTGGCGGTACAATGTACTTGCCTGGTAGAACCTCGTACGTACTGTACTGTACCTTATTGGAAGCACAGCTGCCGACCGCCTTTGCGTGGGCCGTGGCTGCTACGGCGGTGTAAATGATGCGTGTGGCTGCTCTCCAGCTAACCGAGCTCCTTTGCGCTCTTGTCTTGTTCCTTCAAAAAGAGCCTGGCATATGAAAAATATGCATTAAAACACCAGACGCCACATACCAAAGGCAATGACGCTGTACCGGCTAGCTGGCATCATGATGAGTGTTGACAAGGAGTGTGTGAGAGCAGCTACTGGGCCACTAACGACACTATGGTGTGCACTCCATTATGCGCGACGCAACAGCTCATCGCACAGCTAAGGCAGTGGACCGTTCCGCTTAGCAGCTCAGCGTGGGCCACCGTCCAACAACGTCTCAGGTCCGCTAATACAGTGCATTAGTTGGTGGCCGTTTGGTATGATACCTACCCGTATTGCCGTGCAAGTACGTGAACGGAGCACGACTTTTCCAACCTAGTGCGCATGCGCCCTACCAGAGATTTTCCTACAACAAGACTTGGGATATTCTACAATTACAAACGGGCAGGGCGTAGATGAACACACAAACGTGAGTGAAACAGAGAGAACCAAAGCCAGCACCACCTATATAGCGCCGTTTAGTACGTCGCCAAGCCAAGGCCATCGCCATGCTCCCCTGGGCGGCTTTGAGCAAGTCTACCGCTTAGCGGTGGTGTAATACTTGGACCTGCTCTTCCGTGCAGCCACCAGGGCTACAAGCAAATAGGCGAATCTAGTGGCTTTCAAGATTGTTCCTGTACAAAGAATACAACGCCGTCCTGCATACCTAGGTAGGCTGGCGAAGTTGTCTTCTATTTAAATTAATAGCAGTCCAGACCCAACGCCGCTTGGCTTAACTGTGCGCACCCCCCTCCCCCTCCGAAAAAGAAAAAAAAAAAATATTCAACAGCCGGACCCGACAGTCTGGTGCGGTGTGTCATCCTCTGGCACTCCTACGGCCTCGGGGAGTGGGAGAAAGGGCCCCGGGGGGGCGGGAAATCAGCGTGGCAGCAGTCCACTGCCTGGCACGAGCGGGCGTCTAGACGCTACGCTGGGCCCTGGCAGCGTTCCGGCAGGTTCCCTTTCTCGGCCGCACAGCGAGCGTCGAGGAGCTGCAAAACTGGGAAATAAGGGCGGTGAGCTTGACAGGACGTGGCGGCGCCACTCTGGACACCACTCCGGACGCGACTGTGCAGCAGACCAGAACTGGACACTCCCGCGATTGCGGCACAATTCACGTCCGCAGATTACGGCGCAAGGAATGCGGCTGCGGCAAAATGCACTTGGGCCTGTCTCGGCGAGGGATGCTCTGGGCGGTGCTGGAGGGCAGAGCAGCCAACACGTACCGGCCTGGCGGTTAAGACTTGCGGGGGTTTTCTCGGCTCGGAGAAAAAACGATGTTTTCGTCCTGTGCCATCTCATCTCATCTCACCTGCGAGTGCGCGAGGGGTCCGATTGAAGAAAGCAGACAGAGGCGAGCCAACGGCCATTGCCAAGCGAGGCATCCTGGATGCACTCGGCAGTTCCGCAATAACTACGCGAGCCTTGGGCGACGTCGGGTGTACCTCTACAGGGCATCCCGATGCGACTGCAGCAGGCTCGGAGTACTGGTACTGGAGTTGTGGTAGGCGACCACGCCGGCGGGATAGCGGCAAGGGAGCGCTGCGGGGCCACAGTAGGAACAGCGCTCTAGAAGCTGTACACCGGGCGTTGGTGGGAGCAATCATGTCGCTGTAGGGAGCAGACCAGACCAGTGCGCATGCTGCGACGGCGCATTCGTACCTGTACTTGGCGCTGCCAGACCCCTCCAGCAAGCGGCTAAGCAGAGCAGCTCCAGTGCGCGGGTTCCACCCTTCTGCTTCTATCTGAGGCCGATCTGCTACGGCCGGCAGCCGGCCCAATCCCAGTCCCAGCGCCGAAGCTGGCAGCGGGGTAGAAACCAGCCTGGTGAACGAAACAGCATCAGCCGCCAGCCAGTCGGTCTAGCCCGGCAGATGTGCAGCGTGGCTGGCGCCGGACGCCTCTTTCGCTGTACTGATTTGCACTCCTAGCAGACTCGAGCTGGCTGGCTTTCACATGCGTGGTCTTGGTTGGAAATCAAACATTCGTGAGCCCGGCTGCCTGTCCTCGGCGTCAGCAGCAACCTGTCCAGCCCACGCGATAGACGCTCTCTGCCGTCTTGCGCACACAAGTCGCAAACGGATAGGCGTGCATGAGGCGCATACGAAGTACGAGCATTCAACATCGTACCATCGAATGGAGCCATCCACACCCTCCCTGAAAAAGGGCGGGGGTCCCAAAGGATCTCTGGTGCCGTTGTTTACCACACGGCTGGTAGAGGTTTGTATATTTGTCTATTACTACCTAGGAGTATAATTATTGGTTTAGCCTCTTGTTTTGGCGGACAGATATCTCTGACTGTTTCTGACTGTACTCCGCAAACGATTGTTTTATATGACAAAAGATGCTAGGATAGCGAGGGCCGCAACATGTTATACTAGCGGGTACCCTCTTCAGAATTCGGCACAAGCTATAGAACCGTCTAGAAGAAGAGTAGGTGGCCGTTGGCTTTCCCTCCCCCATGAGAAGCCGGATGGTATGAATCCCACTCAAGGATGGTCACGAGTCGTGATAACAAATCAATGCAGTGGTCCAACGAGTTTGTTCGCTGCCTTTAGCTACGAGACACCAGTGCTGTCTCCCACTATTCCGAGGTGCCTGCGAAATATTGCCTTTGCCATCTTCCCGTAGTACAAGTAGTTATAAAGGAAATACCTAAACCTAGCCCTGGTCTCCATCAGTGGATTCCTGTTTTTCCGTAATCTTAAATCAAGCTTCCTGCCTCTAGTAATGTCTGTTTCTTCTTGTTGCAGTCACTACCACCTTGCATCGGATTTCCGCCGAATGCTCTCGTATCCACTTGTGCGACGCAGTCAAGTCCGCCGAAGAGGGTGTGGGTAAATTGACTTTAGTCTCGCAGACTGAGGTGTCGTATATTTTCCCCCTTTCAACATGTGCCATTCACGGACCAATAGATGGACCCATCGTTAGACGGTAGACTCTATTACGCTGACTGTATTAATCTATTTGACAGCCGGGCGGGCCGAAATATATTTGCCATTGCTTCCCCGTTACCAGGAATATTACTTGCATCCGTCAGTAGGGATGGGCACCCGGTCTTACAAGATGAGAGGGGGATGATATAGTATAGGTCCTGAGGTGAGATTCTACGCAGACAGCCGTTTGAAATTTAACGGGCTACGGGACGGATATGGCCGTCCCTTTTTGGCCGGTGCCGAGGCGGGTACGTGTATATTATTTATTACCTTTTTCTTTTTGTGGTGACTCGCATTGCTCCAAAGCTAGTATTTCATGTCGAGTTTTTTTGCGCCGATTGGAGAGCGCTTTTTTATGCGTCACATCTGCAGTGTAACAAGGGGTGCACGATGAGAAATGGCAGCGGATTTTTCTGTCCCAACGGGCCTGGAAACAGCGACAAGAACCTGGATAGAACCTAAAAACCGGCAGCTTCATTAACGTGGATACGGAAAATCGGAGAGGGTCTATATGCACAACATATTCCATCCTATAGAACCTCCACTGTCGTCCCAAAGTTCTTTTCCATGGATCGGATTTTCTTTTGTCAGTTCGCGGCGACGTTCCGCATTCGTGCCCCACTTTCTTCGAGGACCCCTCCATTGACCCTTCCCGCTAACGCTCGTCGCGGTGCGCGTCATTCAGTGGCCGCTTCTTTAATGGCCAAACGCGTTTTCTAGCGCAAAAACATGCCATCGTGGGCTTCAAGATCCCTCCAACAAAGAAAAAAAAAAATTAATAGAGTGTGTCGCCTTGGCCTTACAGCAGCACGGCGTTGGCATCAGCTTCAGCATTTTATTTGCTCTTAGCCCTTTGTTTCTTTATTCCCATTTTTGTGTATTTTCGCATTGATATGCTGCATCTGCTTTTTTAAAATCTTCATTCTTCGTTTTCTACTGCTACGGATACTCCACTTGAAACAGCCCTCCCAGATTGCATGTGCTATGCGCTTTGACTTTGACGGCCCTTGTCTGACGCCTGTTCCCTTTTCTGTCACGGCCAGGCCAGGATCTGGTCGCGTTAACAGGGCAATTGTCTCCTATCCAACAACCACAGAAAACAAGAAATTGGCTTTCCAGCGTCTAGTCCATCGTCTTTTGACGGATCAGAGCTTCCATTGGTCTTGATATTGATATACAGATTCGCCAATCCGAACCATGTATCTCCCGCGTTCCCTGATATCGAAGCTCTACTCGCATCTACAAAACACTCGCCATCCTCTCTCTCCGCCGGTATTGATCCTCGTCGCCCTTGAGCCGGACGCTCTTTGCGCTTGCCGAATCCTCACCCGCCTTCTCAAACATGACTATATCCCACACAAGATCCAGCCTGTCGCGGGATACAATGACCTGGAAAAGGCTGGCAGGGAGCTTGTCGTCCCAATGATGGAGTCGCAAGGTGGTAGTGGAGGGGTTGTCGTTTGTCTTGGCGTTGGAGGCATGGTCGACCTTGGACCGCTGCTAGGCTTGGAGCCTGAAGGCGAAGAATCCCCCTATAGCGGCGTCGAAGTTTGGGTTCTCGATGCTCATCGGCCTTGGAATCTAGCCAACGTTTTTGGCGGCTTCCCACTCGAACCTGTCAACCAAGTATCAAGCTCATACAAGTCGAGGAGTCCAATTGGAGTCTCAGGAGGAGCGATCGATAGGGCATACAAGACGGGCAGGGGTGGAATTGTGGTGTTCGACGATGGCGACATTGAAGGCGACCTCATGACGGAACGCGATGCATATCTTGCGCTACTAGATATGCCAGACATTGAGGAGCAAGACAACGACGCTGACGAGAACTCCAGCGAGGATGACGATGAGGAGGATGACGGTGATTTCGGCCATGAGTCTGCTCATGCTGGGCAAAAGAGGAAGAGCCTAAATGAAGACGACTCCAGCGACGACGACGAGTCGCGGCCTCGCCAGCGGCGAAGAAGTAATTCTGTACGTGAATAACAGCAAAGCACTGCTGCTGATTCGTTATAACGCAATTCTAACCAGACATACACATAGTCGAGTTCAATAGTCGGGTCTCCTACTCGACCGGAGCCCAGAGGCCTGCTCTCCATTCGAGATCCTGGTCCCATATTGTCAAGCGATCCCATCGAACCCCCATCAGGGGCCCAACCCTTGCCAGCCGCTTCCGCTCGTTCTTTGAGAAAACGACTTTTACGAATGCGACGAGAAAATGAGACCGTTTTGCACCAATACTACAAGATGGGTTCGTCTTTTGCCGAGCCCATCTCATCGATGATGTACTCTTTAGCTTCTGAATTAGGTCGCGATGACAATGACCTCCTTTGGTTGGCAATAGTGGGCGTTACGTCCATGGAGTTATATGGAAGGTCGTCAGCAGGCGTTGCTGCACCTATTCGATCTGGAGGGTCTGGGAAGCCATCGGGGTGGTTTGGTGTACGAGGTGCTCGTCTACGGCAACTTTTGCGAGATGAAGTCCGAAGGTTGAACCCACCGGAAGTAGCAAACGGAAAGGCTGTCCCTGAAAACACCGGCATTATTCCGACGACGGCGAGAAATCCTGAAGATACGGGGATTCGTCTCTCGCCGGAGCCAAAGTTTCTCCTAATTCGACATTGGAGCCTCTACGATAGCATGCTACACTCGCCGTATCTATTCTCTAGGCTAAAAACTTGGAGTGAGACGGGCATCAAACGACTACACAAGCTTCTCGCCAAGATGGGAGTTAGTCTGGCGCAATGCAAGCAGAATTACACGCACATGGACATGATGCTAAAGCGAGAACTCAGAGCGAAGCTTCTGAAATACGGGTCTCTGTACAACCTCGACGAGATGGTTCCTTCTGTCGACACTGACGGTAAAGATCGAGCGGGAGCTAAGGATGGATGGGGCTTTGTCCGAAGCTGGGGCTGGCGCGCAACTCTCAGTGCGCAGGACGTTGGTGTCGTGATTGGTGCGCTATTAGAAGTAGGCAAGCATGCCCAAGCTCTAGAAGCCGCAAACCCAGGGCCAAGCCAGGTAACCCGAGAGATGGAGGACGAGGCAGAACTAGCTGCCCAAGGCGAGGAGTGGATTAGTCGCTTCTGGGAAGCTTATGACGCGTTGGAAGAGTGAGCTGAATTCATGAGCGAGTCTGGAAGAGATGACCTATTTACTGACAAATCTTGTAGTATCGACGCGCTGAAAGCTGGACTGCCAACCGCACAATTCCTTCACCGTGCAATCTACCGAACGGGAACATCTCTGATCAACAAGAAGCAAATCAAACACCTTCGGGCTTTCCGTATGTGTGTTGTCAAAGATGGCCCGGATGTGGCTCTCTTTACCCACCCAGCGGCGTTGACTAAACTAGCTCTCTGGATTGGAGAAGCATTGGCCGAACAAGAAAAAGAATCACATGGAAAGCTATCTCACGGCGGTCGTGGAACACCCTTGGTGGTAGCGAGCTTAAACGAGAAGCGCGGAGTCTACATTGTCGTTGGCACGGGTGGCGGCGGCGGACCAGATACCGTATTTATGAACAGAGCGGGCAAGCAAGAGAGAGAGGCAAACAAGGACGCCAAGGCAAAAAAGAAAGAGGAGGCACGAAAAGTGAAGGAAAAGATCAAAGAAGACAAGCGCGCGGCTCGACGGGCTGCCAATCAGGGCAATGATGATAACGGTGACGACGACGAGCTGGAGACGGAATCTGAGGCGTCAGAATCATCGGAATCGGAAGACGACTCGGATGACGAGGATGCGGAGAATGACCGGGGTTACGGCCTGAATAAATTTGGAAATGCTTTTCAGGAGGTCGTCTCTGAGACGAGTGCGCGCGTGCGAATCGACAGCTTTGAGCACTCTGTTGTAGAAGTCAAGAAGGAAGACTTGGGCGGCTTTCTTGAGAGTTTGAGTATGAAGGCTGTAGTGGGTTGATTTTGGTAGTTTCAATTGCCGCCAGTCTTTGAAACTCGATATGAATGACGACTATGGTCTCTCTCCCTCCTCTTTACCTCCTCAAAAAGCAGAAAAATTAGCCAAAGGGGGGAAGGAGCATGTAGGTGGACTTTTGTTTATACTGTGAAAATTTCTTTATCTTACTATTTTATTGTATTTTTTTTTTCTCCCTTTGGTGTTATAGGAGAGCGGGAAAGGATATCGAATGGACATGAGCTTGAATGGATGAATGGCTGGAATGGGATAGTGGGAGTTTTATGAAATGGCGGCTGTCGGAGAGTGAGAAACATGGAGATTGAAGACATTTCTTCTTTTGACACGAACGGCCTCTTCTTTTTTCGATTTTCCCCCTATGGTTGGCATATATCATTTTGTCTCCTTGTACTAATCAATTTTGTTGGTTCTGATCTTTTCCTCCTTGATGGTTCGTACTTTAGCCTCGATGATTATATGTTGTTGCTATACATTTTATCCAAATGATTCAGACGCGAATAGGGTTACATTTTCATACAATCTCTACAAAAAAAGTTTATGCACATGCACATTGCAAAAGGCACTCGTTGATTTGGTGATTCATTCAATTTTTTTTTTCCCAGGTGATTATCACGATCTACATACTCCCTCCGCGGTATATGAGAGCGCCAGATCAACCATCTCAACGCCCTTATTTATATCCCAATTCGTTTCGTTTCGTTTTTTTCCATTCACTCCAACAAATGTATCCTCTTCATCTTCGTTTAACCGTTAATGATAACGTTGAGTCCGCTGCTCTGGAAGCCCTGGTTCAGCGCAATGACGACTTGCTTGGAGGTGACCATTTGCAAATCAGCCAGGGTCTGGAGGGTGACGATTTGAGCGAGCAGCTGGATTTGCTTATCACCGCTGAGCTTGTCGATGGAGCCAGCGTTCAGGACGCCGTCCAAGCCGAGCTGGGTGAGAGCACCGCTGATGGCATTAGCAAGGCCGCCGTTGTTGTCGTTGTTCTTGTTGCCGCCCTTGCCCTTGCCCTTTCCTTGGCCCTTTCCTTGATCTTGACCTTGGCCCTTGCCCTTGCCCTGACCCTTGCCCTGGTCTTGGCCCTTGCCTTTACCACCTGCGGAGGCAGTTCCATTGCCAGCTGCGGCATTGGTAGCAGTGGCAGCAGGAGGAGCGGCAGCGACGGTAGTTACGGCAGCGGCAGCGGTGGTAGCAGCGGCAGCAGTAGTAGCAGCGTCAGCAGTGGTGGTAGCGGGAGGAGGAGCAGCAGCGTTGTTCGCATCAGCCGCAGAAGTTGTGGTAGCAGCGGCAGCAGCAGCGCTCGTGGTGGTAGCAGCAGCACCCTTCTTGGCGGCATCAGCAGCGGCGGCATCGCCAGCAGGGGGGGCCGCGGTGTTGCTGTTCAGAGGAACCAGATTTCTTGCGAACATGATATCGGCGGCACGCTCAAGGAAAGATCGAGCAACAGGAGCATCCTGAATCTCCGAACGAGCAGCGAGAGGCTGAGCCGGAAGGGCTGTTGCCAGGCCAGCGGCAGTAAGAAGAAGGATTGAAGAAGGCTTCATTTTGAATGATTTGAATAAGTGAAAGAAGTAAAAAAAATGGAGACGAGGTAAATAAGAAAAATAAGGATTGGTTAATCAAGCAGAGGTTTCAATGAATCGAAGCAACAGAGCACAGCTCTTGTTGAGGAAAAGAAAAGAATCGAATGTTAGTGAGTGAAGCGCAGCGACCCTGAGGAAAAAAGAGAAGAAACGAGAACCAAGAGGGGCGGCAGAGAGGCATAATATACTCCTCTTCCACCTCGTGGAAAGAGGATACCTCGGATGATTCCGTGGACAAGCTTTAGACAAGCTTCGTTCTGCTTCAACTTCATCGGAATCCTGGCAGCTAGGCAGTAAGGTACCATCGCTTGCGCGCCCTTCCTGAGACCGGATGTGGTGATATCCAGAGGCGATATCCTGGGGATGAAGCCCCTGGTTCGTTGGCGGTTCCTGGCTCTAATGCCATCTCTGATCTCGGCTGATCACCGTCAGGTCATGGTATACTCCATAATGCCCCAATGAGGACTGGATAGACTCCTGGGCTGGATGTAGTAAGCCAAGACTCATGAATCGGAAAGTCTGGAGGATTCAATGCGAAACACGAACCGTCTCCCGACAAAGACGATAAAGAAGGCGAAGGCAAATGATGCGACACGACGTTCAAGGTTCGCCCAGTGTAAGGCAGCAACGCTCAAACTGAACCATCGCAGGATTCGGCATAGTGCGGGTTGAAAAGGCTGGGCGGTGGTGAAGCTGAGGCGTCGCAGAAACCGCTAGGGGGATTACTGAGGAAGGGTGCCGAATGCGGCAAGGGTCGCTGTATGGGGCAAGAAGCTGTCCACGGTCAATGCTATGCCGTCGCCCACGTTTGAGAAGGTCGCGGGGCAGGTTTCAGGCCCCGGCCACTCTCAGACACCAGATCGCCCGGCAGTCAACAAAGCCGCACAATGGGCCAAGGTCTAGATGGCGGCAAAGGAGGTGATAGCTGTGATATCCGTGCAGCTGTTGCCAGCAACCGCTCAGTTGGAGTCGCGCCAGTGCGTCCCCTGTTTGGAAGTTTTCGGAACGTTTCTCGCACCTAGTTTAGAAACCCATGCAGAAACATAAACGACGCACCCGCCTTGCCTACAGGCTTATTAGTAAGGTTTTAAAGGTCAGTTAGAGTTATCTCTAATAATAACAATAATGTGACGGCTTTGATTTTGGTGTGATTACTATCTCTTGAGGCTTCGGTTGTTTGCGGAGGCGCCCGGAGGACGGAACTTTGATGAGCCTGTGAGCTATACATAGTAGCAAGGTCAATTTCTTAGACACAAAACTCGACAGATGCCATGTTTCTGTTTGGTTAGATATCACAGTTGTGTCTGGGTCACGTATGAAACAAACACTGCATCTCCTGGCCTGTCATCTCTGGGTGAGGCCGGCCTTGTTGAGTCAGCCTTAGCGAATGAGACACATTGCCGATCTTTGCATTCATTCTCCATTCACAAAACGGTCTCGCGCTGGAAATTCGGGATTTTTGGTTTGTTTGTTTGTTTGTTTGTCTGTTTGTTTCTTTTTATTATTCTTTTTTTGGTGGTATCATTCGTCATCTGCTTGCCCTCGTCTTGTCATTGGTGGCGTGGAATCCAAGCCATTCTCCCAGCATGCCTCCGGGCTTTGGTACTGGACACTCTCTCTTTGCTCGCTCCTCCGCCTGTTCAAAGTCGTTGTCCGTCGTCTGGTTGAATTGCACGAGCCCGTCCTTTGCAACGATAGCGTCCCTGCTCCTCCATCTCTTCCGTCTGCCGTTCTCATCAACGATAATCTCTCCATCGGCGTACTTGGTCCGCGGCACCGGGCATGGCAGAAGATGCGGCAGCGCAACAACGAAGAAGCTGGCAATAAGCGTCGTAGCGAATATGGACGAGGTCATGCGAGACCTGGGGTGAAGATGTGGCGTCATGACTGGGCAATCCCCGGGAGTTAGCGGGATTGATTGACTGTGGTGTTTGGAGCTGCAAAGTTTGACATGTTAGTCGAGCTGCTTGGCTACCGGCGACAGCCAGCCATTGGGGGCTCACAAGGGGATCGTGGCATGTTCCTTCTGGCCACGATACACGCCCAATTGGAGGTTGGCGATGAGCGTCTTCTTAGGAGCAGAGGAGCCCAGGACCCATAGCTGCTGGGAATTCGAGCGGGCAGGAAAAAGACGCCCGGTGGTGCAGAACCGATTTCCCGATGATTCGATAACAAGCTCTCTGATTGGCTGGACGCTTAGCTTGTAGCTAGAGGTTGCCGCATTCGGAGCGCGGCACAACGTAATTCCTGCTGGGCGTCCCAAGAACTCGGGAGGTCGCCTGCAGGCTACTCTAATAGAGTGCTCAAGCGCTAAAGTGCCCGCTGGGAGCTGTTGCCCTGCCTGCCGGGTAGAGGAACAAGTCTATTGACGCTTGACAGCATAGCTTAGATAAGAGGACTACTAACGTGCCCGAGTATTTTTTCACCTCTCCCGCTATATAAAGCAGCTCTACATTCGCAGTAATATCATATTTAATTCTTAAGCGATACGGCAATTAGTATTTATCGATGTATTTTGTAATTGAGCAACTAATTTTCTGAGCACGAATATTTTGGCTGTGGCTGGCACAGCGTTCACTGATTTGGCGGACTGCATGTATATAGTACCGCAGTATTAGCGCAAGAGCGGGCATGCCACTTTAATCCTGAGGAGCAGAACGCGATAGCGCTGATCCATTTTTAAACTTGGACCTCTCTTATCTGCCCACGCGACTCTGCCTTTTCCAATATCAAGCGGGCATTGGCTACTGCTTGATCTTCAGCGGTTTGCCCCCGAGATATGTTATAGCCGTCTTTCTATCCACCTCGATTATCGCAACAGCCCGACCGGCGCACCTCTCGTGCGACCTCTGTCGACCCTCTATCCTTCTCTCGCTGCCTCTCCCATCATGAGCGATCTCGACAAGTCAGTCTCATATCAACCCCATCTCAGAGTGTTTTCTATCCGCTAACACTGTTTGTAGAGCGATCGCGCAACTGCGCTCATGCCGCCCCATTCCGGAAGACCAAGTGCGGGAGCTCTGTCACCGCGCCAGAGAGCTTCTTATCGAGGAAGGCAACGTCGTCACCGTGACGGCGCCGGTAACAGTAAGCCTCTCTATCGGCACCTTTCGATATAACAAGGATGGGCGATAACCAAAGCTTGTCTGCAATGATTAGATATGTGGCGATATTCACGGCCAGTTTCATGATCTAATGGAGCTGTTCCGCGTCGGCGGCGATGTCCCCGACACTAATTATCTATTCATGGGTATGAACATTCTCCATACAACCCTTCCTGAATGCATATCGTGATAATTAACGTCTATTAAATCCGTTAGGTGACTTTGTCGACCGTGGCTTCTATTCCCTCGAATCATTTCTTCTTTTGCTTTGTCTCAAAGTCCGATACCCAGACCGTATGACACTGATCCGCGGCAATCACGAATCTCGCCAAATCACGACGGTATACGGCTTTTATGACGAATGCCTTCGTAAATACGGTAGTGCAAACGTATGGCGCTACTGCTGCGACGTATTTGACTATCTCGCCCTTGGCGCCATAGTTCTGGGTGCGTCTAGCACTCTCTCGCCTGGCATGCCGGAAGACGACGACACCGAAATTGAAGTGTGCGACCAAGCTGGCTCGATTATCAGTCGCTTCCCTCGCCAGCGCGCCAACCAATCGGCCTCTCAAGAGAAGCTCGAGACTCCTAATAAAAGCACAGCGGACAAGACTGGTCCGCCTGGTTCAGGAGCATCAGGGTCCAGCAGTGGCAGTGTGGGCAATCCTACAGGAGCTATTCTCTGTGTGCATGGTGGATTGAGCCCGCTAGTTGATACGGTAGATAAAATACGACTTATTGACCGGAAGCAAGAAGTCCCCCACGAAGGAGCAATGTGTGACCTTTTGTGGTCCGACCCAGACGAAATCGACGGTTGGGGCCTCTCGCCCCGAGGTGCTGGATTCCTATTCGGAGCTGATATTGTCAAGGTTTTCAACCATCGAAACGATCTTAGCCTCATTGCTCGTGCGCACCAGCTGGTCATGGAGGGATTCAAGGAGATGTTTGATGCCTCCATTGTCACCGTCTGGTCAGCTCCAAACTATTGCTACCGATGCGGCAATGTTGCCGCTGTGTTGGAGCTTACAGAAGATGAATCAGGTACTGGCATTTTCCAGAGGACAAACGGAGATGTTGGCCGCAGCTCTGGCGCCGTTATTGAATCGAGAGGTGGTCCTAAGAATGGCCCTGCTCGACGATATCGGGTGTTCCAGGCCGCGCCCCAAGACTCCAGGGGGATGCCTGCCAAGAAGCCAGTCGCGGATTATTTCTTGTGAGGGTGTTTATTTATTTTTACCGACCATTTAGAGGATGCTTCTTTGCGCCCTTGGTTAAGTTGCCATTCTTGTATATTTGGTAATCAGTCCTAAGCGCAGCAAAGGGTATGCGAATGTTTTCTTTTTTTTTTTTTCTGGAAGGCGAATATACATGTACTGGGATTACAAATATTGCTATGGCGTACGGGAGGGTTTCACGAATTTATATAGTATTAGACATCACAAAGATGATACCGCTTTTTGCCTCATTTTCAAGGATGTTTGTTTTTATTTGGTGTAAAAGAATTATACCACTTGAACAGATCAAACATTTACTCTGAAGAATCTACTGCCGTATATGTTGGTAATGAGAAATGAGCCGTGCATGGAAACGTAGGATAGGGAAGATGGTTGCAGAGGTGGCTATATACAAAACCCATGTGTGATAATGCTTGTATAAAATACAAAGCAACAAGTAAATCACTGCCGTTTAATATGCTTCACAAAAAGGATTCTTTCCTTTACTTTTTATTCTTAAACATATGTCTGGTACCATCCTTGGTCTGGGGAATACTGATAGATAATAGAGTCAAGGGTAGCTCTCAAAGCGCATCACCAAAGGCATGCGGCAGCTTAGTCAGCGCATCTACTGCGATCAACCACCCAGGCACGCGGGGCAAGTCGTTCATTCAACCTCCAACTAAAACCAGCTCCAGCTCCACACGCTGCTTCATCGTCCCCCATACAATACTATTCAGCTAGAAAACTGCAGCTTCAACAACAAACTCTCCTCTAAGAAGGCGATCCTATTGCGACATCTGCTACTGGCAGCTTCTCTCCGCCATCATGGATACTGCTAGCACCGAGAACCCTGCCAAGCCGCTGTCGTCCATCAAGAACCCTCTGCGGACCAGTGAGGGCTCTCTGCTGTCCACTCAGAAGAGCTCGCAGCTCCAGGCTGTGTTGCACCCGCTAGTTCTTCTCACAATCTCCGACTACATTACACGACACACCCTTCGAGAGCAAAAGGGTCCCATTGTCGGAGCTCTGCTGGGCCAGCAGAATGGCCGAGAAATCACCATCGAACATGCTTTCGAATGTCATATCGTGGAAGCACCGCTGATGGCGGGAGGTTACTTGATTGATCCTGTACGGTTTAGTTCAAGATTAGAACAGAGTATGTCGACTTGGGCCAGCTATATCCCATGTTTTATGCGGTTGTTTGCTAATCATTTCATTGCTCACAGTGTGCCTTGTGCATAAGGATCGAAAGCTAGACTTTGTCGGCTGGTACACATTGCTGCCGCCCTCGGGCCCCTCATCCACCATCTTGCCTATCCACAGCCAGATCCTCGAAGGCTGGAACGAATCTGCCATTTTGCTAGGCTTCCACCCTCAAGAGGTTATAGAGCATTCAGTTGGCGGTAAACTGCCGCTGACAATCTACGAGAGCAACTACGAAGTTGACGATGCCAAGGCCGAGAACGATGGAGAGGACAAGAAAATGGAAGACGGAGATTCTATGCTCAAGCTGAAGTTCCGAGAGGTGCCATACTCCGTCGAGACCGATGAAACTGAGATGATTAGCATGAACTATGTCGCCAGCGGGGGTGGAAACGCCGCCGTTAGTGCCCCTGTATCGACTGCCAAGGATGAACGACCTGCTCGCTCGATTGAGTCAAACGGAAAAGGCAAACGAAGGCTGGTAGAGAGCGAGGTTGACGAGAAGAAAGATGAGCCGCTGGATGATGCAGCAGTTCTCACGCGAGAAGAGGATGAGATGCTTGCCTCGTTGACGGCCAAGGCAAACGCCATCAAGATGCTTCACTCTAGAATTCAGCTCATCACTACTTATCTGGAGCGCCTGCCGCCCTCCTTTACTAGCGGAGTTTCCCAAGAAGAAAGTATGGATACGGACTCTACTAACACTACACCATCCTTGAGCGTCCTGCGGCAGATTCAAGCTCTCATCAGCCGACTCGACCTCGTCATCCCATCAGACAAGGAGGCTTTCGAAAAGGAAGTGCAGAGCGAGACGAACAACGTCCACTTAGTCGGTCTGCTGAATTCCATTATGCAGGGCGTCAACCAAGCTCGGGACGTGGGCAAGAAATTCCATGCTATCGAGTCAAGCAAGAATGCGGCGGCTAGACGTGGAGCGACAGACTATCCCTCTACGACCCCGTTTACCGTTCCAAGCACAGGCGACCTTCTTGTTTAATGATGGAGATGCTTCTGCGGCACTGTAGAAACTTTTATATTTCTTTCTTTCTTTTTTCTTTCTGTTTTACAGGCATTGCTATTAGGCGTTTTTTTGTTTTAACACTAGGGAACGATTGATAGATCATGATTTGACGAGGGTTGGCGTTAGGTGCTAGACAATCGGTACTATAGGTACAAAACATCCTGCAAAAAATCACACATATGGATAACTATTTCTATGTCCATATTCCATCTTATTCGTTGACTTTAGCCCTTCAATAAATTGATATAAACATGTGCTCGTTTGAGGGAAAAAAAACTAGTATTTTTAAAGCCAACGGCCGCACTTTGGCACCAAATAGTAAGTAGAGTATAGGAAGCGCATCATCCATCGTTATCATCTCTCTCTCGTCTCTCACTCTTTAAAAAGTGCTCGTTGCCAGCCGGCTCGCCGCATTCCGCGCGTCAATTCGGTCCTCGTCGTCCTCTTCCAAACCGACCAGATCACCAAGGCCGGGACGGGGCTTGCCTGATCCAGACTCCTGGCTGTCTTCTCCTTCAGCCTCCTCAGCCAGCTTGCCGACGCCCGAAGTGGTGCGGCTCGTGGCGTCGGATCGACGAGGAACGCCGCTCCAAGCGTCGCCCTTAGGACCCTGGCTGGCAGCGAGGCTGGTTCGTCGCGTGGTAGGGTGGGACTCGCGACCCAAACGGCTGAGGCCGCCAGAGGCATCAATCGCTCGGACGTCTGCTCGGACGCTCTCGAGGAGGGCAAGGGTTCGACGCTCGGCCTCGATTTCTCGGAGGACGAGTTCCCGGATTTCCATGCGCAGGTCGCCAGCCGTCCTGTCGAACCATCTGCGGCGCTCCTGGACGAGGGTCTGGGTGACTCGGCTTGTCTTGTTGAAGAGATGGGTTTCGTTTGTTCGGGCCTCGTCAAGGGCTGCGATTGCCTCGTCGACCTTTTCGCGTCTGACGCTGGAGCTGGCTTTGAGACGGTCGGCAGCGTTGAGCCTGCCCCGTGTGGCTTCCTGGGCTTGCAAGAATTCACGGATGAGAATCTGACGGTTGGTGAGAGTCTCCTTGACGATGAAGGCATCCTGAGAATGATATTGGAATGGATCTCCAATGGTGGCTGCCTCGGCTGTGGCCTGGGCGGCGTGATAGTCGCCGACGGTCTGAATCACTCTGCCAAGCTTCTTGTAGGCATTTGCTAGACCTGGGTGAGGTTCCTGGACGTGCATGGCGCCGAGTTTCACACCATAGTCAGACTCGGCAAGACCAAGACCTGTAAGTCATTTATCGTTAGTAAAAATGCGAGGGGTCAATTGCTTGGCAGGCACCATCATTTCTCATCTTACCTCTTCTTGCCTTTACGAGCTTGTCAACCTTGTGACCTGCATCCATCGTACCAAGGTAGAACAGTTTAACGACTGGACGAGCCTCTGCGAGCTCAGGGGTATCATCGGGAGGCGGAGCAAACTGCTTCAAGATTTTCCTACGAACGCCAGTTGCGGGCTGCTTCCTCTTCACCAGCGGGCTGTAGCCAAAATCGCTTTCAACGAAAAGCACCATCTCGTCGTCCTTCATTAATACCTCGTTCCCACACACGTAGTTGAACCATCTTTGCATCAGAGCCTTGACTCGGGATTCATCCTCCTCGGTGCCGGCGCCAGCTGATGTGATGGCAGGAGGGACCGCGGGTACCAACGCCTCGGGATTAGCAGATATTAAGTGCTCGCCAAGCTTGACAAATTCGGAATGCAATCGCCGGACATCTCGGTACTGGGTGGTGCGGAATCGGGGTAGGTTTGTCTAGGAGAAGCAGGTCGGTTAGACTCTCACCATGTCCTACCAGTGAACAGGGAAACAAGGACAGCTTACATGTACGTCGAATCGCAGAATGGGATCCTTCTTGCCTGTTCGCTCCAATCCTGTAATCTTCGCCTGCAGTCGGAATTGGGGCTGCGGGGGCTTTCGAGGCTCCTCCGGCTGGGCATCTGTCGCAGCAGCTGGCTGGGGAGGTCCCTCAAATCCAGCAGACTGAGGAATATCTCCAGATTCGGGATGCGCAGCCTCTTCTTGCTCTCCTGGTGCAGGTGTGGCTACACCAGACACTGGGAAAGAGTCCTCTCCGCCATGTCCCAGGCCGTTGGACGATTGCGGGGTGTATGGGAATGGGGGAACAGAAGTATCTCCCGTGATGCTTCCAAAGGTCGTGCGATCATGCTGAGGGGAGGAACCTGGCGTATTGCCCCATGGAGAAGCCGCCGGGTCTTCGGTCTCGTGTATAGAGGCGCTATAGTCCATGATGAGGCGTTCCCAGAGGGCACACTCTAGACGGAGGCAATATTGGAGTAGATATTGGCGGACAACGGCGAGTCCTGGAGAGGGGGGTATTAGATATAGGCGGTTCTCTCACGATTGGGCGTCGCTCATGCCGTAAAGCCCGGTTAGAAGACCGCTGAAGATGAACGCGCAAAGCTGATTGCGTCTCCAAGGCAGCTGATTCAGTTCGGCTACGTAACTGGGCAGGCTGGCGACGACACCGAAAGTGGGCACGAGAGGTGAGTCTGGGGAGTGGGCGGTAATTGGCCGACTAAGCGCTCCTTATCGCGCCTAATTAGACGCATGAGAGCTCTTATCATGGCTACATGCGGTATAGCGCGGGGTTCTTTGGGAGCAAAAATTCGTTATCGAAGCTCTAATCCACTGCGTTTTGCGACGAGCCAAAAAGATTGCATCGTCACTGCGGAGCGCATACACCAATTTCTGGTCGCAAAACAAAAAAACAGTCACAATGGGCAAAAAGAGATCAAGAGAAGAGGCCAAGGACGTCCCTCCAGCGGATGGCGGCGCTGATCGCATGGATGAGGACAGCAGCGATGACGAGGTGAGATGAGACGAGATGAGAGAAAGCTGCTGCTCTGTAGTAGCATCACTGACATTCACCAGGACTTTGACATGGTCAATGTTGATTTCGAGTGGTTCAATTTCGACCCCGAGATCGATTTCCACGGCACAAAGTCGCTACTTCGACAGCTTTTCGATGTCGATGCCAATCTCTTCAACATGTCTGCTCTGTCAGACCTCATCCTATCACAACCAACAATCGGCTCAACAGTCAAGGTCGACGGCAAGGCCAACGACGCCTACGCCATGCTCACGGTCCTCAACACATATGAGCATCGCGAGAAGGAGCCTATGAAGGATATTCTCAAGTACCTCGCGGACAAGGCCCAGACCAACCCCTCAATATCTGCCGTCGCCGAGCTCATCAACGCACAAAAGCCCGTCGGTCTCGTCTTCTCAGAGCGCCTCATCAACATGCCGTCCGAAATTGCGCCTCCACTGTACACAATGCTGGTTGAAGAGGTAGAGGACGCATTGGAGGATAAGGAGCCATACGACTTTGGCTACTACCTTGTATTCTCCAGGACATACCAAGAGGTCGAATCAACGCTTGATGTGGAAGATCGCAAGCGCAAAAAGGCCAAGGAGGAGGCATCGACCTACCACTTCCACCCGGAAGATGAGATTCTACAGAAATACGCAGTAGCACATGGCAGTTTCCGATATACGAAAGAAGATGACGCGGTGGCGGACAGCAAGCGAGCGTTCCAGGAGTTGGGTATTAAGACATTTGGACACATGATCCTCATTGAGGCGGGTAAATTCAAAGAGGCCGTCAAGGCCGTTAGTGACTACATAGCTGCGCCGCAGTAAAAACAATAATAATGAATTGCTCTACTATTCTGGTAGGAGCCTCTGCATCAAGTACTCAACTTCCACCTCCTTGGTCAATGGAATGACAAAATCCTTGTACATGGACACCACCGCATCCACATTGATCTTGACAGGCTGCTCTATTCCTCCTAGCGTCGACGGGTCTTTGCCGTAGGTCTCCGCCTTGAGGCGCAAGCGATCGAGGACTTGCTGCTCCACGGCTCTGTTTGTAATGGACTCGCCAATGGCCTCCCGATTCTCGTCCTTGATCAGCTGCGTGTAAAGCTCGGGATCTGACTGGAATTTAGACTCGGCGACAAATTTGCCAAAGTGGATTCTCCTGGATAGTGCCTGTAGACAAGCAATGTCGCAAGTCGACGTCGAACCGTAGTTTTCCTGTGACTCTCCTCGGTCTTCGCGGCCAAAGTTGGGGCATACAACCGGCAAGAACTTTTCAATGTAGAAATTCTTAATTTTATCGTTGACGCAAACATCGTTCTTATGTAAGATCTTGGGATAGTTAAGAGGCTTCAGGAGAGGCTTCTGGATGGCCTCTGGAAAGAAGGCATACTCGTCGGGTGATTCGAAACGGCGAATGAGAGACTGAAGCTTCTCTTGCTGCGAGAAGTAATAGTCAAAGAAGCTCAGGCTACTATCGGGGATAGGGAGAGCCCCTGGTGTGTAGATGGTCTAGAGAGAGCCTGGTTAGTAATGCGCAAGCTTATGATGCAGATCTTCTCGAGGCTGGCATCCGCGTATCACCTTATTCAGAGGAAACTGGACTCTCTCGATGAGATGGAAAGTGATTGTATCTTCGAGACGACTGTACAATGGGTTAGAAATGAAAAGACGGTCAAGGGGAAGCACGCAATAGCCATCAGCGAAACGAACATGAGTTGGAAGCGGATGCGCGAAAGATCCAGCGCTCGCGAGCTGTCGGCCATGTCCACGGCGGCATCCATCCTTAGCGACGGAAGTTGAAGCGAATTATGAGAGAAATTGAGAGGACGAGATTGATCTTATTGAGTTGAGCGTAACGAAACGCTCAATGAAGGCTTAAATACTCCTTATACAAGCATACAGTACGCAAAGGATCCAGTGGTAAGCTGACGTGCAGGTCGTCCTCAGATCTGCAATGCGACTGTGGTGGGGGACGTGAATTTGAGGTTGAGCCGTCCCGAGACCGGCGTCTGACTGGACTCATAGTCACTCATAGAGGCCAAAGCCAAGAGCCCCTCCATCTTCAGCGGCAGCTTGCGATTTAGTAGCGGCAGTAGTAGCAGCAGTAGCGAGTACTAAGTTTGAGCCGCCAATGCTGCGACGACGAAAGTGGACATTGTAAGATACTAGATTCTGCGATTGTGTAAGACGAAGGCCCTCGGATTTTCACGTGTTGTTTGACGAGGCACAGCGTATTATTGGCAGACATTAGCCGGTCTCACATCGCTAAAGTGTACATAAGATGCGATCAATTCTGGACATCTGGGCCTGGGGTCCCCTGGAGATCGAGTCGTTAGGCCTTGCCAGGGTCCTGTATCAACCGCCGTCTAGCCCTGGCGCCCCCGGAAAAGCCCCCAGTGGGGTGTCCAACGAACCGCACAGGCGAGCGAGAAATGCAGAGGCGCACTAGCAGAGACATTGCCGAAACACCGCCAATGGCCTGCAATTCTACCAAGAATTATGCGAGCGCTGTACTACCCAGTACCTAGCTTTGCAGCTCAGACAAGTAGTGCTGCAGCTGACTTGTAGTGTAACTGTACCTCGATACCTAGTAACACTGCCAAAGAAACAAGTAGAGATCATACAGCAAAGTGAAGAAGCGCAAGGGCAGCAGGAAGCTGAGCAGAGCTAGAGGGGTGCATGGATGGCGGTACGAAATATTGAAACCGCTGGCATTGGCCAAAAGACCAGTAGAGAGCGGCTAGCACCGCCTATTAGCAGCAGCAATTTACAAGGCAAGGCAGCATGTACATAATAGCCGGGGCCCGGGCTGTCCTGCATTTTCTGCGCGCGTCATCCATTCGCCGTACCCAGTCCCAAATTTCACACCCGCAAGGCCATGTCCATTTTTTGCGATGCTAAATCGTGATTCTTTCTCACCTTGAGCGACACCTGACGGAAGACTTACTTCAGCCTCGCGCCTCACCCTGAGCCTCATTCAGCGTCGGCCGAGCCGTTGAGTAATGGCCGACTCGGAGAGCCATTATGCCTTCGACGATGGCCCCGATGACGAGCAGTCCATCATCTCGGTATGTCGCCAGCTGCAAACGAAGAGAAAAATTCTACTCGGCCGCAATGCCGCGGCCATTGAGCTGTCGCTTGCAATTGTATATTAGGCGCAATGGGCTAACAGTACTATTCCCTCCCGTTGCAGACTCGAGGGCTTGAGGCATTCAGTCGCAAGGTTACCGTCACGGCGAGCCAATTGATGGGACCAGCCGCCGAGGCTTCGGGAGCCCATTATCGCGCCGCCATGGCCGAAGTTCACAAGCAGATGAAGCGCCCAAGCGTGCAGCGCGGCGTCTTCTCCATGGCTCGGTCGAGCCCTACCGAGATTGTGCGGTCCAAGCTGTCGACGGCAGAGATCCAGCACCGCGCCCTAACACACCTCCCCGACGAGCTGCTCTCCAACATCCCCGAGCACCAAAACGCCTACTCGCTCTTCCAAGGCTTCCAGGCTAGCTTCCCAGAGTTGACGGATGACGGGAAGAAGCACCGTCGGCGCCCATCGAGGGGCAGGAAACTGCTAGAGGAGGGAGAGAGTACTCCCGCCACGCCGGCAAAGCTGTCCCAGTTGAAGAAGGAGAGGACCACCATGGTGCATGAGCTGGAGCTGTTGGGGGTGCGCAAGAGCATGGTCAGCTGTGAGATCCGCGAGATAGACAACAAGATTGCCAATCTCTATGGCATGCGTAGGATTGTCTTGGAGAGGCTTGCAGGCTTCGAGCAAGACGAGTCCTCCCTTGAACACGACGGTAGGTGTCTGAACCCATGCGATAGATGTATTTTGTTCCTTAATGATGAATGTGCGCCTCTAATTGCTTTCCATTCTTTGGTTATCTTGATATAGTCATGGATCTTGAAACAAAGATAGACGAAGTCCAAGCCATTGTCGATGAGGCCGAAGAGATTGCTCGGAATACTGCCACAAAGGACGAGCGCGATCTTGTGGGCGACGCCGACGACCACGACCCTGAATTCATGTCTAAATCTGTCTATGAGAAGCTGCCCGGATCCGATGGCAAGCCACGGAAATCGAAAAAGGTTCATCGCCGGAAATCCATGCCAATTCTTCACGAGCACTTTGCGCCAGGATCCAGCATCCGTGAAATCCGGGCGCATCGCGATACGATTACGGCCATGGACTTTGATGCCCCCTTTGGAACTTTGGTTACTGCTGCACTGGATGATACTGTTAGAGTTTGGGATCTGAATGCCGGACGATGTATGGGCTACCTGGAAGGCCACACGGCCTCTGTGCGAGCCCTGCAGGTCGAGGATAACATTCTTGCCACTGGCTCTATGGATGCGACTATTAGATTATGGGATCTTAGCAAAACACATTACAACCCTCAGGGCGGTAAGGAAGTTGGCGACGACGACGAAGATGCTATTGCCTTTGAACACCCCGATGCTCAGCCTATCGAACCGCCGGAGGGAAGCATGGACGACTGCGCTCTGTACACACTATCATCTCACGTTGACGAAATCACCGCGCTCCACTTCAGGGGAGACGTCTTGGTCTCCGGCTCAGCAGACAAGACGATCCGACACTGGGACTTGGAAAAGGGCCGTTGCGTGCAGACGCTCGACGTCATGTGGGCGGCTGCCCAGGCATCGGCCATTGCGACCACCAGCGATAGCACCTGGAGGCCGACAGGTCGTGCCCAGGGAACGTCTGCCGATTTCGTCGGTGCTCTGCAGGTGTTTGAGTCCGCACTGGCTTGCGGTACTGCAGATGGCATGGTCCGCTTGTGGGATCTCCGAAGTGGCCAGGTTCACCGCAGCTTAGTCGGCCACACCGGCGCTGTGACTTGTCTGCAGTTTGACGATGTGCACTTGGTAACGGGCAGTTTGGACCGCAGTATCAGAGTAAGCTTATTCCCACTATCATTGGAGTTTTATCGATAGCATGAACTAACAAACCGCTTTTCAGATATGGGATCTCCGAACTGGATCCATCTACGACGCTTACGCCTATGACAACCCTGTTACCAGTATGATGTTTGATGCCCGACGAATTGTGAGTGCGGCCACCGAAGACGTGGTCAAGGTGTACGATAAGGTTGAGGGCCGGCAATGGGACTGCGGAGCGGGCGTCGCTGCCTCTGAGGGCGTCAAGTCTGCCTCCAAGAATGCCGCCATCGTCGAGCGTGTTCGTGTCAAGGACGGCTACCTGGTAGAGGGTAGACGCAACGGCATTGTGGGTGTCTGGACTTGTTAGAATTAACTTTATTTAAAGTCGGCGCAGCTCAAGCGAATGTAACGAAACAAAAGAGTGTTCGATTTGTTGTACGTTTATGAAATGATGGGAATTGGTTGTGGGGGTTCTTGTGCGTGGAAAATATATATATGTTCTGATGAGTTCAACTATATTTGCTTCAGCCGCCTACTTGGTTTTAGGGAGTGAATGGGCGAGTGAAAGAGTAGAGAGATTCAGCGATATTTGACTAGTGAAATTTAATTGTTGAAAGAGCCAAAAATTGAATGTTGATGCGATTCTCTGGAAAGAATAAACAAATCAAACAGCGGGAGTTTATGACGATGGCGAGTTGGCTGATGCTTGCTCCGGGTAGGATAAGACGATGGCTTACAGGTTTGGCACCAGCGCTTTCACTTCTCTCCACTTACACCTCACACCACTTCCTGATTTCTCAACCAGCACGGCCTGTGGATGCATTGATCAACTGTTTCAAGCGACAATCTCTTTATTTCTTGCTTTATCTATGAGATTATATATACGTAGCGGTCCAATTGCCATCTTCCAACATGTCTTCGCTGCGCCACCAGGTTTTGTCACGATATCGCGATGCCGCAAATACCATCGCCACATCCCAGCATGCATCCTCTGGCTTAGAAAACCCCAACACCGATGCAGCTCACGGATCATCACGGCCAGAGAGTGCAGATTTAAAAGGACATGCGATGCAACAATTGCTGCAGCGCCAAGCACGCTGCCTTACCAAGCTCCATGAGGCCCTGGAACAGGGGACCGATGCTGGAGTGGACGAGGAGCTGCTGCGGACAAGGCTGGATGACCTTGCGTCGGTTTCCATGTCGACGTTTTATGCCTATCGATTTGATTTGCTGCCTCAGTATTGGAGGTGGATTTACACGGACACCTTGATTCTCATGTCGCATTACGCTATTTTGCAAGCTGCCCGGTGTGGTTCGTTCGATGAGCGTGTCATGGACCGCGTGGTTGAGGATTTAGACAGAGCCCTCATTGTAGCCGGAGGTGCAGGCGAGTTTCTCGGTAAACAATGGATCGAAGGGACGCTGGACCTGCTCAGTCGCTTTTGGGAGGAAGAAAAAATAACAGTTGCCGGCGAGCAAAGGCCGCATAAGCGCATCAAAAGAGAGCAAACATTTTCTGACCGCGAGCCATTTGGCCGTCCCAGTCTCTCAGTAGACAAAACATGTCCGAGATATGAAAATTGGACGTTGGAGAGATTCGAAAAGTACATGAACGAGGAGAGTCAGGGAAGACCTCTGCCCGTCGTGTTCACAGACTTGACAAAGGAATGGCCTGCTTTTTCGGATGCACCGTGGAATAGCCCCGACTATCTGCTCTCCAAGACATTTGGCGGGAGGAGACTTGTACCCATTGAGATAGGGCGAAGCTATGTCGATGAAGGATGGAGCCAGGAACTCGTACAGTTTAAAGACTTTCTGACGAGATACATCGACCCCAGCATCCTACCACAAGCTGGCGATGCCAGCGCACCAGAGCCCCAAGGCGAAGCCAAGCGGGCACCACAAAAGGTAATGGTAGGGTATCTTGCCCAGCACAACCTCTTCGGGCAAATTCCCGCCCTCCGAAACGACATTCGGGTGCCAGACTTCTGCTGGGCCGACGTCCCGCCACATCCCACGAGCTCGTCGAAGAACCAGGCGGTCGTGGACGTTCCCCAGCTGAACGCGTGGTTTGGTCCTGCGAAGACCATAACTCCGCTGCACACGGATGGGTATCATAATTTGCTCTGTCAGGTTGTTGGCACAAAGTACGTGAGATTGTATTCTCCCGGGGAGACTGAACGGCTGAGGCCTAAGGGGATGGAACTTGGTGTTGATATGAGCAATACGAGTGAGCTAGACGTTGGCGTCTTGGAAGGCTGGGATGAAGTTGATAATAGCGGTGATGGGAACGATGAAGAAGATTGGGAGACGACGAGAAGAGAGCTGGCGGAGGTGCCGTATTGGGAATGTATATTGCAGCCAGGGGACACATTGGTCATTCCTATCGGGTGGTGGCATTACGTACGTAGCTTGAGCATCAGCTTTAGTGTTAGTTTTTGGTGGAATTAGAGTTGCGCCTTTGGTGATATGGCGGAGTATATGGCGATAAATGGTGTGTAAATTAGCAAAGGGAGGAACCCAAATAAGGTTCCCAGAGGAAAAGTACATATATAACTACCAACCTAGTACTACCTTAGGTAGAAATAGGAACACAAAAGTCATGAAATAGGCGTCTTCTATACCTCGACATATACGTATAGTCAATATAGACAGCTGAGTACATACACAAAACAAGCAGGTACTATAGCTACTACTAATGTAACAGGAGTAGTAGAAGTTCTACTAGTAGGTAGGTAGAGGTAATGAAAAGTTAGATAATAGTCGCGAGTCATAATGCAAACCTAAGCTGTTCAAGCCAGAATTCTGTTGAACCCCCCAAGCACCACGAGAATGTAATTTGAATCTATATATATATGGGGGTTCGCCTACATGGTATGACGCAAAATAATCATGGATCTTTCAACCGTAGAAAACACGGCGGATGATCGTTTGTGCCAGGCCTATCGTTACCAAAATACCTTGGAGTTACCACGAGGTATAAGGCCAATGATGAAACCACACTGGAACATGGCTCTCTAGCTGGAGGACTACATGTCACCAAAGGAACGTTTTCAGTGGTATGGGAACTGAGGCCTGATTAAGAAACGACGCTCAATGCAAGGGCAGCCTACTCAGTGGGTGTGCCCTTAGTTACCACGGGAAATAGCATGCCAATGATGAGACTACATCAGAAAGCTCTCCAGCTAGGGGACATACTATTTGTCGTCAAGGAAATGCTTTCTGGTGATACGAGAACTGAGGCCACATTAAGGAACTGCTCTGTAACGATAGAAGAGGATAGGAGTGACAAGGAAAGGAGGAACGAAGGCGACAACATGTTATGAGGGCTATTAGCAGGATGACAAGCAGAAGGGTAGAGTATTTGTGTATTATTACTATGGCGTTGCTACGGTTTGACAAACTACGTAGACTGTTGGAATATAATGACAAGAGGGCGAGGAGCAGCGCCTACGCTTAATGTATTACACAGTTAGGTAGCTGAAGACTAGAAGACCAGCCAAGAAGTTCTCCACTACATGAACATTTGATGGCATCGAACTGGCCGTAGAAGAAATGAATCATCTGCTGTGAGGGCATGTAAGAGCCCTGTTTTAGTGATGCAATAAAACAAGTTGTATATTCTCATATGTGACGTTTCGGAGTTTATCCAACCGCGTTTATGGACATTTCGTGCTGAGCAGGCGACGAGGGGCCGTCATTTCTTCATTGCAAATCACTCCTTTATTCAGCCATCATCATTATGTTGGGAGTATGTTAGGGGGAATAACATCGTATATTTAAAAGCAAACCTACGCTGGCATATGCTTGCCCTACCTACGAGGCACAGATAGATAAGATCTTGCGCAAAGGCGCACCGTAGCTGCTAGCACAATCAAACGTGTAGAAATAAAACAAGAATGAGAGATTGGATACATCATCAGCAAGCAGGGTCGTTTCACCCTTGAGACGAGCGAGCATCCTCCACGCTCTCAGCCGACACTTGCGCTCCCCTTCGGGCCTTGGCACCAGCCTTCAACGTCTCCCACTTCTCACGGTACTTCTCAAGCGTCTTTTGCTGCTTACGGTTGTCCTTTTCGAGGCGTTCCATGTGCTTCGTCATTGCCGAAATCTGTTCCTCCAGCTCGTGATTCTTCCGTATCAACTCATCATCGTTCAGTCGCCCAGAGGAATGCTGCGAACCAGGAGGCATAATACGATAGCTTTCAGCAAGAGCAAGAGCAGAGCTCTGGGCGCTGGCTTCAAAAGTGTGGAGGCGCTTCGAGAGTTTGTCAAGCATGTCCTTGAGCGATTTATTTTCCAAGCTGAGTTCTTCGATGGTGTTGAACAGTTCCTTTTCTGAGTGGCTACGGGCAATACGTCGTCTTGGGTTAATAGAACCAGGGGCTTCACGGGCGTCCACAAAGTCATCGTCATCTTCATCATGAGGCAAGAGGTCGCCATGGATCGAGGCTTCCAATCGGCGCTTTTCTTTTTCAGCGTAGCTCAGAATGTTGGCATAAGACATGGTATGACCGGTAGAGGGAACAACGTAGAACGAATCAGCAGCGGTATGACCATCTCGAACGAGAGCTCGCATAGTAGCCTTGGAGTAAATCTTGGACAGATCCGGCTCGACACTAGTAGACGGAGAGGCACGAGTACGGGATTGCTTGGTGGGGGACAGGTTGACAGTAGGGGGGAGCACAGCAGATTCAGTGGGAGTGGCGGGCTCCTCTTGGATGAGCGGCAGACCAGCGAAAGCGAGGGGAGCAGAGATTTTGTTGATCAGACTTCCAAAGGTGTTGTAGAAGCGGGTGTAGCCACCATCGTCTCTTGCGGGAGAGCTTGGCTCGACCTTGGGGGACGCGCTGCCCTTGGGCGCAACGCCTTCTTGCTTGGACGTGGTGGTTACAGGCGGAACCCAAGTAGGTCGACCGGTCTGGCGGTCCATAATGTTTTGCATCTTGGCCTTGGAAGCATCGCGTTTCGCTTGGGGATCGACATTACCGGGTGCCTGGTCGTTGGACACGCTGGGGCTGAGCGGCTGGGTGCGGTCCTTGGAGCGGATGCCTCTGGCGGAAGCGAGGTTGCTGGCGATGGACGACGACATTTCGCGGCCCATGTAGCGGCGCTGCGCCAGGCCAGGCGGTTGAGCAGCTTTGGCGACCGTGGCCTGGGCAGAGTCTCGCGCAGAGTCCAGACCGAGAGCATCGCCATCACCCTTCTCAGACTGGGCCTTCTCGGAGAGCTCTCCGTCTCTGGTGTGCGGCACCTGCTCCGGTGGCAGCTTGAGGATCTCGGCCAGCTTCCTGTGATGCTCCTCGAGCAGCTTCAAAGTCCTGAGCGCCTCGACGCTGGAAGTCGACTTGGCGGCATTGGCAAACTCGCCTGCGGCCAGGGTGTGCTCGCTGATGGCCACGGTGGTATCAGAAGACGAAGATTGGCGGGTAGCGACGGCGGCAGCACGCGCGTGGTCGTGCGCCTTTGTGAGCGGCGAAGACTCCATGTTGCGAAAATCACGGGTGAGTCTACTGACAAAATCTGGTTCTCTCCCCAGCGGGAGAAGCGAGAGAGACGGTGCAGTATGTCGAGTTGACGATGTGGGAAAATGCCAGCTCCCGCCGTCTTTGGAAGATGAAGCTGAGTTTCGCAAGTGTGCGCATAAGTGTGTATAATCTGTGCGGGCACTTTCTAGCGTCCCGCTTCATGACGGCATGCGGACGCGATGGACATTGGATGAACAGCCAGCGGCAGCAGGGCCTGGGCGGCGGAAGGGGGTATCTGGGAAGTACTGCGCGGCGTGGCTAGGTTTGGCGCTTGGGACAAAACGGCCAATCTGGAGTCGCATCGGCTAGGCAGTAATTTAGGTGGTCATTAGTGCTGCAGTTCTGTATTTGAAGCTCTGCTGAATGAACCAGCTTGTTAGCTGAGCTGGTGAGGCTTGCGGCTGTTTGCACTGTTTGCGCTGATATATGTGTACAGTATGTGAAGCAGATGCCAGAATATTGTTAAATATAGTAGTGACAGCACGCACCCGCAACAAGCAGCAACCACCAGCATCCATTCAGCACGGGGCGTCGGCGCATTGCATCTCCCGCATCGTCGTCACTCACGCGCCATCGTCAACGAACTGGCTTCTCCCGTAGCACTAAAAAAGAGCCCCCCACCTTCAATTCTGCTCCTCCGGGGTGCCTCGTCACACAATCTCGACAACGCTTCCCTTGTCTGTTTCGCCAGGGGCCATTTCTCGCATCTCTGGAGGAGCCTCCGTGCCATCGGCCCCGATCAAACAGCCCTTGCTAATTGCGCAGCCTCGCTTGGCCGAATCAAACGGGGCTGTTAGTGCACAGCACGGAGCTGGTCCATGATTTCAGGAGTCGGGAGGACAGGAGATGCTATTTATATAAGAATATCATGCTAGAAGCGGTCGCGCGACCAAGACGAACATCCATCAAATCAACAGCCATCTCTCCTAGATTTCCGGTGATTTCTGTTAACAACGCTCACTAAGAAATAAGAACGTCGACGGCGAAGCGGGGACTTGAGCTCGCAACTTTTCAGATTATATTTTGCATTTTCATCTCTTCATCTTTTCTTGCGATTCACTCACCTGATTCTTCTTTTCTTGTTCTTTTCTTGTTCTTCCTTCTCCCTTGTCGTTTCCAAGAAAGCGATCCTCTTTTCTTCTCCCTTCGATTCGCGGCCTCTGATTGATCGATCCCCTCGTGTCACTGTTTCACTCGGCTAGCATTAGCGGCCTGCAGAGAGAATGGAGAGCAGCAATGGCGGAGGAAGCAGTGGTGGTGGCGGAGGATTGGGCAAGCTTCTGGCCAAGCGCAGACGGCGAGTAAAGACTGGAGGCCTGGAATCGGACGCATCAGGCCGCGAAGATGTCGATGATGCGGCATCCATCAACGCCGCCGACGACGACGATATCGACGATCGCAGCTTTGGATCCTACGAGTCGGGAGGCGCCGATGCCGATGGAGAGTCTGACCGGTAAGTCTTGAAATTCATTCTGCATAACTAGCTTTTGTCTTTTGGTCTGTCTACACTTTCCTGTGTCCCTATTAAAGGTGCTGGTTTGCTGCTAATCTATCTCGTCGTCTCGCCAGTGGCAGAATGACAGGTAGCAGTAGCAGTAGCAGTAGCAGCAGCAGCAGCGCAAAGTAGCAGTGCATGCTGCCAATCTGCACTCAATACGGACTCCCTCCTTGCGTCTTTCCTTCCAAGCGTCTACCCAAGCGCACGTTCCTTCAACACGCCACACAGCGCAGTTTTGGGTCTTTGTCTTTGTCTTTGTCTTTTCTCCATTGATTTTCTCTCTCCCTTCCACACGCACCATATTTTTTTCTTTCCTGCTTGGCTCGTATTCGCATTTGCTGTAAATCTTAGCTTCAGCCCACGTATGCGATTCAGCCCCCTCTCTACATGCACTTGTCTTCATTTAAAGGCGTCGCATCGAGCTCTGACACCGAATCAGAAGCAGCTCTCGCCCCCCACTGTCTCGCTCGGCCACGACATCCCTAACATCGCACGCTGGACACCTGGCAGCGTCATCTCCCGTCGTACAAGTGACCGACTTCGACCCTCCGACGAGCGAACGACGGCCGTCTCTCTTGTCTAGGCGCCTCCGCCGTGGATCTTCCAGGAGCTCGTCTCCCAATGCGTCCAAGGAGCGCCTAAGCGAGACAGCTCAACTCCCCGAACCGCCTGCTGCAGCCAAGACGGCTTCGCACCCTGAAAAGCATTCAATCGTCCCGCCAGCGAGGATCTCGACATCGCCTGCTCGGCCCTCGACAAGCGACGACCAGTTTGGTCCCGTCATTGTAAACACCCCACCGACACCAGTCGAGCGAACAAGTCCACTCGTCTTGCACCAGGAGAGGAAGTTACCGCCTGTCATTTCAGAGCCCGCCTCGAATGGGGATAGCACATCCTCTTCTTCCCACGCCGTAAGCGCGCATCGAAGAACGAAATCTGGATCTGCGAGCATAGGGCCCAGCAAGCTGTCCAACATCACCCTTGCGCCACTTTCACCTACCCCTGAAGGCAGCGAGGTCCAGACTCCGAGCTCAGCAGGGTTTTTCTCTTCCATGTTCTCAGTTGCCCAAAACGCTGCAAGTAGTATTAGTAGCAACATCCAGGGCGGTGGGATTGGAATAGGAGGAAATAAGAGTCGGACGAATCTGGCGTCTAAGCCACAATCATCCCCTGCCCCAGAACCCGACCACGTTGAACCCCCGCCATCTGAGCCTCAGTCGAGCGACGTAATGGATAAAAAGGAGTCGGCAATCAAGACAATTGGAACCGGCGAACTTAGCTTGAGTCAACTTGGCATTGCAGAGCCACCTGCAGCCATGGCGGCCATTGAAACATCTCGATTCCCAGACCTTAACGATACACGCACACGATCAGAATCGGCACCAGCTGACAATCAAGGCAGGCCTGGAGATGATGCACTCGACGGGACGCTCAGCAGGCCCAGATCGCTTTACGAAGCAGCGGAAGGGGAGCAAGGAGCTTCACAATCTACGGATGGAGTGCAGCGGGCCGGTAGTATAAAAAGCGACACTCAGAGGAAGCGAGGAAGTTCTACGGCCACTACAAACACAGTCGCGCCAGCAGCTCCTGGGGGCGCTGCTCCCAAGCTGACGGGATTTGCCATTGCTAGTAAAAAGAGGAACCGCGACTTCCACAACCTATTTAAGAGCGTGCCAGATGACGATTACCTTATTGAGGACTACAGCTGTGCGCTACAGAGAGAGATTCTTGCTCACGGCCGATTATACGTGTCAGAGGGCCACCTCTGTTTCAGCAGTAACATCCTTGGATGGACGACGACTCTGGTTATGAGCTTTGACGAGATAGTATCTGTGGAGAAGAGAAGCACTGCCTTGGTCTTCAAAAACGGACTGATGATATCGACTTTGCATGCAAAGCACATCTTCGCCAGTTTCACTAGCAGAGACGCCACTTACGATCTGATTGTCAACATCTGGAAGCTCGGCCATCCGACCTTGACTAGCACGCTAAACGGAGTTCGGCTCGAGGGCACTGGTGGTGATAAGACGGAGAAGCTTGATGTTGAGGCTGCAAACTTGGAGCCGGAGACGCCAGCTGGATCCGATTCTGAAGAAGGCAGCGATGATGACGATGATTTCTATGATGAAGAAGAGAGCGACCATGCTCCCGAAACCCAGGCCGCAGATGCTGGCGGCAACGGCGGAGACTCTGCCAAAGCAAACAGGAAAGTATCTGGCGCTCCCGCTCCCAGTGCGGCCGTACTTGACGCGGCTGCCGATGGACAATCTCCAGCAGGCGGCGCCGGATCGTTCCCTGGGCCGGCGACCCACGCTCCGACAGACTGCGGTGACGGTGAGACACACTACGACAAGTTTTTAGCAGATGAAACTATCCCAGCTCCGATGGGCAAGGTATTCTCTATGCTCTTCGGTGATGCTTCTGCTGAGTGGATGGGTAAATGGATTACGGAGAACCAAAAGTGCTTTGACCTGCAGATGGAGGATAAGAAGGGTATGAGTCCCGATAGCCGCACTCGAGGCTTCACATACATCAAGCCTCTGTATGCTCCGATTGGACCGAAGCAAACGAAATGCATCGTCACCGAAACCGTAGACAACATTGACTACGAAAAAGCAGTCAATGTGAGTGTGGTGACGCAAAACCCTGACGTTCCCAACGGCAACATCTTCCGCGTCAAGACTAAGTACTGCCTCTCCTGGGGTGAGAACAACGCCACTCGGGTGCAAGTCAACTGCACTACGGAATGGAGTGGCAAGAGTTGGCTGAAAGGTACGTGAATTTTTTAACCCTTGTACTTTTGTTTCTGCCTTCAATTGGCTGGCGATAATTACTGCCTACTAACATACGACTTTGCAGGCACCATTGAAAAGAACGTCAACGAGGGCCAGGCCCAGTACTGCAAGGACTTGTTTGCTGCCTTGAAGGCAGCAGTTTCTACCCGACCGCGAGCTTCTACTAATGGAAACGGGGCTCCAAAGTCGAAAAAGAAGGGCAAGAAGAGCAAGGTACTTCAATCATCTACGGAATCTATCAACCCAGGCGCGCGTGACAAGAAGGAAGAGGCAAACTGGGGCTTGTTCGAGCCGGTACGCGGAATTCTGGAACCCATTGTCGATATTCTCAAGCCTATTCTCACGGGAAACATTATGTATGGGCTTCTGGTGGGCTTGCTGGTTGCTACCTGGTTCGGATTTGGCTTCACGCCGAGCAACAGGAGCCCCGCACCGCTGGGGCCAGATCCTTCCCTGAGCAGCGCGTATCGCCTTGCCGCTTACGACGAGATGTGGCGCAGAGAAGACAGCGAACTTTGGGGGTGGCTAGAGGAGCGCGTAAGCCTGGAGCGCCTTTCCGTAGAAAGGTCAAACGCTCGCAAGCGAGAAGCAGATCCAAGAACATTGGAGGAGAGGGTGAGAGAAGAGCGGATGGACGAGCGAGAAATCCAAGAGGCCATCCGGGTTACCGAGGACAAGCTCAGAGTATTGAGAGAAGTCATGGCGAAGAGCAAGCTGCTATAGCTTGACCAACAGCAAGCAAGCGATTCCACCTTGTAAAAAAGGACGCACTCATCAGTTTCATCATCTTTATTTTCTTTGTCAAGTCACACGTACACGTACACTTATACGCCACTACACACCACTACACACCACTTCACACCCACATTACGGCATCATATTGCATGGTAAAGCCCTCTTTTTAGTCAAAGTATTTTTCCTTATGTACATATAGATTACGGAGTATGGCGGGGGCGAGTGAGAAACTCCCCACTGGTTGGGATATCACAACTTGTTTGCCATGAGGGGTTTTGGGTATTTTCTATTATTATCATCATTGTCATCATTGTCATCATTGTGTTGCAGCGAGTTATTGAATTTCACTCTGGTTCAAGTGTACATGACTTTCTTGTATGCCTAAAAAAAGCTCTCAGTTGTCAACTATTGAAAAACAATTCCAAAAAGAATCGACAATTACTACTAGTTTCAAAACGATGTTACCACAAGAAACAATGTCAAGGTGGACATGTTGCCACTGCTGCTGACACGCGATATGAATCGAGTAAAGTAGCTGGATGCTCGAAATCGACACCTGCAGAAGGATCTCACTGCAAGAGGCAACCAATCCGGCATAGTGGTGGTGGTCTACTTACCCAAAATTGACCGGATAGCTCAAGCAGACAAGTCAAGGAATGCTCTGGATGGTATGCATGTAACTGAGACAAGCATGGCTCGGCGTCTTACGGAACCGAGCTAAGACTCGGAGCGCGAGTCAGCCTTGTAGGGCCTTGTAAGTGCCTTGAGTGGCTACGCTGCTGAGGACATGGAGACGATTATCCCTGGCGCCAACAGCCGCACTATGGTATTTTTTTTTCTTCGCGGCATGTGGCTTGTTGGCCTGTGGGCATACTTGCATATAGTTTATCACGCTGGCCACTTACAAAGTAGCAGTACCGCCGTTAGGATCTATTAGGGGGGGGGGTTGAAGACGCCTTGAGTGGTGCGAGGGGACGCGAGAAGGATTTCTCTTGTGTGTCGGTGGTACCGGGCCAGGAACAGGAGCGAGAAAGTGTGCGTGCGTGTGGCTGGAGAATCTCTTCTTTTCTCTCTGCTGTTGGACGGCAGTAAAGTGAAAAAAGTTCAAGATTCCGGCATCGTTGGTGTCCCAGGATTATACCCAGCCTAAGAGCTGCCGAGGCGTCTGTAACAGGCAATAGTACATGCTAGCAGCCCGTCCCTGCAGCAAAACATGAAGTAAAAATCATCCAATGCTCCCCCACTTGAGGGCGTTGACGTGGCTTCACCACATGAATGCCAACAATAACGCCAAAGCATGTAATATGTATGTATGTGTACGGAGCACGATGCAGTTATTATGTACGCATGTATGATTTGTATGCATGACTTGGGCTGGGCTGGTCAAGACCTAATAAGGGGCGCCGGGCGTCATTATCAGCTGCCGAAGAGCGGTCACGGCTCCGCCAGTTTGGCGGTGGCAGCCAGAAGCCAACGGGGGAGCCAGGTGGGGAGCTGGCTGAGGCTCTTAAAATGGGTCTATTGAGAGTTGCGGCTTGTTTGCTCTGGTTATTGTGCCTCTCGTGTAAGAGGAGAAATATCCCTCTGTCCGGCTGTCCGGGGAGGGAAAAAAGCAGGGCAGGGGGATCGTGATCGCATCTAAGACAAGCACCACAAAATCGGGCTCAGAAAGAAGAGGAGAGAAAGCAACGAAGGCCAATCAAAACGTCATCGTTGACGATTTCCTGCTCCCGCTTCCCTGCATGGAGAGACGCGATGATGCCCGCTTGGTTCATTCATGGTCAGATACTAGCGCCGCTCTGCGCCTCAGCTTTATCTCTCTTTTGTGCCTGGATGTGGCGCAGTTTCCACTCGGTTCGCCTAGGCCCCGGTGGTGCTCACGGGATTGCCCTTCTGGCGTCGCGATCTGATGGCGCTACCGCTGCTAGCACTGAGCATTGAGCATTCAGTAGGTAGCTTATGGCGTTTCTTCTTGTCGCTGCTGCTCACCTTGGAGCCGTTACGCAATAGACCGGCACTAACAGACATGGCGGAAGGACGCCTCGCGACGGGCTGGCGCTTGGGCTGGGCTCCCTCATCTCAGCATCGCAGAACTCCGAGGCCAGCAGACGCCCGTGATGCCGGCTGACTACAGCGCTGCGCTGCGCTGCCCGTTACACTCGCACTCGCCATGCTGCAGCAACGACAGCATAATGCTCAGCGCTCAAGCCACAGTCTGGGGGGCGGCCGATTTGGGGGAGCACTGGCGCAGGGATCAGCCTGGCAGACACAGCGAATAGACCCATTGGGGGGGATCCCTCGTGCCCCCCTCCTCTGTCGCCTTGCCCAACGGCCACTACGAAATCGACGAAAAATCAGCCGCGGACAGGCCATGCCACCAGGTCACACCCAAAAAGGATACCCCTGCCCCGAGTCCTACTTAGTCGCCCGGCAAAGTCCTAGACGTCTTCGTCTCATTCGCTGCGTAGGACCTCCCGTCTGGCAAAGCTGCCTCCAAGGCTCCAGCCAGCTCGCCAGCCGTAGCCTATGCAATTAGAGAAAGAAACAAAAACACCATGGACGGTGCCTGAAGGGTGGCCGTTCCTCACTCTGACTTCTTACATTTTGCCACATTCTCTTTCTGTTCACTTGTCCTGCTCCCCTTAACAGAGATCAACTCCACACGAGGGTCCCTTGTTTGGTGACCTTTTTTTTTTTTTGCCCCATAACCATACTGCGGTACCTTACGACGAGAGCCGGGTCAAGGATAGGTTCAGACCGCCATGGAAAACAAGAAGCTCGACGACCCTGGTGTCGCCGCCGCCTTAGCCCTACGACGTCTAGTCCGTAGCCCAACCGTCGGTCGTTTGGGTCCAAGGAGGACGTCGACAATTGCTTCCAGCAGCAGCTGTTCAGCATCCTCAGTGACTTCGTCAGTCGTCGACGACGAGATGCCGACTTCGTGTGTGTAAGTGAAAAGCCCTCCTGACTCATGGGGAGAAAGCAAGAGACGATGCATTCAGTTGATATTACTTCCCCCTTGTCTATCTCTAATTTTTTTTTTCCTTCTCTGCCTCCCTATTTCCTCCCTCTCTCTCTCTCCTTACTTTCCTATGGTGTTATATGCTGACAGTCGGTTTGTTCTCGCCGTCCTAAAGCTCACGCAATACTTCGAGCGACGAGTGTGCCTTGCACAGATTCATTGTATGGGCAGCCGTCAAACGCAATGCCTGCCAAAAGATGACCCCAGAGGAGCGGCGGGAGTGCCCGTTGCTTCGTTGCCGGAAGAGATTCCCCAACCATGAGCTCATGCTTCAACACCTGTATTCGTGCGATCACCTCGTTGGGGGGGAGTACTGGTGCTACGACTGCGAAAAGCCCGAGCAGCTCAGCGATGTCAAGTGCAGACGCTGTCTGGGGCACCCATCTAAGAGGAGAAAGATTGTGACCATGGCAAAGAGCTTCTTCAGCTCGTTGGGCCACAAACCAAAGTCTCAGGGCCTTGCTCTGGCTGCCTCCATGGGAATAGGCACAGTTGCCAGCGGCGGCAGTGGGGGCGAGGACGAGCCAGAGCCTCCAAGTTACGAGTCCGTCTTCACACCCACCACGCCTACACCTCTGCCTCCGCAGGCCGAACTCTTCTCGACCGAGATACATGAGATCGGTTCGAGTGAGGTACTGCTCCCCACTATCCCGGAGTGTGAGACCGAGACAGAGGCTATACCCGACCCTGGGATGGTCCCCTGTCTGCCCCCATCCACATTCCCCATCTCACCACCAGGCTCCCACCCGGGAGCCGTACCGCTGCCATCGACTATGGAAGCAGATTTCATAAATTGGAGGCCGTCACCACCATCTCCCCCAACCGTGGCACCACAAAGCCTAATGAAGCCCATTCACGGAAGGTTGGTTGATCGTCCAACACTGCAGGTCAACACGCACCTGGACCAGTATCGAGGCCAAGCTAGCCGTCGAAGCAAGGTGCTGGCCCCGAGCTCGTCTGTCCGGTCGACTGCCAGTACAGACAGCACCGATAGCACTGATAGCACCGCAAGCTACAACATCTCGCCCATGTCGGGCTGGTCCAGTGAATGGACAAAGACATCCGGCTTCGAGTCTGCCTTGACGTCACCTGACGACCTCGTTAGCCCTCAGAGCCTCCTACCCACAGGCCCTTTTGCTACTAATACCATCTCGACAAGACCTATTCCTTTCAGCAACTCAGAGTTTGAAAACATGGTTGCCAACTCTTGTCCATCAGAGCTTCCTGCTGACATTCCCATGTTTGATGACATTCCCGTCACCATGGATCCTCAAAAGACTCAAGCTCACATGAGCCTGGACCAGTCTGCCTTCTCATTCAACACCGATATACCATTCGAAATGCCGATTGGACCTCCGCTACCCTCAACTAACGCCATCAACCTCGCCCTAACACCACAACTACCACCGCCGCCACAGCAGACCTCAGAACCAGCTCTACTACACAACATCACCTCTTCTAGCCTCACCACTATTACACAGTCTCTGGCCAGGTCGGTCCAAGACACGCTACGGATGCACATTGCCGACTCTAGGAACAAACTCGAGACCATCAACCAGAATGCTCTCATGAGGAAGTTGTGCCAGATGCCTCTCTCCTCTGTTGCAGCGGCTGGTATGGAAACCATGGTGGACATTTTAGAAGGCCGTCAAAATGTATCACCTCTAGACCTCTTATGCTTCATCCACATTGTCTTCTCTCTGTCTCTGGTGATCCACGAACACAACGCCTCGAAATATGCTGCTACTCTCTTCAAGCAGGCACTATTGTATAGCAGCTGGTTCTCGGAGCCTGACAGGACATTGTTCATTGAAGTCGTCATCACTCTTTGGGAGCACAGTGAGGTAGGCAACAATGAGATTATCGAACTATTGCAATCAAGCCCAGGCTCAAAGGGCAAACAGCCGGAACGCTCTCTGCATGGATTGAGATCTGATCCATTGGTACTACTTGCGGCATACTTTTTGGATGGTACGCTCTCTTGACCCTTTTCACTCTGCCTTCTTTTCCTCTGTCTTTCACTTAAGAGGCTAATGATTGAAACTGTAGAACTCGAGTACGAAACGCTGCGTGAACACAGCTATAGAGGACAACCCTCTGAGCTTACCGACCAGCACTATAAGGACAGCCTTGTAGCGGGTTCCGATTCGCCGTTTGCCATTGCCGCTAGATTCATGATTGAAAATATATTTTCTCATCAATACTCTCACTTTCCAGGATCTGAGCTTGGCATGAAACAACTTATTGGCCAGGTCAACTCTGGTGGAGTGGGAACCGTGCGACGGCTGGAGTTAGAGCTGATGCAGGCCGGGAAGGTAAGAGAGAAGAGCCACTTTTTATTTCCAAAAAAAGCACATGTATGCATGGGCTAACGAGTTGCAAACAACCTAGACTTACCTCCCTTCCGATGTGTTCTTTGACGAGTTTATCGAAGTTGTTCGACAGAATACCGATCAGTTATACGCGCAAAGGCCTTTTTTCAGCTCTCGGTCAACATATCATCGATGCGGTATCCAACTCATGAAATCGCTAATTGGTGAGCCTGGTAGAAGCTCGGCAGTCGTGCCTGTCAGGACAGGGGTAGAATCATCGGGCCTTTCCACTGAAACACTCGATGCCATCATGGGAGTCAACTTTGATGGCTTCGATTTTGAGTCCATGGTCAACCTCAACCCAGACGCCGACGGTAATATGCCCGAGCCGGCGTCTGCTGTTGGTGCCCCACTCATGGGAGCGGCAGAGTGGACTTCAGCGCCAACGGTCGAGTCAGCAGCGTTTGCAGCCACACCTGCACCGCCTCTGGCTCTCGACACTGAGACGCTACAGCTGATGGAGGAAGACCCGCTGATACCGCCGAATGCCTCAGTACCCAGCAAACCAGACCCGACAGCGACAGCACCATCAGCAGCAACGGCATCAACGGCAAAGGTCGAATCTGACAGCTGCTGCGAGATATGCGGCTATCGACCCAAAGGCGATCCTAGGTGGTTTGTGGGCAGCATGGCCAAGCATATGAAGACGATACACAGCGAGAACCCCCAGATATTCCGATGCCCGTATCCTGGCTGCACGAGCCAATACAGCAAACGCGCGGATAACCTACGACAGCACCAGATTGAGAAGGGACATTTTGTCGACGGCGAGGGGAACCAGGGGCGGCGGCCGCGCAAGAGGAAACGTCCGTCAGACGGCGGCGGCGGCGGCGGCGGTGATTGATGACTTATACTTGTATGCACATGTATAAGTATGATCTCTACCACTGCCTTCACCATACTCTCCTTCTCTTGTTTTTCTTTTGCCTTTCTTTTGTCTTAGAAGTTTCATACCCTCTTAGCCGGCGGATTTTTTTTTTTTTTTTCTTTTTCTTCTTTTCTTCTTCTTTCTTTCTTCTTTTTTCATTCTTTTTTTCATGGGTCATTGAATAATGTTTAGACATGCCATAAGCGAGCGAGAAACAGGCGGGCGCATTTGGAAATTGTGATCACCATGAGATATAATGATTTGATATACACCGAGTACTATTTACGGGCGGCTTGGGCTGCATTCACATAGCGAAAATGATATGCGCAGCGTTGGGTTGACATTGGGCATGATCTGGCGGCAAGGGATAGGGATAGAGGTGACGTATGAGTGCTGTTACCGAGAAATGAATTCATGTCTCTGCCATTATACATACGCTTGCTTTCAGTTTTTCTCTCGTTTCTTTACTTTTCTCTTTTTTTCTCTCTCCTTTTCTCTCCTTTTCTCTCCTTTTCTCTCCGTCTTTCTTCCTTTTCAACCCCTTCAACTTGCTCTTTTCCTTCCATATCTTTCTGTACCATTTGTTGCGCATTCGGTTCCAACGCAACGTTGTCAAGGTGAGAGATGCTGCAGCAGACAATGCATAAACCAGCAAACAAAGTGACGGCAGTGGCTGTGCCCATACATGGTCTGGATGCTGACGGGCCGTGTGGCCGAGCCGAAAAGTCCCATATCAAGGGAGGAACTGGCGTTTTGGCGGCATGGAGCTATTGCTACAGTAATACTGTGTTTCCTGCGATATGGGCAGAGTGGCGCAAAGCACATGCACGGAGACCATTCACAAAGCAGCCTTTTAATAGACGAAGAAACGGGGCTCCCGCCGTTTACAGTGTCGTACCTATGTGTAGCGCGTACAGTGGCAGTACGAAGGCGCCTGTCAGCTCGTACAGAATCAAGACTGAGTGCTCGTACTGTACAGAGGGAGATGAAACATGTCAGGCATCTCATCTCAGCTGTGCGATCCACCGCGGTGGCATGCTGCTGCGGCCAGGGTTGCTCCCTCGGATCGCAAATGCAGCAGCGGAATTCCAATTTTGCTGTGCAAATTGGATTTTCAGCAGCTGACCAGTTTCCCGCGTCCCGCTTCGAGCCAAGACCGCGTGCAAGAGACGCGCTTCTGACACTGTCCTGGGCTCGCTCGGCACCTGTGGGCGCTTGCTGGGAGCAGCCAAAGCCTAGATGGCGGCATGGGATTGGGCGACCGCTCACGTAAGTTTTTTCTAGGCGGGCTGACATCACATGGCGCAGGCGCAAAGTGGCCGGCGTAGCGGGTTTCTTAGGGGCGCCGGGGCGAGCGTTCTCAAGAGGTGATTTGACGGCGCTGGGCGATTTGAAATGCAGAGTATCGGAGCCCATGGCAGAGGCAGGGAGCAAGGGAGCACAAGAGGTCTGGCATGGTCTGGCATGTACTATACTTGGCACGCTCTCGGTATGATGACGGAGCAGCGCTGGAACAAGCGTCAGGCCAGCTCGAGGTAAACGAAGGTACCGCGGTACGGCGCCCAGTACCTGGCGCCCAAGGTACCCGTTACCGACGGCTCCAGCACTCCAGAGCACGGCGTGCGCGAAGCAGTTCGTGCTACATCCACGGCCGCCGAATGCGTGCCGCTGAAGGATTTTGGGTGATGCGGCCTTTTGGATGCGGCTGCGGATAGGGCTGAACAGGAGCGCATTTTGTGCTCAACCCCCCGTGCGACCCAGCGGCCTTGAGCAGCGACAGGGTACCGTCGATGGCGGTTAAACTCTGTTTGTGCTGCCACGATGTGTCACGATCGTTTGCCTCCCAGGGCCCGACTCTAGCCCAGGTTTAACAGGTGCTAGTACAGATACCGCGCCGCCCATGTACCACTGCTAGTGCCCCAGAGTACCGCTTTACCTGGCAGTACGGCAGAGGCAGGCAGCAGAGCTGGGGGGCAGTGCCGACGCAGCGCACAGTGCGCAAAGGGAACGACCCCCTGCAGTCTCCAGCGAATTGGGCGTGAGGAAAAAATTGATCAAAAATTGCCGGCCACGGCCCCCATTCTGAGCCCAGCCCATAATAAATGCCATCCCATCGCAAATCCACGCCAGAGCGCAGAAAAAGCAACGACGCCAGCAGGTGCAAGAAGGAAAAGAGAAGGGACCGAAAACCCCCCAGCCGCGGAACCCACTGTGACGACGCCCGGGATTTGAAT
>KQ479114.1:0-19477 GCA_000331835.2 Trichoderma hamatum GD12
GGCGGGCGGGCGGGCAACAAGCGTAGGAGGGTTCATGCACGCACGATGAGTCCATTGCTTGCTTGAGTTATTGCCACGGGCTACGGGCTGTTACTAGCTACGCGTGTTGATGAAATATTGCTACAGCTACGCCGTACGGAGTACTGACTCTAACTACTGCGATATGTCATATTGGCCTCATATAACTGCGGACATCAGTGTTTCATCGGAACCATTTTATTTTTCTACTAAAAAAAGAAACGCTCAGGTGAATTAAATCAAGCGAATGCCCACTTGACGGACGTCACAATATTCTATTTTCATCTTCTTGGACTGGGTACTGTGTGGAAATTAGCAAGACTTTAAAATTTGCTGCTACTACTAGTATTCGACGGTGGATCTCCAGATTTATTGAGGCTTATACATACGAAGTCGTGTCTCCATACAAGTGTTGTGTGTGAGACCATTAGCCAACGGTTTGGTGGTTCTCTAAAATTACACAAATAATATCGCTACGGAACACTTGGCTGATGGAATTCCTAGTCAAGTCATGGTTTTTTCCGCCTCACTCAGTGGCGTATGGTGTGTGGGCTGTTCATTTCAAAAGCGCGGGCGGCAGCGCAGCCGAGTGGCTCCAGCCAACCCGGATGGAGAGAAAAAAAAGCAATAGCTAGCTGTGCGCACGAGTCCCTTGACGGTCTCTCGCGGAGAGTATTGCTGCGCCATCACAGACAATTACCGATTTCCGGGTGTAATTGTCTGATAGCACAGACTTCAATACGAGCACGGGCCGGACTGTGGATGATGGCTCGACGGGAATCCGGTGGCGATAGCACTCCGTGAGCTGTGAAGATTGTGATTGCGATTGCGATTGTGGCTCTGCACTACAACAACTACGTGATGATGGATGTTCTGCGATATTGGCTTTGGCTAGTGCCTGGCGGATCGACCAACAGACATGAGCCACCGGGAATTACGAACTATGATGCACAGCACATTCATTCTTTGCTTTTTTGCTTTTTGCTTTTTGCTTCTTCTTCTTGCCCTGTGCCCACGAGGAAGTGGCGCGCGTCATTAGTCCGACATGTCATCAATATGGAGTGCGTTGCTCCGTACAGTATAGCCATAGCGTGCTGGCTACCAACAGCTGAGACATGAGCAAGCTCTTGGAGGTTTAAGCTAAAGCAAGCTAAGAAGCACAACTTCTGACTTCTGACTTCTGACAAGTCTAGTGGCCCCCTTTGCAATCTTCTCTCTCACTTTTCTTTTTTTTACAAAAACTAAATCTCCTTACAGCTTCGGGTGGCGTTATGGTTTGTTTCTTTTTTTACTCTCCCGTATCAAAGCGCAAGTGTCGGTGCCACCAAAATGCGGATCACGGAGGGTGGGAAATTGAGCCAATGTATGAGCTGCCCGCAGAGGATACAATGCAATTCTGTTGCTCTTGGCTCCAATGTGACACTGCGAGCTGCAGCCTGTTGCATATTCGCTCACACTCTTTTTTTTTTTCTCTGCTTTTCTTTGTTTAAAAAATCCGGCTCTCGCGGTAAAACTTGCAGAGTAAATATTAGATGGGGTCTAGGACTACTACCCTGATGGCCTAGTAGGATGAGAAGATTGGCCAAGAGGCATCCCATCAGTCGATTCTGAGAAATGAAGGGGAGCGGCCATGGAGAAAAAAAAATACACATAGCCTGCTGCACCTCTGTTGCTGTAAGCAGAGAATAAGCTCGGATATCTGATTGCTATCCTCTAAGACACGGCATGACGGCTGCAACAGCCGCAGGTGGGATTGAATCCAGCAAAATTTGGAATGATGCACAGCAAGGTGATAGTAATATGGCATCCTCTACGGCGTTGGACATTACGCTGGACCTCGTAATATCATACTACAGATATGCTAACGACATTAGCTATTTCTCTCTTACTACTACGCACGATCCACGGCCGTGGGAGCATCTGTCTAACATCATGAGACATGTGGCATTTTGCCTGGTTTCTGGGTTGGAGGGGTAAGATGAGAGAGGGGACAGATCTTGATCATTGCTGTGATTTGCTGCGCTAGCAGCCCATAACCTGGATAGCTAGCTGTCCGTTGTGTCTTACGATCGACTGTCCTTTTTGCCTACGGATCAGGCCAATGCATTGCCAGCTTGACAACTAATAGCCGGACTTGCATTTGCTATTTTTTTTTTTTTTTTTTTCCTATTTGCCACCTTCATGTCGGGGAAATGCATCAGCAATCGGTTACTAAACCAGAGACTGGCATGCATTCCTGCCGAGAGACTTGCATATACATGCAACGTGCATGATCAAGTTGGCGTATGTCTTGTCTCGGCTCGGGAAGAGTCAATGGGTGGCTGATATTATGGAGAAGGCTGTGAATATTGCTCAATCTCATCTGCTTAGACTGGCTCTCGACTGGGTTAGTTGAAGCCCGAAACAACGCCGTGCTTTTTCCTGCATCTGCCAACGGCCTAACCTAACCGTTGTGTGATTACCCTGCTTCTCGATAATTACACTACATACTGCGTACAATTGTCACATAGGCTAGTGGACCGTGCATTCTGTCTAATTTGAGAAGTCTCTGTCTTTCCCAATGCCATTGATAAGGGAAAGTTTATCAATTGATCGATACGAGCTGAGATTTGGCCATTGGCACTGCTGTTAGTTGATTGGTGATGCGGCAACTTGGGCCTTGCTGAAGGAGGGTCCAGGCGGTCTGCGGAGCCGCGACAATGCTCTGCCTACATGCGACGCCGCGGCATCTAGACCTACCGGCATCGCTGGTGAGTTATTAGGCGCTGTCACAATCTCGATATTCACGATGGCTACATTGCCACCTAGTTCATGCCCCGGACACTGCAGGCAGACTTGAAATGCTGTGTCCTGATGGCTGCAAGGGCCCGTTCCCTGCGCTTGGGGAGTGAGCTCGCGGGGTGTGTGATATGACACCTACATATTGTCCATGTCGGTAGCGTCCTTGTATGTCAAGCATCATGACTACACTTGTACTGTATACCCAGCTGTGCCTGTATCTGCAAAAGCAACTGCCTGCTAGTGCTGCCATTCCCACATGCGTGAGCAAGTTAGAAGCCTTCAGACGAGCAACACGTCACAACTGGGGCTGCCAAACAGCAACGGCATCCTTCCTAGCATGAGTCCGCCGCTGGTAAACGGCATAATGGACGGGCCTTCACCGCATGTCCCGTACGATGCTGCCGGCGCTCCTCCACCTTCGGCCGCCACGTCAGATGCCCAATGGATTCGACTATGTACTGCAGCTCCATAGAAGGCTTGTAGGGTAGGCCGGGAGGCCGGCGGGCTGCTCTCACCGAACTTCTGCGCTTCGGCTCCGGGGCCCGCTTTTGGGCTTCAAGCAGCGACACCCAATCGGGTCGCGGCTTGAGGGGCCGGCCATGGCTACTGCGTCAAGTCCCAACCACCCGCATTAATAGTGCTGGGTACGTCGGCCAGCTGTCACTTCAGTGGCCAGCGCATGAGTGGTTGACCGCCAATGCACGCCGGGAGATGAAGAAGATATGGGGAAAAAGAGTCTAGGGAAAGGCAGAGACAGAAAGTCACTAACGACGGCCGCATATGCATTATGCGGAGAATGAGGAAAAGGCAGAAATGGCACAGTGGGAAAGCATATGATTCAGTGATCAAGAAAAATGGCACTGCGCTAGTAGGAACAACTGAGAGAAGGCGGTGGGTCGTTGATGCGAGGGAGCAACTGCCCAGTTTCCGTCCTGTGTGCGGGCCAGAGAGAGACACAGAAGAAAGCAAAGGAAAGAGACATGGAAAAAGCAAAGCAGACAGCAAGAACACGGCAACTGCTCCAGAAATGGTGTCGAGTTGATACGAGCCTGCCTTGGAAGTTGGCCTCGATGACGAAGACGCGGGCAACTCGAGTGGCTGGGAAGGTGCAAAGCCCCCCCGCTTATCTTATAACCAGCCATTTGTTTATTCTGGTTGGATTTACAGCATCCCAGCTCCCAAATCTGCGTAGCTTCAAATCTTTTACCACTTCTCTCCTGCTTTGAAGCAAGCCTTTTTGAGACTGGAATGCTGAAAGGCGCAGTCTGAATCTCCTTGCATAACCTCTTGCTTTTTGTGCGCGCTTTACTGCACTTTGCAGTTGGCTCGACAAAGCACAAGTCTGTTTACTTTGCACCAACTGGGTAGTACCTACGTAACGCACGTACATACTGAAACGACAGAGCAGCATCTCGCAGCCTCAGCTCCCATTAGGTGAGAGCACGAATAGTATTTTTTTCGCTCTCTTTCTCTTGCACTATCTTATCGGGCTTCCCCCTTGCGTGGCACTAGCACGGTCCTTCTGCCACACACGCTGCACGAGGCTGCATCGCTTGCAGGGACCATCCTTTTCTGCTCTTGTTCCTGATTTCGACCCGTCACTTTTTTTTTTTGGTACTCCTCCTTGCAGCCATGAGACGAGCGGAGAGCTTCGCCTACGCGGCTGTAGCTGCATTGGCGTTGCCTGGAGCAGTTTTGGCACAGACCTGGAGCCGGTGCAATCCATTGACAGCTGGTAAGTTGATCTGTCACGGCCCTGGGGTCTGCTTCATTTGACTCAGTTTTGATTTGCAATTGTGGACTAACCGAGATGTCTTTGCGACTGGCCAGGCTCATGTCCCGCGGACACGGCTCTGGGCATGAGCATCAATGTTGACTTTACCAAGGGTGGCGTCAACTCATTCGTCGCATCTGGCAACCCAACATACAACAGCAATGGCGCCTCGTTTACCGTTGCCTCTGGTGGTGATGCTCCACAGCTCACTTCCGTGTTTTACATCATGTTTGGCCGGGTGGAAGTCACCATGAAGGCTGCCCCTGGAGCTGGTATTGTCTCATCTCTGGTGCTACAATCTGATGATCTCGATGAGATTGATATGGAGTGGCTTGGGGCTGAGCCAGACCAGATGCAGTCCAACTACTTTGGCAAGGGCCAAACCACATCTTACAACCGTGGAGAGTTTCACACCGTTTCGGGTACACAGGCAAACTGGATCAAGTATACCGTGGACTGGACTCAAGACAGAATCGTTTGGATGGCGGGCGATTCTGTGCTGCGTACTCTGACCCAAGCTGATGCTGAATCGAACCAATACCCGCAGACACCGATGCAGGTCAAGTTCGGTTCATGGGCCGGTGGTGATCCAGCCACCAATGCTCCAGGAACTGTCAAATGGGCTGAAGGGCCTACTGACTTCAGCAAAGGCCCCTTCACCATGATGGTACAGAGCATCAGCATCACAGACTACTCTACGGGCAAGCAATACGTCTATAGCAACAACTCTGGCTCGTGGCAATCGATTCAAGCCGTTGGCGGTAAAATCAACGGAAATGCGAACGGCCAGAATGGCCTCACTGTCACGGCCAGCACACCCGGTAGCACACCGTCGATTGTCCTATCCATTCCCGTGGGTGGCATCGGCACGGATAAAAACCCAGCTACTGCCACGCAGACTGACTTCCCGTGGCTTGATGGCGTTACTCCTACAGGGGGCAGCATCCCTAGCGGATGGCATATGAATCCCAATGGCAGGATTGCGCGTGATAACGCTGGCTCAGCATTGGGTGTGCCTACACTATCGCTGATGATGGTTGTGCTAGGCCATATCGCCATGGGTGCCCTGGCACTTGCTGTAAGAATATAATGACGAATGGCACGAACAAACCGACGTCGGTTTTAATGGTTGACGCGTAATGAATGGTTGGAATGTATATATTGGGGAAGAAAGTGCTGATCAGGGTTTATATAAACTGGCAAAAGAAGCGAGAGAGGCATTGTGCTCCACACGGGGACTGCATTTTACTACGGCGTTACATTACGGCATAGTTTTGGATACTCATTATAGATAGCATGAGCATGAAGAGGGCGATGGACAAGTTGGCAACCGAGTTATGCTGTTTTGATATCAAAATACTTTGTATATACTCCATGTATATAGACAGGTGTTTAACTCACATACCAATGAAATCGATGACAACCTGTACCCGTTGAGCGATGCTGCATATACAATCTTCATTGACGTTGAAATGAAGTAAAGATGAATGGTATCTCAACTCTACTAATTTTGAAGGAAAACATAGAATAAAATCATCAATTAAAACAATACGGCATGGCTTAAGCTACACTAGCTCAAACCTATCTTGAAATTCCTCGCTATGTTTCTTGCTATCTCCTACACACGCCTCAATGCCCCCCTCTCAATCTGATCCCCTAACGTAAAAAGAAAGAATCTCAGCAAAAAGACTTCTGCCCTCCCTCTCTACCTTTCACGACTCCGTCCATCGCCCTAGACACCCCGAAATAAGCACGTTTGTGTGTGTGTGTGTGCGAGCCTCCCCCCATTTTTTCCGCTGTGAGCGTTTGACCATGTTCAAATGTTTCTTCTTTTTCGCCGTCACCCCCCATAAACTCCATCGTACCATGTTTCGTGGGAGCCGTGAATATAAAATGAAAACGACAAAAATCAAGATAAATAATTGTTAAAAAAAAAAAAAAAAAAAAAAAAAAATTTAAAAAAAAAAAAAAAAAAAAAAAAAAAGTGCTGTGTTTTGCTGCGCCGCGTCTACCTGAATGATATTGGGGCTGTATTCCTCAAGGTGCAGGTTGTCTGCCACCTCTTTCCGTAAATGTATATTGTATATATATATGCCTGTGTTTGTGGAGATTCGAAATGACTTCAAAGAAGAGGAATGAAAATAGCAAAAAGCAACAAGTAAATAAGGAGAAATAGACTTTCTTTTTAGCGAGCAACGTGAAAACCTTCGTCTCTGTGAATTCTGCTTTAGAATTCCCAGTCTTCTGCGTCTTCGACGGACTTGATAGCCCATCGGAACTTGTCTCGCAGAGTCTTGGAGAAGAATTTCTCAATAGGAACATCGAATTTCTTCGAGAACACTACCGTCAAACGAGGATCAATGTAGTTCTGTAGACCATCGTTAGTACCTTTTGCATCAGCCGTAAAATTCTCAGACTTACAATCTTCGAAGTGCTCAGCGCAACCTCCTTGTTGCCATCACGGTCTTCGGCTTGAGTCTCCAAGACCCTGATGCGCTCATCAATCTTGTCGATGGAAGACAAAAATTTGTCCACTGACGCTCCTCGGCCCTCGGCCTCAACTTTGCCAGTTTTATTCTCCTTCTTGAATCTGGCTTCCATTTCCTTGACTGCCCCTAGGCGTTCCTTGAGCTCCTTTTCAGGCATGACTCGCTCCTTGTTAGCCTTGAGCTTCTCGTTGTCCTTTTCAAACTTCTTCTGGATCTTGGTGCGTAGTTCGTCAACTAAGAAGGCTTGATGCTCCTTGACCCATTCGTCATCGAGATCCTCATCTCGCACAAAATAAGCCGCACCCTTCTTCTTCTTTTGAGTTGGATCAATGTCAAGGATCATCTTTTTTGTCCGCCATTTCTGGTACCGGAGGCCCTTAATCTAATACAGAGTTAGCAGCTTGATTTCATTATACATATGGAGAAAAAGGAGAGGAAAGCTTACGCGATCTCCAAGCTTTTGCATCTGCTGCTCGTGCCCTGCGCCAACAGTTCGCTTGTGGTTACAAAGAATGGCAACCTTGCGGTTGCAGTCATTGTACAGCTTCACCTTTTCCGCAATGGTTCCTCGAGAGCGTGGGTCCTTACCCAGCTCTTTGAGAAGTTCAGACATGGTGTGAGACGCATTGTAAGTACGGAAGACCTTGGCAGTCAGTCCAGTCATGTAGCTGTTCAGGTGCTTGTTCAGTTGAGATGTCTAGAAATTCGTTGTTAGTGATTATTCTATGCTGCCAAGATCGAGCGGATGTAATGTTACTCACGTTAAGGCGATCGAAGAGATCATCACCGTCAGTCTTCGGTGCCTTCTTGAACAGTTTCAAATTTTTGAAAACCTGGGGATCCACGCGGGCTGTCTCGTTGTACCTGATACTGTCCTTGCCCAAAAAGTCAAATGTCACTTGATCTGGGGGCTGCAGGGAGATGTGCTCGTACTTCAATGAGCAGCAACCAACAGTATCGGCCTCGTTTTCCGTGTCCTTCTCATTTCCAGCTCTGAGAGCAAGTTTATCAATCAGGTACATGGCTGTAGCCCTTTGACGATCCGCCATAACCTCGCTCTTAAGATCTTTGGTATAATCTCGGCGAATCTTATCAATGTGCTTCTTGAGCTCACGAGCTTTCTCGAACTTTTTATAGTCACTCTGACCCTTAACGTCACTGGCAGCGCCAAGCATGACATACTTGTAAGCGCCGTTGATGTTTTCCTGCCACATGGCAAGCCATGTAGCTTTTTGGTCGTGCTGAACAGCTTTCCACTTGTGTCCAGCTGGAGGGGTTGGGGTTTTGGCACCCTTGCCAATGTTGATGGTGATCTGCTCCGGTAACACTCGAGTCTTGACTTTGCCAGTCTTGGGGTGCTCTCCTCGACCACGGAATAAACTGGGAGGTTCCACTCGGAAGTTGCCAACTTTCTGCTTTCTTCCGTCCCACGTGCAGAAAAGATATGGAGCTTCTAGAGCGTCTTTTTCGGCCTTGGCAGCTGCCTTCTCTTCTTTGGTCATGGCTTTCTTGGCTTCATTCTTTGCCGCCCAGTATTCTGCGATCTTAGAGAAATCACACAAGTCAAAGCTCTTGATGTCAATCTTGTTTCCACTCGCGTCTTTGGCGCCATACTTCTTGATGAAATCGGAGAAATCAGTGAAAAAGTTTTTGCGGAAGACGGGGTTGTCAAGGTGATGAGTAGAAGCAGCGGTCATCATTGACGCCCAGAAAGTAGCGACTTCTTCGGCTTCCGGACTGAGGGTCACAGGTTTGCCATCGTAGTACATCTTGACGTTCTTTGGGAGAGGTTGATATTCTGGCGCAAAAAGAACTCCGTTGTGCTCAAGGGTGTTCCACTTGATGCTGTCATCCTCTCGCTTTGGCGCATTCCACCACTCGAATCCCTCTTCTTCTTCTTCATCGCTGGGTTCCTTAGACTTGCCCTTCTTGACATCCTTTGTATCCTTTGCTGACGATGCTCTCTTTCCCTTGGCAGCGGCACTGGCAGCTTTGGACTTCTTGGCGATGGGTGCGTCTGAATCAGATTCATCCTTCTTTACAACCGTAGATTTTCTCTTTGCAGTCGCACCATTCGATTGTCGCTTATGGGATGACGCGAGAGGCAGGTCATCATCCGATTCGTTCTTTACTGCTTTCTTCGGAGTCGCCTTTGACTTCGCTTCCTTAGCGCGGATGGCTTTGGCCTCCGACTCGGCTTTCCTCTCGATGTCAGCCTTTTTCTTAGCGAGCTTAACACCGAGTGGCTGCTCATCAGAAGAGGACTGAGGTAGCGCAGTCTCTTTGTAAGACGGCGGCAGCTTCTTCCCTCTAGCCTTTAACATAGGCTCATCGTCTGAATCTGATTCCTGGACCTTTTTGGATCGTTGTCGCTTCGCCTGTAGCGCATAGCGTTAACCGACTGCACTTACACCATAGTCGCCATCACAAAGATACGAAGGACATCACCTACCAGAGGTTCGCCATCACTTTCCGATTCATCCTTGTAGGAAATCTTGGTGATCGACTCTCGTGACTTGCGCTTGGATCCGTTGGTAGATGGCGAATCCAAATCCATCTCGCCATTCTCAACAGGTCCATTTCGGATGGACAAGCCTGCCATCCCAGAGGGCTTGGACATAGACTTATCCAAGGCGATGTCTTCGGCGCGAGATATCTTCGAGGATGACACTAGAGTTGATGCCACGGTTAGCCAGTTGCCAATGCTTACTTGCGCGCGATTCGGTATGGAGGTGCGTCTCGACCGTAAGCGCCAGCGCAATCGCGTGTGTGTGCTGAGAATAGAGGCTCTGGGTTTGGAAACTGAAGAAAAGACGTAGAAAAAAAAAGTTAACATGTAAAGTGGAGATGACTCACAACGCCCATTTGCCCTCGCAATAGGCATATCGTCGTCTGAACTGTCGGAAGCCATGGCTTGCAGCGTGGACCGGCTGGCACTCGATAGATGCAAGGCTCTGAATGAGGCGCGAGAGGCCAAAGGAATGTTGAAGCCGCGATTGCCAAGTGCAAGGCCGAGGGAGAATCGGGGGAAAAAAGAGAAGAACAGATCTGCTGGCTTTAGAGCAGGCTGGCGAGAATTTAACCCCGACAGCCTTAGGGCGAAAGAAAGTCTAAAGAAGGCAGAAAAGCTGGCGGAAAAGAGTTCAAGAAGGAACGCCTTCGTGTTTTCGGCATGAAAAGCCTTATGCATCTATCGTCTTCGATGCAGCTACCCTAAATACGGGCTATAGCGATATTCCGAAGGGGCCACTTTTCAATATCGCTGTAAAGGGTCCCGCCGCAACAATGGGATAACAGTTTTCGCGGCGCGCAGCGCGCAAAAACTGTTAGTGCACGAGCAAGGCTGCAGCCCCCACACGTGCATATAGCAGTGGGTACGAGGATACTTTGGTCCTCCGTGCTCTCCCGTCGATTTGCCGAGAAAGTGAGCAAAACTGCAATCACTCAACCCGAACCGCATCCCCACGAACACCCCGTCAATTGATCCGCTGCGTCACGATCAATTGGGTCTGCGTTGACCAGAGGGCTTAGATTTGACTTCTCACACTTGCCACAATGCTGTCAAGGGCTGCCCGACCTGCTCTGCGAGCTGCAGTTGCAGCTCCCTCGCTGTAAGTTTTTTTTTGTGCTCTTCGGGAACTAGCATCTATAAGAATTTGTTATAGCCGCATCGAGTGGCCCGCGAACGAGTTTTGCGATTCTACGGGCGCTCCTACGACAAACAACGCGAAGGATTGTGGCCATTAGAGGGATGCGACGGCGAATTTCTTCATTTACTGCTGGGAGGAGGGAAAAAAAAAATAAAGGTTCAACGGACTTATATGGGCTAATAATGACTGCTTTAGAGCTGCTGCTGGTCCCAGCACCGCTGCCACCTATGCGACTCTCCGTGAGATCGAGACTCGTCTGAAGTCCATTCGAAACATCGAGAAGATCACAAACACCATGAAGATCGTCGCTTCTACCAAGCTCACCCGTGCTACCCGCAGCATGAACGACTCCCGCAAGTACGGACAGACCTCCAACGAGGTCTTCGAGGCTGCCGAGACCACCGCCGCCGAGGCCGACGAGAAGAAGTCCCTCGTCATTGTCTGCTCTTCCGACAAGGGTCTCTGCGGTGGTATTCACTCCGGAATGTCCCGTACCATTCGTCGCCTTTTCGCCGAGGGCGAGAGCTTCGACCTGGTCCTCATTGGTGAGAAGAGCAAGGCTCAGCTGCAGCGAACCAACTCCAAGAACATCCAGCTCAGCTTCGCCGGTATTGGCAAGGACATTCCTACCTTTGCCGATGCCCAGGCCATCGCCGACCAGATCGTCAACCTGCCCACCGAGTACACCGACGTCAAGATTTTGTACAACAAGTTCATCAACGCCACCAGCTACGAGCCCACCTTCATTGAGGCATTTTCCGAGGAGGCTATTTCCCAGTCCCGTATGTTACGCATGCTATTCTCCAACAATTTTTTTTTTTTTTTTTGAGCAGTAAATGATACTAACAGCCAAATAGCCAACATCTCTGCCTTCGAGGTTGAGGACGACGCTCTCGGCAACCTCCGCGAGTACAGTCTTGCCAACTCCCTCTACTGGGCTCTGGCTGAGGGCCACGCCTGCGAGCAGTCTGCCCGACGAAACGCTATGGACGTAAGTTTTTACTATTTTCTCCACCTCAATTTTTATTTCATTTTCAAATGCTAATTAAAATTTCTCAGAACGCCTCCAAGAACGCTGGTGAGATGATTGGCAAGTACCAGATTCTGTACAACCGTACCCGACAGGCTGTCATTACCGGAGAGCTGGTCGAAATTATCACTGGTGCTACTGCCTCCGCCGATATGTAAAAAGAAGAAGAATAAAGTTACATCTTTTTTTATGTTGGTAGAAAGAGCTGGCGCGCTGAGCTTTTTTCATCCTTTGTAATATCGAAGCTAGAGGTTACCCAGCGCGGTGGTCCCCAGCCAGTGTATCAAACCCACAAATAAATTTTCTTAGTAGATCAAAGGGAAAAAAATCAAAAGTGTATAGCTTCAAGAACTTAAAATTCTTGTACCAAGATGAGAAAGTGAAAATAAATGATTTGAATCACATAACGAGAAAATAGATTTAGAAAGATATCCGATTGATTAATAGGTGCCTAGGTATGGAGTACTTATAAGCTATACACATGTAACATACATCGAATCCACCCCATTAAAACTGCCTTGCGCCTAATCATGGTACCTATCCTCCACGTAAAAAATATGACTTTATAAAAGTTTCCCACGATCCTGCGGGACCTAAAAAGAGAAGACATCCAAACGCCATGGTCTTAAATGCTTACAACGAGAAAGCCTCTCATCACTTTTACAATTCCAACTCGCTCTCTCTGACCTCCGTGTAGCTCACATTCCTTGCCCGACGATGCTTCGGCGTCATTGAGAGATCTTCCGGTCCTTCCTCTGGGCCCGGCAGGCTGGGGTGGTCTTTTTCGTAGGCGGATCGGATGGCGATAGCTTCGCGATCCCACTTCTCAGCTAGCTCGTTGTACTCTTTCATGGCTTGTAAATAGAGCCTCTTCTGTTCAGCGGCCTGCTCTTCGTACGGTTTTCGCTCGTCTGGAGTAGTTTCTTTCCACATGCGGGACATCATGATGCGGACTTCATTGGGCACCGACCGGCTTCTGCCAGGTTTACGGCTGGCTTCGCACCTCTTTTTCGCGGCGTCGAAATGGGTTTTGCTAAATATGATATAGGCGCTGCCGGACACCTTGTTAGGGCGGAGTGGCCGTTCGCCAATCTTTGAAAGGACATGTTCCCATACTTCTATCTCGTATGCTTCCAAGCGTGCCTGCCGGGGATCCTTAGCTGCCTCCTTACGTTTATGCAGCAGAAGTGAGTCCCTCGGGAGGACAAGAGGAGTTGGAACTTCGATGGGACCGATCATTGCCTCTAGTATTTCAGAGGCAGCACGTAATCCTGACAAGTATGCTCCGTGCACGGTTGCAGGGTGTGTACCAATGGTGTGCTCTCCAGCGAAAAATAGGTTGCCTGTAGATTGGGCCATGATGTTATAATCATCTGGCTGCATGTCGGGCGCGGCGGAAGAGTAGCTTCCACGGGCAAATCGATCCGAACCCCATCTTGTCACTACCGTCTCTACGGGATATGGGACATCTTTACCGAATACGCTCCTCAAAATCTCTGTGGCTTCGGCGACAAGGCTGTCATTGCTCGTATGCTCTGTATCAAAGCCAGCATCGCCAGCCATAAGCGCGATCAAGCAGGGCAGGCCAGTTGTATTAGAAACGTTGAACCATTGGAAGAAGCGTCCACGATTCAGACCGTAATCTTGCTGAGATGTGCTGTGTCGATTAGGAGCATCTCTGAGCACACCAAATATATGTCTATTCGAATCCCAAAATACCCTGTCGTAAAGTAAGACGACCTTGTTGAGGATGCCAAAGCCCAATCGGCTAACCACATCCGCCTTCTCGGAAGGCATTGGAGGTTCGAAAGCCACATTTCCTTGTTTTAGGACGCCCAGCGGGATTGTGCAGACGACAGCGTCTGCTTCCACCCTTGTACCATCTTCGCTTTCAATGGTAGCAGGGCCATCAAAGCTTTCCCCGTGATACGTGATTTTTTGGACAGGGTATTTGGTTGTAATGTTGAGCGGTGATGGGCATTGGAGTAGGCCGCGGGCGACGCTTTGATATCCGCCAACGACCATTGTGTGATTACCTTCCCATTCGTTGCCCGCATCAATGTCCCAGAGACCGAGACTTAGCTTATGTAGGTTCGTAGCATTGCTATATTCTAAATTGGCAATGTGCCAATTTATCAGCCGGTGATCTTGTGCGTTTAAATCAACAATATTCTTGTACTGTGTGATGGCATGATCCAAAACTGATCCTAGCGTTGCTTCCCCCAAGGAGCTGGCTTGGGTTAAATCGAGACTGCCCCTTTCTGCAGCCCCTGGTTTAATATTCCAACCCATAAGTCTTGCCTTTTCTGATGCTTTTAGAGTTGCAGGAACACCGGGTTCGGTATGTACTCGTCCTGTCAGTTTGTCTGCGGACACTGGAACCATGTTTACAGTTTCTGGTACGCTTTGCTGCGATACTGGGGGGGCATCGGGAAGCGCAGCAGTCGCTTCTTCCGCTTGGATGATCGACTTGGAGCCATCTCCGAGACTATCTCGACCTTCGTCGAGAAGATCACGATTGCCCTCGATCAGCTTAGATAGCTGAAACTTATACTTGAATTCGCTGACACGATCTAAACAATCATTGTAAAGCTTCTCGACCAGAAGATCCCTTACTGGATCTACAGGTTTGCCATTGCTGTCGTAGATTGTAGTCTCAGCAGTAAGCGCATGGTATGGTATCCCCAGCTGCCCACGGACAATAACATTCATGGGGTTGCCACGATCAAAGCCTGTGATAATCATACCGCCCATCTCAGCAGTATGCCGCTTCCCTTTGAACTCAGGCTCAATCCCAGCTGATTTTGTTTTGAATTCGCGAGAATATACTCTACCGCCAACGCGACTTCTACCTTCGAGAACGATCACTTTTGGTATCTCTTCTCCTCTTGCATAGAATCGGCCTGCATATTGTGTAAATAGGCCCTCTAACTGTCTGGCGCAGGATAAGCCTGAGATACCTGCTCCGATAACAGCGATGGTCTTTCGCTTCTTTGCAGGTGACCCATTCCTGGACTCGAATTGGGGTTTAGGAAGCTGTACGCAGCCATAATTGATGTACCCGTGGCGAACTAGCCAGTCGTAGCACACGTTTGCAGCATCAAACCAGCGTGCATTTGCACATCCGACTGCATCTTGCCGCGTTACACCAACTGACGGCTGCTTCATCCATATACGCAGTATACCGTTTCTGATATTTAGATAAGTCGTAACCTGAGTATGAGATATGTGGTGTCGTAGGAAATGATATTCCCCAGGATGCAGCGCGTACGGGTTAAGCCGCGATGATTCGGCGGCGGCGATGCACTCGCTAGCATATTGGTATGATGGGATATCTGTTGGAATAGATGACTTTGGCCGAATATTGAAAGTTAAACTCTCGATATCATGGCGATGCGAAGAGGCCGAAAAACTTGGCGTAGCCTCAAGAAATTGCGGATGAGTAGGTAATTCGGTCTCGATAGGCGTCGTGGCTTTACTAGAGACAATGGAAGGAGTAGATGAAGGCTCTGAAAGCTCCGTCAAAGCAGAGTACGAGGAGGAGAATGACTCAGCAAAGGCGTCCTCCTTGGGGTCGGCTTGCCGTGGGACATTATCGCTGTACTGAGGCCTTTCATCACTATTGAGATGTTAGGAGGAAAAAAAAATATCGAAAATCGTTATGAACAATAGATCAAATAAAAGAATGACAAAATTGTTCGCAGTTTTTTTTTTTTCTCTTGGGATGGGTGGTGGCTAAAACTCACTCCGTGCCGAGATGCAGGCTAGACTCCTCTTCCGGGTCTTGGGATGATATGTTGCTGCTCAATTCCATATCTTCTGTCCACACGACAATCTCAGGCGCGACCTCTGAAGACTCATCCGATGAGCCTTGCCTCGATACCTGGGGAGTGCTTAGACTGCTGCTGGGTGACACCGCTATATGACCGTGATTGTTGGTGACGGACTCGGGCGCTAAGCTTGATATCGATGAAGAGTCGATGTCTTGCGCGTGCGAAAAAATCTGCCCAGCCGGTACTTCCTTTTCTAGATTAAGATGATTCTCGAAAACAGTTGCCATGGTGAATATTGCAACCAGGCACCTGCTCTAATGACAGCTAGGACGGGTCGGCGTCGATATATGAGAGGCTACGGATGTCGGAATGGCGACGGTGTTTTGGAGGTCGATACTCGGCAGTATGTCATACATATACAGCATGACGCTGGGCAAATACATCATATCATGAGGGTGTCTGCCATGGAGAGCCTCTGTCTAATCGGGATGTCAGCCAAAGGGCCCCATTGCTCTCACTGCCCAGTGTATATATACCTATTGTTGTAAGCGGAATAAGTTGGCCTGGAGGTTTCAGCGGCTGAAGAGCGTTCTAAAGGAGTAGTGGTTACAAGGGCTGCACTGCAACTTCGAGATGGGCTGGGATCATTGATTATTGGGCCATTGAATGAGTGTTCAGCTGGGAACAAAACGAGTCCAACAGCGCAGCCGTTCGTATTTTACTGCAAGGAAGGGCCAATGAGCAGGAATAATAGTATAGGCCATCAGCTCATCACGGCCCCTCAAGAACGCCGACTTCAATCGCATAGGCACTGGTCACGTGGGACGGACAATCCAATCGCGACGCTCTCTGATGTGGGGCGCGCTCTACTCCGAACTAATCCGGTGGTATTTCGAGTTATGAGCTCCGGACGAACTTCAAACAACCAGGCATCAGCGATGAGACAGCGCGACTGAGATTCTAGGAAAGAGACGGAAAGAAGAGGAAGGAAAGGAAAAGTAAGGGAAGAAAGGAAAAAAAGGCTTTCATATCAAAATGTCGATCAAGGTGCTTGCATGCCACACAGAATTTATCTCCCGCCGACCAGTACGCCGCCAAACTCCAAATATCGTTTCACGACTCGATGCGCCAAAGCCTATGGGCTGTTGGGCAGCGGCGTCTCTTTGCGAGCGAACGCTTCTTTCTCGATTGCCGCATCCATCATCCTGTTCCCGCTGATTATAGAAGTCGCACATATTACTATATTTCTCCGATCTGACAAGGGATGTTAGCTTTTGCACTAGCTGGCATGTACCGCGCCCGTGTCCTTCGCATGACTTACCCTCCTCCTGCTTCGCGATGAATCTCAGCGCGGCGATTTCTGTAAACGTAACGCCTCCGATAAAGACAACAAAGACCGTCTGTTTGTGCCCGCTGCCGGATAACAAGGCCCGTGCCTTGACGGCCTTATCCTCGCCCTTTTGAAGCTCATAAAATGTCTGACCCCTAACGTGCTTGACGGCTTCATCAAATCCGTGCCATCCTTGGGCTCCCGCACTAGGGGCGGTACCGCTGGCATTCGCTGCGCTATTTCCTTTCGTAATAGATAATAGGTATTGCTTCTGAAGAACGCTTTGTACAAGTCGGATGGAAAGAGGAGCATAGCCACTGTAAACGTACGCAATGTCATTAGGGTCATCCTCCTGCACTTCGTCGACAATTAGGCGCAGCTGCTTCCGTAGATATGTGTAGTTGGTTTTGTTGCCGTCGGCGCCAGCATTGCCCGCCATTGGGATCATCCCCGCTAGAGGAGATGAGCGCGATAGAAATAGCTGCAGCTTCTCGAGATTGTTGAGTGTGAGCAGATGTTGGTAGCCATATCCCTGAAGTATCAGACGCTTGAACTGCTCAAAATCCTTGGGTTTTATTCCTCCAGATATGCACGAGTAGATGCAGAGCAATCGAAGCGTCTCCCGCAAGGGGGCGTCTCTAGCAATGAGCTCTTCGATGCCGTCAAATTGAGACGATGGGTCGGCACCAGCAGCGAGGTTCTGTTGGACTTCGAGAAGGCCCTTGAACAAATCGGTTCGTGTGTGCTTGATGATTTCCTCAGCAAGGCCGGTATGTATCCTCGCGCTTTGGTGCTCTTGTTGGTAGCCGGGCAGTTGGCTCACGAATTCTTTCAGCTCGGCAATGGTCTTGGTCTTGTGTTTGCTCTCGTAATCCGATTGTACCTTTTGAAGACGCCGGGCGACCTTGTTGAGCAGTCCGCCCACGATGGCGAAATTGGCATTTCGTAATTGCTCGTATAGCTTGTCGCTAGAATCGAGTTGTACCGTCCGCTTCCTGCTTTGTGAGGTGGCCGCTGAAGATTGCGCCGGTGCCCCGACGATGGTTGTGTCAACCTTGGCCTGGTTATTTTGGATTTCAAAAATCTCATCAATGAGTCCCTCGTATGTCAACTGCGTGAGCAGTGGGGTAACAAAATCGACTTCACGATCGATAATGATGACACTCTCGTTTGTAGTGCTGGGCGTCAGCGCTGTTTTGACATCGCTTCCATCTTCACCGGCCAGCCTTTCCTGACGCATACGGACGAGGAGGTCTGCTACCCGCTTCGCATTGTCACCTTTTCCAATGATTCTCGGGAAAAGCCCGTGGTTCTGCTGCACTTCCATGAGCGCTTTGGCCATGAGAAAGTTTGGTGTGATATCTTTGGACAGGTAGAGGTCCTTGAAGGAATCTTCCAGCTCAAGCGATAGGACATCGTCTTCGAGAGGGAAGAAGAGCAGCGGCAGTTCAGATATGTTGACATCGCCTAGAACACCGGCTTCTTCGAGCAGTTGGTCGGACACAAGGGTGCGACGTGGCACCCAGAATATGTGGAAGTCATGAGTCGTCTGGCTCTCACGCTGAATTCGCTTAATCTGCGCTGGAGGGGCACATTGCGTCAGCTCACTCACTGCAGCAGCTGGCTGGCTAACCATTTCATCTCAGATAGACCATGGCATTTCAAGTAAATGGGACTGAATATGGTTCTGGGGAAACAGAGTAGGGCGCCCGCATGGGTATCGCTTCCTGCGTCTTACCTGCTATGGCCTCGGCATGCCGACCGCACTCGCCTCTGGCCACAAAGACGACGTTGCGCTGGCTCGCATCCACATTGTTGTTCTCTAGGATGAAGAACTTGTCGACTCCGTACTCTTGGAGCGTGGCGACCTTGACGATTGTACCGATGGGGCCGACAAGGCTGCGATCAAACACGAGGTTCTTCTTGCCGCGGACCTACAGATTGCGTGAAAGTTGCTGGTTAGCAGGGCAGCGCTCCCAGAGAACTCTCAGCGACAGTGAGCCTTACTTACACCCTCGAGCAGGTAGAGCAGGTCCTTTCGAGCTTTGGCTCGGATCTGCTCGGTGCTGAATTCCGCGCGGGGAGCCATGATTTGCCCGCGACAGAGAGCCCGTGGGGGATATTTTGTGCTGGGTGAGGCAGCTGGGGAGCTTAGTTCTAGTGCAGGTTCCTGGTTTCGCAGCCAGGAGTGAAAGTGTGGCTGACCGCCCAGCTCACTGAGGTTAGCCCCACCTCGCCTGCTTTAGAGGGGGAGAGGCGTCACTGCTGGCACAATAAAGTAGCGGAGGGGGCGACGTCATATGTCCAGGCCTCTTTGGGCATATAATTGCAATCATGCCATCGATGAGAATAGCTATTGCTTCTGATTTACCGCAAAAGCAAGAAAAAGGGTCATTTTGAACACTATCTGTGGCCTCAAATTAAGAGAGCAGAATCCCCCAATTCTATAAGCTGTCCGTATACGCATATGGTCGTCTTCCAGGCTACAAAGGTACTTGAGCCCTCCCCGCCAGTCTTCGCTCCTAGTTGCGCCGTGCACGACTCTGCGCGAGGCGTCGAATCAAGAGCATACTACTCCGTAATAGCCGCCGAAAAAAAATCTCGCTTGGCCCCCCCCCCCCCAAAAAAAAAA
>KQ479114.1:19538-41846 GCA_000331835.2 Trichoderma hamatum GD12
TGGCCCCCCCCCCCCAAAAAAAAAAATCAGCAGATAAAAGACCCTAGACAAGCGGTGATATGTGTCCAGTTCCATGCCGCAGGAAGGGGTTGTATAATGAACGCCGATGAGCCATTGTGGCCGCTGAAATAATGCAAGAACCCTCCGGAGGGACAAAAGAGAAGAGAAAACAAAAAGGGCGCTGTTATCTATAGAGTTGAGGCTGTTACACAGTGTTGTCGTGATACAAGAATTCTATATCTCGCGGTCGTTGTCTGTTCCCACGTACAAACTCTTCATCGCCAGGCGGTCGCTCGTTCTTGCTGTTGCTGGTAAGCATGCTTTGTATACTCATGCAGATGCTCTCGGCGCTTTGTACAGGGCTCCATCCCTGGTTTCCTAAGAGATCAAGACATATTATTCCGTTCGAGTAGATGTGCGGGTGCATGGGGACTGGGCGGGCTTGTTTCTCGACGAAAGTGACCTCTGGAGGCTCTGGGCGTTCTGTTAGACGTCTGCTTGCTTCAAGGGCGACGAGGGGGTGCCGGCAGCATGGATTTACCTATCGGGTATGAATCAGAGAAGACAAATTTCAGTCGGTAGATATTATCGTTATAGAGAGGGTTGTTATCCAAGACACGAATGTCAAAGAGCCATTCCTTCAAGTCGTTGCCGTCCACGAGCTCTATACCAGGCGGCAGACCAAACTTATCAATCTAACGCAGCGTCAGCCTCTTGAGAAGGGTATCCATGCCAGCCAACTGCGCGGCGTCGAAGCAGGGGATTATCTTACCTTTTGACGCTCCTTGGCCACTCTCTTCGTTCGCATTCCCGTAGCCATGTTGTATTTGCTGCACAGGGAGCTTCTATTGAGAGGCGCAAATCGAAAAGGATGATGACAGGTTTCTGTGGTTTGCGCTGGTGGCTAAGGTTAGTAGTAGTATTGAAGTTTGTACTTGCACGGGCTAGCTGTGCGGCAGCATTCAATGTTTTAACCGCGCTGGAGGGGTTGGATCATGTGTGGCGCCGGTGCAGCGCAGTATGGCCTTTTTTCCCTTCCTTGTTTTTTCGGCCCTTGTTTCAATAGCAAAAATCAGGCCAACAGCAGGTCTTTTTTGCGGATCTTTTGAACCACCAGCAGGTGTAGTGCATGATTCAAGACGCAAGATACCTTGTAGTGCAGCAGCAGCGCTTGTTGCGCAACCAACCGCAGCCATTCAGCGCCTAAGCAAATCTGACAGGTACATCCATGTACTTCTTTTGTCAGGTGACGGCTGCTGTAGAAATGCAGAATGCAGGCTGAAAAGGCTGTAGTAAGCGCTTGTAGATGCACGCATACGTCTCATGCAGGATATAGACGGCAATAATACCTAGTATTGATTTTATATGTATCGTGGCTTCTGTTTCTTGAATTTACCAGTATTCTTGGCCAACGTTTGGCGAATTGTTGCCCGGCTATGGTATAGATATATAGATACATGTATGTATGCACATGCACTTTCTTCTCACTACCACCATATTAAGTCAGCTGTTCTGCTATTCTGCTATTCTGCTCCAGTATTCAAAGGCGAAAGAGTTGAACATGATTTGTTCTTCTTCTAATAAGGGTAAAGATAAAAACAAGAGAGATTGGAGAAAGAAACATATTAATATTTGTGAAGCTGTCCACAACGTATGGTTTACACATCTTAGCAACCTATTGATGGTTTAATAATATCAAGTGCGTGTTTGGCCGATCTTAATGACAAGACGGAGGCTTAATCTCACTTTCACCTAGAAAGCATTCTCTAGTCCCCAGCATCAGGAATACGTTATGTGCCGACGTTATCCAACTCATAACTGATGTAGAGTAGTGTGCGCTAGGTTTTGTTTGGTCCGGCCTTATACCCGGCATATGGTTGAGAATGTCAATAAGACGCTGTACGCTGATTGGTGGCGCCAAAAGAATCACCAATTGCAATGAACAACTCAAAGATGTGCCTAACAACCTCGAGTATATGTTAGGGGAAGGATGCTGTTGCTCATCTACAATAGTACGCAGCTGTATTGATACGAAATGCTGCCGTATAGTCTATACACTTTGGGAGGCCTCGCCTATCATCTCATGGAGTTTTGTAATCTGGCAACCCTCACTCGTATTTGTTACAGCAACAGACCGAGTGAGAATAAGGCAGCCTATCGCGTTTAATCTCAGCAGCATTCTGTTGGCAACATGCATACGAATAGAATCAGAATCTGTGAAAAGAAACAGAGCTCTGCATTTAACAAACGTATTTCACGATTTCATTCTGTCGTCTTCCTAAGAATGCCTCATCGCGGATCTACTTGGTCAAGGTTCCTAGAACCCCAGGGCTAGATCGTAAGATTTGACAAAGACTTTTTTTTTGAATGTTCCTCCAGTCCATGGACGAAAATGACGTCTACCAGATCAATATTCCCAGGATCATACAAGGTGTTTAATCCTACCTACTTCATATGGATAAACAATTGCGACATGGCAATCAGTGTCTACTACTCTACTAGCCGCCCAAGCGCGAATGGCATAAATCAATCCCACGGGGTTGGCGAACGCTATCATTCTAAAATCGAAACACGCGACCCACTGCGAGAGGCCGCTCGCCAGGGATTATTATACATTTGAAGTCTGATGCGGCGAATAAGCAGCAAGCAGCCCCAATCAGCCTTGCAAGAAGCCGTAAGAAAAACCGCTATTGGACGACTCGGCAGTCGTCTTGGCATATCACACATTGCATATCGAAAAGACAACGGAGGCCGCCTAACCAACGACAACCTCTCGCTGTGTGCGTGTTTATGCAGGCTTACTTGGCGATGGTGGTTGTCTCGAAGCCCAAGCGAGGGCGCATTTGCATCGAACTTGGGCTGTCTGTATGGCAGTTTCGCCGCCCCGTAGCTGAGCCACAGCCCAGATGTTGTGACGTCTTAGTATCTGCCATCTAATTCGTGCCTCTTTCTGCGCTGCATGAGACATCGCCGATGATGAATTCTCCTGTTGGCCAGCCCCGAGTAGATGGAGACCTTGTCGCGGGCACAGCCACGAAGCCACCCCGACACTGGCGAGAAATGCCGACATAGTTGCGATTTTGACGCAGGGCTGTTGGTATTTTCTGCTGCGTGGGGGCCTTTCCTTACTCAAGAATTAGTTAATTTCACATGTGCTTGTACAGCACAGACGTATGCACACGCATCCGTGAGAACACTATCTTCGCATTCTATGTAGTTTGAGACTGTAGTCAGAATTGTGAGGGCTAGCTTTAAGGAATAAGCTCACTGATGCTAGGCCTCTTAGTAGAGCTATAGGTGCTATATTCAGCTAAAGGCGCACAGACTACTTCCATTGCATTAGGAGGATGGCACTGTAGTAGGGTGGTGCTGGACTTTGTTAGTTGATGCTCTACCTACTATACAGTACTCGTTGGCCGCGGCGACAGGCTCTCGCTCTCTCCTGGCGCCATCCCCACTATGCAGCATGACTACGGTGCTAGTGCCCCTTTGGCTGACGGCTGGAAACCACCAGGCCTGATGAGGGGCTAATATTTTACTCGGGTCGTATTTAATCTCAGCCGTCGCTGTAGCTCCTTCAGCTCTTGGCTCTATCGTCCTGGTCTTTTGTGGCGCCTCGTCTCTCTCCCTTTCCTCTTCCTTTTGGGCTGCCTCTCGCCACTTTCTTCGCAGGGTTTAATTATCGTGCGACTCCTTTTCCTAGGTGACTTTTGCAAGCTTTGGGCCGTGTGTGCTTGACCTGCTTTGAATCGCAGCTTGGCTTGAATACCGCTCCTCGAGCTGAAGATACCCCGCTAGACATCAATATGAGTTGTAAGTCGCATTTCTTTTACACCGCCGTATGTGGACAAGCACAGGAGCAGTGCTACCTGCGAAGCTATCAAGGACTTTCGCATCTGGAAAACATTACTCTCTTTCTTTGTCCCTCCTATTCCCAGTATTCGATAATGCTTGGAACCCCCAACCATCATGTACTGGTTGCTAACAGGCACGCTCCTTGGATACAGTCGCCAACATGCTAAACCGCCTCCATGGGCAACCCGAGAGCTATGAGAAAAAGTACGATGCATAACCTCAGAGACTACCGACATTGAACTCCGCATTAACGATTCGAACTCTTAAAATAGATCGAAGTATAGGTTCGGACGCACCCTCGGTGCTGGTACCTATGGTGTCGTTCGTGAGGCGGACGGCCCTACTGGCAAGGTTGCTGTCAAGATTATCTTGAAGAAGAATGTCAAAGGCAACGAGCAGATGGTCTATGACGAGCTTTCCATGCTGCAGCGACTGAAGCACCCTCATATCGTCAAGTTTGTCGACTGGTTCGAGTCTAGAGTGCGTTGATACCTTATAACCTGGGAGGAAAGGAGGAGGGGGGGACTGACAAGCCTGCTGACCATGCGTCATAGGACAAATTCTACATTGTCACTCAGTTGGCTACAGGAGGAGAGCTTTTCGATCGTATTTGCGACAGGGGCAAGTTTACCGAGAAAGATGCCTCGCAAACTATCAAGCAAGTTCTTGACGCCGTTGACTACCTGCACAAGAATGACGTCGTCCACAGAGGTGTGTAGTTTTGCCTAGGAGCTGAGTCTACTCAAGTATTCCAAGCGAGACTAACATAAAATCGCAGATCTTAAGCCTGAGAACCTCATCTACGTTACTGCTGAAGACGACTCTGATCTCGTCTTGGCCGATTTCGGCATTGCCAAGACGCTGGATAGCAAGGACGAAACACTCAAGACCATGGCTGGATCTTTTGGTTATGCGGCCCCCGAAGTGATGGCCAAGAAGGGCCACGGAAAGCCGGTAGACATGTGGTCTATGGGCGTCATCACCTACACCCTGCTTTGCGGCTACTCTCCCTTCCGAAGCGAGAACCTGCAAGACCTTCTTGATGAGTGCACAAGGGGCAGCGTCGTGTTCCACGAGAGATACTGGAAGGATGTCAGCCCTGATGCGAAGGATTTTATCAACCGTCTCCTTGTCCCGGAGCCTGACCAGAGATGGACCAGCGAGGTACGATGACAGTCCACCATTCGCCACTTGGACGTATTCAGACAGAGACACGAGCTAACAAACCTATAGCAAGCTTTGGGTCACATCTGGCTCAGCGGCAAGAACGCCACCGACCACAACTTGCTGCCAGAGATCGAGGCCTTCCGCAGAAGGTCCCGCCTCCGTCGCGCCATCGAAATCGTCAAGCTCCAAAATAGAATCAATAAGCTTAAAGAACACGAAGAAGACCCCGAGAACTCTGATATGGGAGACGTGCAAGGTGGCCAAGAAAAGGGAGACGGCGCTCGATTGCACGCTCTGGGCCTCTTTGCGCTCAAGGATGCCAAGCAGAAGCAGGAGACGTTGCAGATTGAGGAAGAGATGGGAAAGGAGGCGAAGCGGCGTAGCTTTAGCGAGGCTTCTTAAAGTGCTCGCGTCTCGAAAGAGAAGGACCGGTTATAAGGAAGTTTTTTTTGGGATATTCTTTTTTTGGTCTCTTGTTTTACCATTTTCTTGGTTTTCCGAATATAATTTTCTTTGTTTTCGCGACAATGGTTAAGCAAAGTATTTTGAGATAGGACGCGAATAGCAATCAGTGTACAAGGCGATTTAGCTCACTCTTAAACCAGAAGGAAAGGGAAACAGTGCAGTTCAAGCAAAAACAGAGCTTTTCGAGGCGTCTTTTGGCCTTTTCTCTATCCTATTCCAATCTGGAGGTCTATGTACTTTTCCCACAAGTGCCTTCATAGCAAGCATACCGTATGCAGCCCATAACCAATATCTATCAATGCCAAAGAATCCAATCAAACAATGCAAGTCCCACAGTCTAGCAAATAACAGTAATAAAACAATAATATTTTTCAATTTCAGTTTTACTTTTTTACTTTTTTCGCCTCTTCGTCCATCCCTAATTGATATCCTCCAAGGCCCTCTCTCGAAGTGCCTCATATTTTCGGAAGTCAAAACGCTGTCTCTTCCAGCCATTGGCCCTCAGCCGCTCAATCCGCGTACGCAACTCCAAGCTACGCATTTCCTCACTGAGGATTTGCGGAGGCTGTGGATTCTCTGCAGCAGCAAGATCACGCTCTAACCATTCCAGGTGAGAGGCAATTTGGCGCTGCAGGCTGGCAAGCACAGTGCAGTAGTGGTGGACGGAACGGGCATGGAGGAAGCTGTCTGCAGCGGTGGGAGTATCGAAGTAGCTGTCATCGTCGTCCTGGATAGTGCTAAATTCGGAATTTGTAGGAGAAGGGAATGAAAACTGCTGCTTTCCAGAGCTGGGACGCAGTGGCGCCGGGTAGAAAGCTGGAGGCTCAGGAGTAGGCTGGCGGACGCACCAGTCGTCGTCAAAACCGAGGGTTGGCGAGTCTGGGCGAATAAAAGGTTCATAGTTGGACTCGTGCAAAGGTTCGTAGGAGGGCACGTCACAAAAGGCGACGCGCTTCTTTTGCTTGGGTCGGCTACCGGGGCTCTTCAAACAGCTGTCCAGGGAGCTGATCGAGAGTGAAGCAGAGCTCCCGGAGGAGATTGTAGAGAATGATGCATCCGACCCAAAAGGAGTATGTCGGCTGGACATTGGAGAGAGTGATCGAGAGGAGGGGCGTCGCTTAGTAGCATCGTCCTCTTTGGCGAGATGAGATGCGGCGCGGTAGTGGTTGCGGGCTTGGAGGAGGAGCTTCATCCGATAGGGAGAGGTGTGATGAAGAGAGCGGACTTGCATTTCAAGAGCGGATGCGGCGTAGAAACGGATATAGATCAGGCATGCTGTCTCTGGCTTGTGCTGGGAAATATCATGTTAGTAAAATTGCAACAAGACTCATCATTGAGTCATGTATAACTTACCGAATCCTGCATGTTGTCGAGAATCTCTTGACATCGCATAGAGCAGTGCCGGTATTTTCGGTTGACGAAGTCTCTTTTGATCTCAGCCAACGCTTTTTTCCACTGAGAAGGCGTAGAAGGAGCAGGTCTGGGTGTAATGAGAGGCTCAGGAGTCATGCGCTCGCGCGTTGCTTGCCGGGACTGCATCTCAGCTGTCCTTGGCTTGTACGGCGTGGGCTTCCAAGATGTGGCATTGGATTTGTCGTCTGAGTAAGAGGCTGTGATTTTTGACGCTGGAATGAGCGCGCTCATGCGAAGGGGGATCAGACCCGGCATGTTGAAGATGAGCTTGATGGTTGATGAATGGGGTTCCGACTTTTAGAAAGAATATGTGATTGAGTCGGGTTGTTGATCAGATAAGAGAGTGTGTGGAAAGACTGAAAATAATACTTGATGATGCAGTGTCGTAATAGCGTACTCGAAAAAGGAAATTGCAAAGAACTAGGGATGTATGTATATATTTGAACACAGATATATTGGGGAAAGCTCAGGAGATGTGAGAGAGTGGCAGCGATAATGAAAGGCTTGGAAACGAAGAGTAGTATGTATTATTCACGTAAAAATGGAAACTGCTTGTTTGAATTCAAACTGCAGAACGAAAGAGAAGATGATAAGTATACTGGTAAAACTAATGAAAGGCAGGGAAAGGGAGGAGTGAGTGGCAGGATGCAAGACAATAAGGATGGAGAAGCTGGTAGAAGTACGATTTCAAAAACCGTCCAGCCAAGGGAGGGAGAGACTGCGAGTTGAGCTTTTTAAGGATTGACCTGTACGAAGTACAATGAGAGTGAAAACGGCGACAAAAGTCGAGTACGCGAGGGACGGGAGAGGAAAAAGAAAAGAGAGAGAGAGATGAAAAAGCAAAAACGCTCGTGCGTGTCTAAGACTGACAGACGCAACACAGACGTTTACCAGCATCCCGGGGGCCCGCTCACAGAGGGGTGACTTAACCCGCCACCTCGGGGAAGAGCGTTCATCTTCCTGGCCCTTTTCCTGGATCTCTTTTCATCTCACGGCCTCGTTCTTTCGTTTGATTGGTGTGCCATCCACATTCCCTGCTGTTAGCGAGCAGTGTTGGGCCTCTTTCCTGCGGCGGCGCTGTTATGTTTTGGCTCCTTGCTGAGGATACTGTACAGTAACCCTCCAACACGTACGAGTACAGTAGTATAGAGGCGTCCCGGGAGACTGGTGAAAAGCCCGCTTCCAACAATACGGTCATGCTGCAACGTTAGCAGCCGGCTTCCCTGGTCCCAGTCCCCCTATCGCCCTTGCACCCTGCTGCCATCCAGCGGCCAACCGGTATGGCTACCGCAAAAGAGTGGCGCTGACCGGGATGGGACGCTGGCTTTTGCAGGCCCAGACGAGGTTACTGGGCTCTTGGGACGGCGCACTTGCGGCCCTTCCCCCCTGGATCCCGCTTCCCCGGGCTCCTTGCCTTGCAAATTGTGGCGCTCCCAGGTACGAAGACGAGATTGCGAAATTGGCGAGACCAGGGCCGCTGGGCTACACAGGCGGCAACACCTTGTTTGTTGCCTGCGAGCCACCGTCTGGATGGGCAAATGAGCAGCGAAATTTTTGCAATCCGAGGTAGCACCAGGACGCAGTAAGATTGCCTTGTAGCATTGGTTGCGATCCCGGCAACTTTGCGTCCCGTGACAAACACAACATGTAGGAAGGAGGTTGTCAGTGCACCGAACCTCGCTGCAAGTGAGCTTGGATGGGAGCAAGAACGACAGGCGGGTGGAGTACACGGTACCTGCCTGTAGCTGCAGCCTGCAGCTGTCGTTCATCCCCCATATCCCCCATATCCCCCATATCCTTAATATGCGCCACCCGCATCTTCTAAAGCCGGTGCTTTGCCAGGCCAGGTACTGCCGCAACGCCATCCCCAGCCGCCTGCATTGACGCGAAACCAAACCCTCCTTGAGCCGGCAGAACCTGGTGCCGTGTTTCGCGTCTTCTTCTTGGGAATGCATGCTGCAATATCCATATGCACGTTGCTGCGTTATGCGTCAACGCCGCTTGTTTTTCTGTTGTGTCTTGATACTCTCCTCTCTTTACGCAGCCCAGTCAAGCTTGTCACCCTTTCCGTCTTATAGCCTAGTTCTGCATGTAAGTCCAACGACATAGTGCAATCTAGATGCCAAGAACCAACAAACATGCCAGAGCATATCATTACCTTGACGCTAGCTAGCTGTTTAATCACTACTGCTCATCTTCCCTCTTGAGAAGAAAAAAAACGGGAAAGACAATAACAAAAAGACAACAACAAAGGGAAGAAAGAAAAAGAACGAAAAAAAGCCGAACCGAGAAATTCTCACCTGCATGCAAGAGTCACCGGGAGCCACTTCCCTGCAGCGAACTGAGACACCATCCATCCCAGAAAGCAAAGCCTCTTCTTCTTTGCATTTTGCCTGGTTTCAGCGTGTCACGATACGTCCGTTCGCTAACCGTTCGCTCGTCTAGTCTAGTGATTACCATCTCCTCTCATTTTGTGGCTTTGCAGTCCGTGCTTCTGCATTTTCCTTTCTTTTTCTTCCTTTCTTTTTTTTGTCACTATAAATTTCGGAATTGCAACTCGTATTCACTTCATTTCAGCTTCCGGCATCCGAGAGGAGGGTGGCTCCAAACAAATTTTAGTACTTTGACGGTAATACGTCCTGTACTCCGTCAAAAGAAGCACAGAGCAGCAGTACCTCTCAATATTTCTATCTCTCCGTAACCTACGTGTCACCATCCTAAGCCTTATACCGCTATTACTCAGCAAGTGCGGAACGGTAAACCAATAAAATTGCGTAAAAATTCTGTTGTCCTTGCCGATATTGTTGGTGCCATCAGCATCAACGGCTCATTTTGCTGAATCGTATCTGTAGATGACTCCAAGATCTTTACTCCGTATCTTGTATCAGATTAATAAATGATAAATCGTGATGACTGATGTCTATATCTGTAACATATCAGGCATTGTGATCATATCATTTGAGATGGTTTTGTCAAATTCGACCACCTTAATACAAGGTAGGGTATTTCTTGTGTCAAGGATGCTGCACCCCGAAAGCTTGGTACCTGGGATGCATCCGAGCTACAGCAACCTTCTGTGCTCTCCATAATTGCATGTCCATTATGCATATGACGTCGGTCACGCATTATTCTTTGTAATATTGCCCACTGAGCATAAGTACTTACGTTGCATCGTCGAAGCCTCTGTGCGACGACACTGAAGAGTACCCAATGTTGTTCATAACACCGATGCGCTGTCTTTTACGGTATGTGACGTGGGTTTCTCTTTATCAACTAATCACAGATCAAACTACATCTACTAACAGCTAGGCTCACCGGGTATATCTCCGTCATTGTTAAATCTAGCCAGTACGGACGGCCAAGAGCCCAACCGCAGGTATTAGACGATGGAGAACATGGTGGATGAAATATCGTGGGCGTGCGCATTAAAGCGTGTCATTCCTTTTTCTTCCTTGTCTTGTAATGCATATCACGTAAACGAAAACCCGGTTATATCATCGACGGTGGTACTTCTCAAATTTTTTTCTCGCATCGTTATCTCAAATACATAAACACCAACTCAGTGGCTAACACTCGGTTATGTAGGGGGCCCAACAGGCATATCACCAAGCACATACATGTAAGCCCCCAACGGCCTTTTCCCCTTGCCGTTCTAGCTAAAACCGACTTTGCGGCCGACTTGTCGAATTCGAATTCAGGGCTGACTCTATACCGGTTACCATCGCTCTTTATTTCACTAATTCGCAATATGTTGCTCGATTGTGGTATATCATAGCATTCAACTTTTTTTCAATTTGTCATGATCTTCTATGAGGCTGGGGTCTCAGTCGTCGCATCTGCTACTGGAGCTGCTGGGGCTTCCTCCGCCTTGGCTTCAGCCTCTGCCTTGGCTTCAGCCTCCTTCTTGGCTGCCTGGTTACCCTTAATGCCGTCTACCACCTTCAGACCCTCGGCTTGTATCGTGATGCTCTCCAGCTCTCTCTTGCGCTGAATTCGGTACTTCAGCTCTTCCGCCATGCGTGATGTGTCAACTAACACTCCGTCCTTTTCGGGGTGTCCATCCTTGAGGCCCATCTCCTTGACCTTGATCTTGCCTTGAGCCAGCTCGTCTTCGCCGATAAAGATGGCAAAAGGCACACCGTTGGCTTCGGCAGCTTTGAACTGAGCCTGCATCTTGGGCTTCGCCTTGTACAAAAACTCGGCCTGTAGATTGTATGTTAGCAATAGTCACTACTAGCCAATACGAAGAGTAATATATGAGAATAGAGGGTCTTACCTTGATGCCTGCCTGCCACAGCTTTGCGCAAATATCCAAACGCTCCTTGACTAGTCCCTTTCCGCCAAGGGCCATGACATATACATCGACCTCATTGCCACGCACTTGTTCGGCGGACTTGTCCGCCGCCATCCGAGCCTTGGTGATGGAGAAGATGCGGTCGACACCAAATGAGATACCAACGCAAGGGATCTGGTTCTTTCCGGAAAACATGCCGACCAAGTTGTCATATCGACCGCCAGCAGCCACACTTCCAACACCAACGGTGGGGTCATCAGATCGGTCGTCGTCCTCTCCGTTGCTCTTTGACTTCTTCTTGGATGGCTTTGCGGCGGCGGCGGCAGCTTCTGATCCCGGTGTTGCCTCAGGAGCAGAACCTTCGGTGACAACTTCATAAATCAAGCCAGTGTAGTAATCCAAGCCACGAGCCAGGCCAAGATCAAATGATACCTTATCAAGCGCGCCAAAGGCCTCGAGATACTCGAAGAGGAGGGCAACATCCGCAATACCCTGCTTCATAGATTCGTTTGCTGACAGCTTCTCGTCGTTGCGGAGCTTCTCGAGCAATTCGTGGCGTCCTCTCAAAACAACCCACTCTCCAATACGGTCTGCAATCTCCCCATCCAGGCCCTTCTCTTCAGTCATCTCTTTCCGGACTTCGGTCCATGGCAGCTTGTCCAGCTTATCAACTGCAGAGGAGATGGTTCTAATCTTGTCTTCGGGGACTCCGCAGACCTGGAAGATACCATCCAGAATCTTGCGGTGGTTGAGCTTGATAGTATATGCGCCGTTCCATCCAAGGCCCTCAAAGACTTCGGTGATGATACGGATGACCTCGGCGTCGGGCAGCATAGAGTCGTAGGTACCGGCAATGTCGAAATCGCACTGGTAGAATTCTCGCATTCTACCCTTGGTCATGGCAGGCTGATCTCGGCGATAGACCTTGGCGATGTGGTAGCGCTTGATGTTCTGAATGTCCTTGTTCATGGCCAGGAAGCGGGCGAATGGGACCGTCAGGTCGTATCTCAGCGAGGTGAGCTCGCCGCCTTGGTCGGCAAGGTCGTAGATAAGCTTGCTATCCTCACCATACTTGCCAGAGAGGATCTCCTTCAGCTCGAATACAGGTGTGTCGATGGTAACTCCGCCGTGGCGCTTGAAGACTTCGGTGATGGTGCTGAAGATCTTGTCTCGAATGACCATGTCCTTGCCACTCCCGTGGGGTAAGTAAGCTTCGAGTTTTGCTGCTTTTGCGCTTTCGCGATTCGACTATCACAACTTACAATCTTTTGTGCCCTTGGCAGTTTTTAGCTCGAACTTGGTTTTGGGAGCCATGTCGACGGTTGGCGCCTGTGAGTGGAACGAAGATAGCGTACGTGGGATGGGGGTCGCAAGTCGAAGTCTTTGCAATTGCGACAATGGCCGATATGGTCGAAGAGACCTAAGTGCAGCCAAAACTATCTTCATCCGAGGGGTGGAGGGGAAAAAAATAGGCTTGAAGTTGTGGCAGGAGTCATCGGCGCCGTTTGTATGGGTCACACAAAAGTCAGCCCCGCCAATTTGGGTGGTGGCTCGACTGGCGGGGCAGAATTTTTTTATCGATAAGGAATGCAGTAAACAGAGAGCTCGTCACTTGTAGAACTCGGCTCCAATGAGAGCGCAGTCTGGTGCTGGCTGGATGGAATGCATGATGCGATGTTGGTAGTGTTTTGCACGCTGCATCTGATGCAATTGGTTAAAATTTTGTAAATATTTATGGCATGAAGGTAGGTTTATATAAACACACATACATTATCGACTGAGAATACCGAGTGTAAAAACAAACCAAAAAAAGTCCAAAAATGATGAGAGTTTGGTCGTATTAAGCATATGCTAGGCAGACACTCTCCGCATCCATCTCGCCCTATAGTAGTATCATGTAAGTCATCCTTACATGTACTCTACTACTTAGGTTAGTAGGTAGTAGCTGCGCAGCGCAAATGTGCTAACCCGAGCGCAGCTTGATGGATTGGCAAGCATCATGTACTCCATACAGGCACCTATTCAGGGTAGTAGTCAATAGGGGAAGAATCGTCCAGCTAATGCATCACTGTCGCTTTTTGATAGTTGGTTTACTGGATGTCGCGTAATACATTTTGACAAACAAACCCAAGTTTTCCCTTTGAGGGCCGTAGTGAGTATTCGCCTCGAGCAGCATGACGAGTGCATGGATGCTGCGTGACTCACATCACGAAGTGCAGAGCATAGGCGGCTTCTTCATTGCTGATGGTTGACATCAGACCATCTAAGCTTTTCAGATTGGGTTATATGTGGCGCCTCACGAGACATGCAGTTTGTCGGGCATCGCTGCCTCTCTGGTGGCGGACCGTCATGTGCCGGAAACGTCCCATTTGCTGACGGCTTTTCGGGCTATTTCAACTTCCCGATAGAGTCATCGAACGAGGTCACTATTGAGGCCAGCACGGTGCCTTATGCTTTCGCCTGTCCATATTCAATTCAACTCACAGTGCCCGCAGTGCCCCATACGAGCCGTACCATTGTCGTCCATCCTTGCAAACCGAACAATACGACGCCACCTGGCCTTAGCGCGATTGTCCCAAGCCAGAGCCGAATCTGCTGCCTATTACTATTACTCGCACATAACTGGGCCAGAAGGTTTTACACGTATGTGGCTGCACCATGATTGGCCAACCCCAGCATTACTTGCGTGCTCATATCGGGATTTGACGTGGTCCGAGTGAAAAGTTTCATGTTAATGGTACTCGTATCGCTTCGAGATATACACGACAGAGGTACGGGGAAAACGTTTGTTCTTGGATATGCGCAGTTGAAGCCAGATCGCAACGAGCTAGGCTGGGCTATTATGGGAAATTAAGGTGTACTGAACCGTTAATGTTTTAGCGAAGCTCAGTATCATAAGGTATGTCGTACGGACGAGTTGATCCAGTGTCTATCTGTATTGCCTACATATGATCTGGCACTCGCGAATTTGAACATGGACCTCTAGCTGCTATTACGAGTGCAACAGCTAGCAACCATGTAAATAACAAAACGGTTCTTAGGGGGTTGTTTGGCCCCTCCATCTGCAGATAAATGGAGTAGCAGCAGGTCTAGAAGCATTGATGATTTTAATGACTGATGGATTCGTCTTAGGCATCCAGGCAGGGGCTCCAAGTATATGCTGTCAATAGTACGTTTCAAGCAACAAAACTCACTAACAGCTTGACGGGCTCCCTCTCTTTTAGCTCTCGAATATGCCACTGCCGCCTACATCAGAATCAGTATCCACTGCGATTCGCCGCCTGTGGTCCGCGTACTGATCGCTTCCACGTTTTGAACCCTCCAGCTCTAATTAATTTTCCGCATCCAAAAAAAGGCTTCAGGGGCTTAAACTCGCGGTGAGTTCCCGGGACCGCGCTGGGGACTAGACCGACCTAGGAAACCGTTTGTACTGGTACTTATGTATTGCGGCGCACACCACCTTGAGCTGCACTTCAGCTCGCCTCCATCAACTCTGTCTTCTTAAACACTCGTTCAAGGGCCGGATCTGATTCCCCATCAGTACTGGACAAAAGGCCTTCGCCGTTTCGAGATGGGAGAGACCGACGTCGAGCTGTCCAACTATCATGTGGATGAAAAGGCATCATCAGCCTCTGTTGACGATGGCACCACTTCCGAGCAAGAGAAGCCAAAGGCCCGACCTCAAAGATTAGCATCCTTTAAAGATTACCTGGTGTGTCTTTCAATCAAAATACACCAAAAGAAAAATAAGTAGCGTGAAAGTGCTAATCAACGTCAATTCTTCTTAGCGAGTCTTTCAATATGCGACGAAATGGGACTTCTTTGCCTACGCGGCGGGCATCTTGGCCTCCATCGGTGCCGGTATCACGTTGCCGTTGATGAACGTAGTATTTGGTATGGCTTCTTTAATTTACTAATCTTTTTCATCCCATCTTGCTGTGTTGTGCATAAAGTTTACCGTCTTGTTCCAGGTAATTTCGTCGGCAGCATAAGCGACTTTACCGATCCCTCCAACCAAAGTGAGGAAGCTTTCCACCGAAGAACAAATCAGTTGTCGTCAGTAACCACTCTTGATGTTTATTTTCTATCAAATTACTTAGGCGTATTACCAGTCTATACATGTTTGCTCTTTTTCTCGGACGATTGGGACTCAACTATATCAACAAGGTGCGAAGAATCCTGTCAATGTTTACAGTCCCGATGGCATCTTCTTCATCCATATTGTGCCTGCTCCCGATCAATGATTCAACCGCTAAGAGATATACACTGCGCGATAGTTTGCTTTTCGAATGATTGGAATTAGGATCTCTTCAGCGATTCGATACCACTACTTGACAGCGCTGCTAGGCCAGAGCATTCATGTTCTGGACTCGATGCCGCCGGGCTACGCGACGACAACAATCACCTCGACCAGCAACGTTCTTCAGCTTGGTATTTCGGAAAAGCTTGGTGTCTTCTTCGAATACAACGCAACAATTGTTGCTTCCATCATCATTGCCTTTACCCGAAATTGGGCTCTCACGCTAGTTACGTCTTCGACGATTCTCTTTATTGGACTCTCTGTCTCTGTATTGATGCCTATTATTGTCAAAGGCCACGGACGAGTGACACAGGTGGGCAATGCTCTGATCAATGGGTATATAACTCTCAAAACTGTACTCACAACTTTGCTAGGCCGAAGCAAAATCCTCTGCCGTTGCGAGTGAGACGTTTGCTAGTATTCGCATGATTTCAGCGTGCGGCGCGGAGAGCCGTATGTCGAAGAAGTATGGAGTATCTGTCGAGGAAGCCAAAATGCATGCTCAGCGCACATCTCCATTTCTTTCTCTGCAATTTGGATTGATCGTAAGCAACATCTCTTCTTTTTCATCTCAAGAAAAGAGCGTCTTTAACAGCCTCACAGTTCTTCAGCGTATTTTCAGCGTTTGCGCTCGCATTTTGGTATGGAACTAGGTCTGTAGCCAAAGGAGATATTGATAACGTTGGAACGATTGTTATGTGAGTTTTCCCTTCCAAGGTGAGCATATTGATATGGTGCTAAGTCGTAAAGCGTGTTGATGTCTGTGATGAATGTTGTCTTCTCACTGGAACGAACTACCACCCCCCTTTTAGCTGTTAGCAAAGCTACAGTTGCAGCCTGCCAGTTCTTTACTGTTATCGACGCACCCCAGCCAGAGAAGGGCCATCTTACAGATCCTGAGGTCTCTGCCACTGACGATATTGTATTCGAAAAAGTCACTTTTGCTTACCCAAGCCGTCCCCATGTCAAGATTCTGGACGAGCTGGATCTCCGTATCGAGGCAGGCAAAATTAACGCTATTGTCGGCCCATCGGGATCAGGAAAGAGTACCGTAGTTGGATTGATTGAAAGGTGGTATTCACTGAAGCATCAATACGTTATCGAAGAGGCCGTGGAACCGGAAAAGAAGAAGAAAAAGAAGAAGAAGTCGAGTGAGATTGAAGAACAGGATCTTACCACCTCGAAAGAGGAAGACGCCGGCCCGCCAGTGCAGCTCAGCGGTACTCTCACAACTTGCGGCCATGCTCTGGATGACATCAACTTGAAGTGGTGGAGATCTCAGATTGGACTGGTCCAGCAGGAACCCTTTCTATTCAACGATTCGATATACAAAAACGTCGCGAATGGTCTAATTGGCACGCAATGGGAGAACGAGCCGGAAGAAGTAAAGAGAAAATTGGTCAAGGAAGCGTGCATTGAAGCATTTGCCGATGAATTCGTTGACAAGCTTCCAGAGGTTAGTTGCTCACGGATCCTTTGTTACCTCGTCTTTCTCGTCTCTACAGGTCTCCCACTTTCTGATTACCGTGCTAATGTCGGATATGTTGAAGGGCTACGATACCTTAGTTGGCGACAGTGGTGCTAAACTCTCTGGCGGCCAACGCCAACGTATTGCCATCGCTCGATCCATCGTTCGAAAGCCGAAGATCCTTATCCTGGACGAAGCCACCAGTGCGATAGATGTGCGAGGAGAACGCATTGTCCAGGCTGCTCTCGACCGCGTAGCGCAGAATCGTACGACAATCACGATAGCTCATCGTCTGTCCACTATCAAGAAAGCCGATCGAATCATTGTTATTAAGAAAGGAAAGGTCGCAGAGCAGGGCAACCACGAGAGCCTCATTGCCTTGGAAGGCGGTGTCTATGCTGGTCTCGTCCAAGCTCAGGCACTCTCATTAGGAAATTCATCCCAGCCCGAAGAAAATGATGACCCGATGGAAAGCGATGACAATCTGACTCGCGAGAAGAGCCAGGCTCTTTACGAAGCCAAAGTCCAAAATGATAGCAGCACCGAGAAGCAGCGCAACATATTCAGCAGCTTCGGCCGTCTCTTTTATGAGACTAAAAGCTACTGGTACTTGATGGCTCTGACATTATTTTTCGCCGCCTGTGCCGGCGCAGCAACTCCGCTGCAAGCCTGGCTCTTTGCAAAACTCATTGTGGTATTTGAATTTACTGGTCAAAAGCTGCTTCATGAAAGCCAGTTTTGGTCCTTGATGTGGTTTGTGCTGGCTGTCGGTGTTGGTCTCTCTTACTTTGGAGCCTTTTTTGCTTCCACTCGAATGGCGTCAATCATTCGTGCCAAGTATCAGCAGCAGTATTTTGAGGCCATCCTTTACCAAAAGACTTCATATTTTGATGAGGAAGACCACTCCCACGGCACCATGACGGCTCGCGCCGCAGGAGATCCTCAGCGGCTCGATGAGCTTATGGGCGCGAACATGGCCAGCGTCTACATTGCACTTTTCAACCTCACTGGATCGATCATTATCTCTTTCTACTTTGGCTGGAAACTAGCCTTGGTCGGTTGTGCTGTTGTCATGCCCATTCTTCTTGCCTCATCGTACTGGCGCTTTAGGTATGAATTGCAATTCGAAAAGATGAATAATGAGGTTTTCGCCGAAAGTTCCAAGTTTGCGTCCGAATCGATCGGTGCTTTTAGAACCGTCACATCGTTAACTCTGGAAACTCCCATTACTGACCGTTTCAAAACACTATGTGATGGCCACGTTAAGACGGCGTTCAAAAAAGCCCGCTTCGCCAGCTTTCTCTTTGGATTCGCGGACAGTTGCACATTGGCTTGTCAAGCGCTTATTTTCTGGTATGGTAGCCACCTGTTGGCAAGCGGCGAGTACAAGCCTGAAAACTACTTTGTCTGCTTCATGGCCATCATGAACGCCTCGCAGTCTGCCGGTCAGAGTTTCGGCTTTGGCCCTAACGCGGCGCAAGTGACAGAGGCCTCAAACCGTATCTTGAACACGAGAGAAACAATGAACCGAGACAAGAGCTCTGGAGGAAAGGAGATCCCGGACGTGGAAGGAGGTGTGAAGATTGAGCTCAAGGACGTGCATTTCAAGTATCCGACCCGAGACATGCCTGTCTTCCGCGGGCTGAACTTGACGATTGAAAAGGGCCAGTTTGCGGCTCTTGTGGGATCCTCTGGGTGTGGCAAGACGAGCATTATTTCACTTCTTGAACGGTTAGTCGAATGGCAACTTGATATTTCTGGCTGAATAACTAATGTGTGATATGAATAGATTCTACGATCTCGACAAAGGCCACATCCTATGCAACGGCCAAGATATTGCTGATGTCAACGTTTTCGATTACCGCAAGCACCTTTCACTCGTAGCACAAGAAGCAACCCTATTCCAAGGTTAGTATCTTCCATTTGGTCCAAGAAGTATTTTATATCCATAAAGCTAATATCTATCACCATAGGCACTCTCAGAGATAACATTATCCTCGGCGTCGACGACGCAACCGTCACCGACGAACAGATCCACCAAGCCTGTCGTGACGCTTCCATCCACGACTTCATCGTCTCACTCCCCGAAGGCTACAACACGAACATCGGCTCCCGCGGCGTTTCTCTGTCTGGAGGTCAAAAGCAACGTGTTGCCATTGCTCGCGCTCTAATCCGTAACCCGAACATTCTGCTTCTGGATGAGGCCACGAGCTCGCTCGACTCGGAGAGTGAGAAGCTCGTACAGGCGGCGTTTGAGCGCGCCAGCAAGGGGCGAACCATGGTTGTCGTTGCTCATCGACTGGCGACGGTGCAAAATGCGGATGTCATTTTCGTGCTGGGCGAGGGTAAGCTTCTTGAGCAGGGAAGTCACATGGAATTGTTGAAGAAGAAGGGAGTTTACTGGAATATGGTAAGTTACAGCCTCTTTCGAATAGCCTTCTTTGGTATTTGTGTATCATTTACTAATACATGTGGTGTAAATAGTGTCAAAGTCAAGCTTTGGACAGGTAATCCTACGTGGAAGCATTCATGGGCTTATGAACTACGCATAAATCACTGACCATCTCATCTTGGGCGCAATATCGGCGCTTTGTTATATTTTACGAGGCGACTTTCTGATTTTCTGTATATATATATTTTAATCTAACTGAATCTGCAAATTCAACTAGATCAGCATAAAAAAGATCTAGTAGCACAACTCCATCGAGCAAATAGACACAGAATTCTCTTCTCTGAGCCTAACAACATGGCCGCTACTTGGTGCTAAAGATGGCTTTAAGTTGCTTCGCTCTCTCGCTAAATTTATTGATTGTTGATATCAGTATCTAATTCCGCCACGTCCAGCAGCGCATTTATTTCCACAACTCATCCATCTCCCCAAGGATGATCTCCGAATGCGTCATGACAAAGTCATGCGTACCAGGGACAACCTTCCAAACCACATTGTCCTTTCCGCCCACAAGAGGAAGGCCCTCACGCTCGTAGCTCTTCACGTCGATAATCTCATCGTTCTGCGCCAACAGGATCATCGTCGATCCAGGCTTTCGGCGCGCAAGAAGCCTCCAACTATCATGTTGGCCCATCAAGGGCGCGTGTCGAATTGCAGACATGAATGAGGGGATGAAGCCGGTGTGGTGAAGGGCCATCCATCGGACATATTTGAGCACATGCTGCTCCAGGGGGATGGAGGAATCATCGCCTTTCTGCGTCCCACTGTTGCTGGTAGCCTCTGTGACGGCGATGTCGGCGGCTGCTGCGGATGCTGAGACCTCTTTAGCTTTTCGGGAGGCCGCGATGGGTTGTTGCAGCCGAATTCGAGTCAAGTAAGCGAGGATTCTCTCCGGCACAAAGCCAGACTTGAAGATGAACAATGACAGGGCGCCAAAGTCTTCGCCGTTGATGAGACCAGCGGGGGCGAGCAGAACGAGCGACGAGACAAGATGAGGAAACGCAGTGGCAAAGTGAACGGCGATGCCTCCGCCGAGGGAGTATCCAATAAGGCGGAAAGCGTTATTTCCAGTCCAGGCGAGAGGGCTTGAGGCTAGCACGAGAAGTATCTGAGTAGTGTAGAGGCGCTCGTCATGAGGGAGATCCCCGACACCGTCTGAGAAGCCTCGGCCAAAGAGATCCTATATAGCTGCTGTTAGTCTGGGGAGAGTGTGTGCATGACCCTTGGGGAGCATTCTTACAAAGAGCATTACTCGACACCCGCGTTTAACGAGGCCGTGGGCGATTAGAGCGAGAGTTATACAGGGAGTGCTAATACCATGGACGAGTATGACCTTTTCGCCATCCTCGGGACCGAATTCATAGACGCGGATGGATCCATACTGGGATGATATTTAGCCTGGCAATTCTTCACTTTTCATCATTCACCCTTCTCATTAAATCTCATCTTATCTCATCCCATCTACGTTGCCATCCACCCTCAGGAAGTGAAATTAAGACGAAGGGAAAAGAAGAACACAAGCGCAACTCACCGGCGTATCAACGTCCCTCGCCCCCGGAAAGGCGTCCGGCTGATAGACCAGGCCCTCGACCTCGTCCCTCGGCAGCCCCGGAATCGTCGTCTTGAGCGGGTTCGGCAGCGCCTTGCCCCACCGCGGCCGCAGCGCCGACCTGGCGAACAGCACCAGCGTCGCCGTGGCTACGGCCGTGGCCGTGACCGCGACGGCGGGCGACTGCCAGCGGAAGAAGCTGCTGGCTGCGGAGCTGGGATCCATGGCCCCTAGGGAAAGGGTAGGATGGGAGATGGAAGATGGAAGATGGAGTCGACGGAGTGGTTTATTCAGCAAGCTTGGGTGGGTTTTCTAACATGGGGTGAGTAGTTGGAGATGGTGATGATGCCCCGTGGGTCGTGGCCTGTTGCTGGTGGGGGATTCTGTCTTTGTGGCGGTTTGTAGCTGAGATAAGAGGGAGGGAGAGAGAGAAAAGAGATGTCACGTTGGATGAAACAGAGATGGACAGCAGGAAATTCAATAGAATATAGTGTCTCTGCCGTGATATTCCTTCGGCTTGTACAAAAGTGAGACGGATGAAAGAGAAGAGAGAAGAGCGCTGAACAAGAAGTTGAGTTGTGGGGGACGGGCCGCGGGAAGCGTGCGAAAGCGAAACTCTATTGCCCAGCCCCTCTGGTCCGCGCAGCAAATGTAAACAAACACTATTAAAAAAGGCCAAGTAAGACGAAAGGTGAAATACGGCTGGGACGGTATGTATAACAGAACAGAACAGATAGTTCCAAGGAGCAGGTACATGTAGAGATGACCAATCTCGCTCAGCCTCGCTTGTCTCATCGCTGCGCAAATGCGGCTGTTCGTTTCCAGTATAGCCTGGTAGTGGGGAGACGCTCTGCCGTTTACACAGTACTGTATTGTGCTAGCTCCAGGATAATAATAGCAGCTGGGCTTTTAAGCAGAGAATGGCATGCCAATCTAACGCACGTGGCTCTCCGATTCAAGTTGCTGGTATCCAATCAATCTGACACTCGCCAGCTAGTATATACATAGATCTGCTTGATACGATGTAATTGGGAGTCTTTATCTTGATAATATATTGTTATACCATATATACGAACAGGTATATATTTACGGATGCAAGAGGCTGCATATACATCTGCCCATCCATTCATTGCAATATGCTTTACACAGCGCACTCGTCTCCTTCGTACACTAACATCCCTACTCGGGCATCATACAATGATATCACCACCTTTGGCTGAATAGACCACATAGAAAATGATAGTAAGAAAATCAATAAAACCAACAGAAATGCAACTCCATCCAGTGATCAGTGGTATATGTAGAGAGATGGAAAATTTCCACAAAAAAAAAAAAAAAAAAAAAAATG